>VZRF01012833.1:447250-633278 GCA_013396875.1 Vireo altiloquus
GCACGGAGCCTCGGCCCTGGCGCGGCTGTGGGTGTGGGACAGTACCCGCGGCTGTTTCCGCCTCTGTAATTCAAGAAGCCGCAGTGTTGAGGTTGTGTGTCCCCCCCCGCCGCGTTCATCCAGCTGTGCACGGTAGCCTGCACCAGTTCTGTGAAAGGTGCTCGCAGCCGCCACTCCGTGCAGTGATGGGATGAGCTGGATGTGAAGCCATCGAATTATCAAGTCCAGCTATCAACCCAGTAATGCTGCTGTAGTTCATAAACCACTATACCACATCATCCAGTGCCAGCCTCTTAAACACCTCCCGGGACAGTGACTCTACCACCTCCCTAAACAACCTGACCTCCCGAATCACGAGAATTTTTTTCCTAAGATCTAATCTGAATTTCTTCTGTCCCAATTTAAGGCCATTTTCTCTGGTCGTCACTGCAGGCACACCAGAAGAGACTGGCCCCTGTCTCACTACAGGAGACAGTTGTAAAGGAGTTGTACAGAATGCTGAGGTTCCCCCTGAGCCTCCTTGAGAATAAACAAGTCTGCTTGGCTGGCTCTTGTCCCTGTTTTCTCATTCCTCGAGTTTGAGGCAAGTATGGCCATGCTATTCACATCACATTGTCTGCACCACAAGGTTTAGGCAAAAGTAAAAAAAAAAACTGTGGTGCTGCATCCCTTATGCTGTAGCCTGTAGTTTGCTGATAGAAACATCCTAATTTAAAATACTTAGGTAAACTGTGTTGCAGAAAGCATTGCTATGGGAGTTTTAGAATCCTCCTGAATAGTCCTAGATTAGGACTGTATTTACTTGGAGTAATACAGTACTTACCATAGCTGTTGGGCTGTAGACCCGTGCTATGAAGGCCAAAGAAGTTCTTGTACAAAGACATTGTTGGTCATCCTAGAGGAGAAAGGCAAATAGTCCCTAGACCTCCCAGGTAGAACTTCCTGAGACATTTTAAAAATAAGTGTACTCACTGGTGCGATCTTATTCATGTCCTCGGTAATGAGGAAAATCATGAGCTCTGAATCTTGGCCCTCCTTTCATCAGTAATAAATTTACACAGCTTTCTAAAGTGACAAGTTATAGAGTAAGTAATTACTGTTTGGTATTGCACCTTTCATTTCATCAGAAGAAGATGTGGAAATAATTTCTGTGAATTGAAACCATCCTTGACTTACAGAAACTTACTGTCAAAAATCTTACATCTACCTACGAGAGGTGTTTTTTAGGCGTGATGCACACACCATTTGCCCCATCCGTGTTTGTGGCTGGATGCAAACCTCAGGTCTTTTTTATGTGAGCGTTAATTGGATTTCTTGTGTCCTAGATTTATTTTCTCCTAGTTTTGTGTCAAATATTTTACAAGTGTATCTTAGGTTTGAGAAATGAACTTGCTCCCTGCAGTGACAGCAAACATACTGGTGATTTAATAAAAAAAAGACTGCTGCTGGAGGTCTATTTGGTAATGCTACAGGTTGTTGCCACATCTATGCTCATATTTGCTGAGGAAGATCCTTGTGTTTAATGAACATCTGTGTACGTTCTGATGGGCTAATGAGCATCTGACTGTTCACAGTTTCAGTAAATAGTAATTGAAATAAATGGGACTGATACCCATCATAGCATTCAGTCTTATTTAATATACAGTAAATAGCCAAGGGAAAAGAAGAGTATTGTGATTCTTGTAACTTGCTGATGTCTTCTAGAAATTTATATTTCTGCCTTTAGCATGCTGGTTTTTAAATTGGACCTTAAACAATCTTAAAAGATTTTTTCAAAAATAAGTAACTTTCCTAGGAACAGGCTGCAGATTCAATAAATATCTATTGATAGTAATTATGATCACAAGTGCAGCTCAACTATTGCATAGACTTCATGGCATAAATGAATGTTACTGTGCTGTCATGTCTGTTCCTTGAGCAGAGAAAGCCTCAGAGCAATGATGGCTCCCTGTTTGAAGACTTGTTCTCAAGTCCTGGACTGGTATTTATGATGTTCCCTCTGTTGTGTTTCCTAACAGCCACAGTTGTGCCAGGAAAACTTCCTGGTCTAGGCCAGATTCTCTGTGTCTTACAGCAGAACATGCTTGTAAAATACATAAAATTTATTTTCTTTGCTAATGCTGCAGTTAAATACTTTATTTCTCTTGATTTAGTGAAGGTGAAAGCAAACTTGGCAAGTGAATGTGTTTTGCAGGCTTGCTTTCCAAGTATGTGCAGCAGTGGCTGCTTTATCCTCTTGTTTTCTTTATGATTTATACTAATTAAATTACATAGTCTCTCAGATAGTTTACCAGTGAAGCACTTGAGGGAAATAATATGGTGGTGGAGTTGAGACCACCTAGGAGGCGGAGGAATTACAGGAACTCGGGCTTTAGAGCAGGAGTAGCAGAGATACGTGCTTTAGGTTTGTTTGTTTCAGAATTATTTGCCTGTAGCAATAAAGTATTTCAAACCAACAGCACTGGTTCACTTTCGATGGACAAGAATGTATCAAGAAAGTATGCATATGTATTGTGTTGAGCTGAGTGGAAGGATCATGCTATAGCACAAACGATTTGCCAAAATCTGTGAAAGTAAGGTGATGTTTTTGAAACTGTCTTTAATATGGATGGTTTGAAGTTATTTACAGGACCTGTTGCTTCTGTTTAATTGACTGCTTATAGCTCTCTGTGCCATTTTTTAAAAATGGAATTATTTAGTGTCTCAGATTGCAGTGGGGCTCTGCAAAGAACTGTGGTGGCAAGTGTCTCAGGGTGCTGTCCTGGGAAGGTGGAGATGGGAAGATCGGGATGGCAGGAATCTCAGCCCCAGTCTGGCAGCAGATGCTTCTGGAACCTCGTCAATTGTTTGGCTCCTCTTTGTTATATAATGTATAGGTGGTGATTTGTGACAGCAGTTATGGTGCAACCATTTATAACTCTTACTTTGTTTCCAAAATGCTCTACAGTAAGAGAGAAATACTTAATATTTTAAAAACATGTTTTGAAATGTATTAACCTTCTAATTGTCAAGTGATGTGATCCTGTGTAGGTCAGTGGAAAAATACATGTACATTCAATTGGATGTTGGGTCCAACTCTCATTTTATGAACTAGGAGGGAAAATTAGTATGTTATTTCATGAAGTAAAAGTGTTCAGCCTATTTTTAGTGTATTTTTTAGATTAAAATTGTGGTAGGGTGCTATCAAGTGAGTCTGTCTTAGTGGCATGTTAACATGGAAGTGAGTCAGTCTGTTCTGGTATTTGAGTATCTGATTTAGGGTATTTGGCATGCATGGGAAGGTAATAATATGTATAGTAAAACACCTTTGTAAAAGGTGTCTATTTCTATTAAAATACTAGTGCTTAAATTTAGGTATGGAAGGAGTTTATTCTCCAGTGTGTATCCAGTTGGGCAAGAAAAATGGGTTCAAGAACAGCCTTGCTGCCTGGCAGAGTATTTGATGTTCCTGGCCTTCTAGCTAAAAGAGAAGTGCATTTTCTGATTCAGGGAATACAGTACCTGATGTGTCCTTGTTTTGAAGACTTTATGTCCATGGATTGCTAGAACCTGGATCTTGCTCCATCCCAGCCATGCTGTGACCTGGAGCTGTAGTACCTCCTTGTGTGCCAGCCCCACCCTTCACTTCCCTTCCTGTGCAACGTGGCTGATCGGGAATGCCTGGGCAGGAGGGTGGGAATAGGCCAGGAATGTTACTGACAGTTCTGCAGAGCACTTCCCGAGCTCTCACGGTTTGCGGATCAGGGACCTGTGATGAGCTGTTGGTATGGCCCTAATGGTCTTCTGTGGCTTTTTTAATATATTTATGCAGTTGGTTTTTATATTTTGAAATCACATAAATTTCGGCATCCTCTGTCAAATACAGATGATCTCTGTACGTAAGCACATGCCGTGGTGTAAGTGGGGCAGAATCTTAAACCATTTTGTTTATTTTTTTCATGAAGTAATGGTGCTAGAGTAAAAGTATGGGGAAAAGAGAGCAGTCTTCTCACCTGCCCTTCCCCTCAAGCTTTTCCTATTTTCTAGTGATGTTTCAGTAAGATCCATTTAGATTTCTCTATGGAGCTCATGCCAAAATCTTTACCTAAAGAATTTTTGAAAAGGAAAGCAAGGCTTAGCTCTTCATTTATATTTTCCATTCTTAATTTTTGTGAAACCTTACATCCTGCAGTTCGTGGTTTGCTCGTGGATTTGAGCTGAAAATGGTGAGTTCAGGCCCAGACCAAAAACACAATGGTGGCCTTATGTGAAGTTATTGATTAACTGGACTGCCCTGTTCCCTTATGACTGATATCTGGCTGCTGGCAGTGATACGGCCTTTCCTTAGGGCTCGAGGATTATTATTTATCATCTGGTCGCAGAAATGACTTTTGTTTTATATTCTTGTGAGACTCTATAGTCTGACCTTCGTAAATGATCTGGTCACAAGTCAGAGGACTGAGAGAACATAAATTATATTCTGAAATGCGTATTTTCTTCCTTCTGTTATGTCTTGTACTGAATTCAAGAGTCAGCTGTGACTGCACTACAGAAATAGGCTCCGTGAATTTGAGTGCAGAAATACGTATGTAGCTGTCTAAGAAGTAGCTCAAATTACTTTATACAGTGTGTGTGAAACACTCTACTGTTTGAGATGTGCAAAGTGGGACTGATGGATAGGATGCCTTCCAGTTCCGTTGCTGTTCCCTGCTAGCCTGAACATATGTTTCAGTGCTAAAGAGCTCCCTTGAGGAAGCAGCTCTTTGTGATGGACTCTGAGCAACCTCTTCTTTTTTCCACAGAAATTCTGGAGTTGGATTGGAATATCTTAAAAACTGGATCAGGAATTTGTAGGTGGCTTTTTTAAACATCTGTCAAAGAGTACTTACTGTATGTAAATAACTTGTTCATTTATGATATTGAAATAGTGCTTCAAAACTGGGAGTTCATAAGGTCACACTCGAGGAGACTAACTTTGCTATCTTATTTCAGTGGCATAGAAGGTTTTGCCAGGATTTTTTAATTTTGCTTTCATGGAGAACCTGTGCTGGTGCAGAATTGAACCAGTTACCGCTCACTCTGCACAGGGCAGTGGCAAATGAATAGGCTGTGCTGCAGAAAGAGAGATGTGAGATCTGTTTGTCTGTTTCTGGAAGAAATTAGATCAGAGCTCCTGACCCTGAACTGCAGGGAGAAAGAGAAACCCGACTGTGAAACCTGTTGGGTTTGAGGCAAAGTTTTGCAGGAATACTGCTTTAGGTGGTGGGAAATGCATTCATGTGTTTTTTCACTTTTGTGAAGGAAGAAAAACAGAGGAATACCTAATAAGCTAAACTAGCAGATCCACAGAATAAGCCTGAGTTGATTAGGTTTTTATAGGACCCTTGAGACACTGAAAATCATCGAGTTTTATATGTAAAAGGTCTGACTTTTGGCAAGCACGAGTACTTGGTCTGTCTGGCCTGTGCTGTGGAAGGGGTGGTGTGAACAGCTGGGAATACGGTTGGAGGTTTGCAAGCTGGCAGTGGGGATGTGCAGGCAGAATTTTTGGTGCAAGGCAGATAGCAGCTGCAGAGTCAAGAGGGAAGCTGCTATCCAGGAGGTGCAAAAGGGAAGGAAAGCTGAGGTCAGTGGGAGAGGCCTATCTTTCTCTCCAGATATACTGTTAATAATGAACACACTTAGTGAACCTACTAGCTAGGCGTTGTTGGAAGGGGGGGGAAAAAGGTGCAGAATGTAGTACTGAGGCACTAGATGAAATGTAAGCAGCACTCAGTGTCTGTTATTGATAACTAATTCATAGGGCTATATTCTGTACTTGTTCAGTGGAGAGATAACCATTCTTGTTCTACCACTATACAGTTTTTGGGTCAGTTACAGCAGTATTTTTATTTCTGAGCACCAACATCTTCATTGCCTGTGAACTACTACACACACCTCCCCTCTCTGTCTTCCACTATGCTTGTTTGAGGCTTTGTGAAATTTGTATATTTTCAGAAGGCTGTCTTTGAGCAGAAATGACTGGCAGGTTAAAGCCAACAATTGCTTTTCCTTTGTTAAACACAATGACTTAAGGAAGAAAAACAGAAGTCAGTTGTTTAAGGAACATTCATGCACATTCTGATTGTCTAGTTCTTTTTGAAGGCAAAACAAAATTTAAAAGCATTTAAATCTGACTGAAGAATGTGTGCAAAAAAGTTCCTTTTTTGAAAATTAAGCATCTGTTTTGAAATTGGATAAGTAAAGGCCATAGGCAGAAAGTTCTTGTTGGTGCAAGTGTTAGGTTTGTATTTTGCATACTGCAGTGCATGTCTCTGCAAACATCTAAAAATATATTTTACTAAAATCTTAGGAATTATCAGTTGACATCCCTGCAGCAATCAAGGAAGTGTTGTAGGCCCTTTTAGCTTATGAAGGTACTACATTGATTCCTATAGAGAGTGTCTTTTAAAAAGCACGTTCCCGTTCCTGAGAAACATCATATTGGGTAGTGTAAAACATGTTAAAATGCTTTTAAACATACATAAGCATGCTATCTTACTTCTTTGTGTCCTGACTGTGAGTTGTCGTGAGCTTCCTCTTCCAGGAACTGGTGTAATGAGGACTGAACAATATAATGAGAAATTTTGTGAAAAGTAATGTACCTTTTGCTTTTACAAAAATCAAAGCAGTAATAATCAGGGTGATGCATTCTTCTAAAAGGGATAGTTTTGTGCATTGTGAAATTGAAGTATTTTGTAAAAAATCAAATTCATGCAAGAACTTGAAGGTAGTAGTTAATTTTTTGAAAGGAATTGATTTAAATGGAAATATAGTTCAGAAATTAACTTCTTGATAGATATGAGGGACTGAACTCTGCTTAGCTGTCATTTTTATTACTATAATTTTGAAGTAGTTAAATATGCAAACTTGCCCTTTCACCTGCTGCCTGTCTTCATGGAAGGGTGAGTGTGTGTTGCTAGGTTAATTCTTAATGAAAATATTTTAACTGGTTCTGTTCCTATAGGAGTCTGCAAAGCAAAAACTTGCTTTTTCATCTGAGGTGTGTTTCTGCATTGTACTGTACAACAGATGAGATACCAGAGGCGTTGAATGATTATCTGTTGTTCATAGCCACTATAGCAATTTATGTTTTCATTATTTATTTGGTTCTTTATTTGGGCTTGGACACATTCAAAGATGTAAGCCCTTAAGACTACAGGATAAACTAGACAAAAGTAGATATGTTTGCATTAAGAGGCTTAACTCATCCTCAGTGCAAAGGTCACTTTTATTTTAGAAATAGAAGCTTAAAATATGGAATCAAACAGTTGAACTGGATCTCTGTAGTTGTATTTTAGTTGTAGTGAGATGCTCTCTAAGGAGGAAGGTGCTTTTTGAAGTTGGTGGTTCCTGCCACATGGAATGTTTGTGGTCTGTCTCTTCCCCTTTTCTGCTGTTACTATTTGAGCTTCACTTATGAGGTGTTTGAAAGTTGTCTTTTTTGGTTGGTGTGTGTATATATGTAAGAAGGCCTGGGCTTTGTAACCTGGCTGTGTGGTGTGGCTAAAAATATGCACAGAGTACATCTGTGATACCTTGAGAATGGACATTCATTCTTTTTAAGCTTGATGAGAACTAATACAGTGTTAAGTGCTGATTGGCTCACATTTTGATGGTGGAAAAGGTAATTAAGATTGCAGACACTTCTACCCTGTTCACCCTTGCATATTTTATATAGCAGCTTGCCAGGAGGAACTATGATTTGCAGGGCAACAATGATGTTTTGAGCTTACCCTGATCTAGAAAAGATGTAACTTAGTGCTGTCTCCTACAGTGTTCTCATACCTCAGGCAGTTGGGATCCAGTGGGAAAAAGCATAGTCTGTTCTGTGTGACCTGTGTTCTAGAGCTGAGGGCTTTTTGAGGGGGGAGCAGTGCAGCTCCAAGGGCCTGTCAGAAAGTTCCAGATGGCTTCATCCTTAGTGATTCTCTTTACTGTCTATTTTGAACGCCTGTATCCTTGATTTTATTTAATAACATAGGCTACAAAAACCAAACAAAAAAAACCCCAAGCAAACAATGGAAAGAGCAGTTGGTGCTGTTCTAAATTTTAAATGCAGATTGTTACTTAAGTAATGCACTCTTGTAGATTGAATCTTGGAATTTTTTCTTCTTTCTTAAACTTTATTCTTAAAATGTCTCTTAATAAGGTAACTCTTAATGCTTTTACACTCCCTAGAAATATAGGAGGCAGTAATTAAAAGGAATTTTTTTTTCTTTGTATTTTTTCTGACCAATTTCAGAATAGCTAGAAAACATGTAGCAGAAATACAATTTCAGTTGTTAGCAGCCTGTTCTAGGGTCGAGGTTTTAGGAAGGTGCCAAGAAAAAAGTACATTCTTGTAAAGAGATTGTTATTGTATAGATCAGCATCTGTAGTTGCCCATAAACTTGTACTGACCTGTATATTCACTCTGCAGAGTATTGAAAAGACAAAATTTCTTTTGGTGTAAGAACTGAGATTGACAAGGATCTCTGCAACTTGAACTGCTTATTGTTGGATAAGTAAACAAGTCTTGTTTCATTTTAAAATAACTATTATTATTTTTTTATTGCTTTTAATTTTCTGTCACAATTTACCCAGTTATGATTCTTTCCTTGTGTATCTATACAAATTTCAGGATAAGCAGCACTAGATTTGTTTAATGTTTTTCTAGACTAGAAAACCTAACAGTTCAGAATTCCTTAATTTTGCTTTTTAAAAATAAGGCAGTTGTTGATTTGTCTGTGTCTTCACAGATACTTTTAAAATCTTAACTGTGTGGAATAATATTTAAAAAGTAAGAATCTTGGTAAGATGGATGTTGCCGAGCAATTAATTGGACAGAAAACAAAGATCTACAGTGTGGTTAAGCTGGTGTTGCCATGCTCTGATTCTAAGTGAAAATAATGCATTAGTACTGGTCTTCATAGTGTGTTAATGGTGCAGCTAGTGAGTTTTGATTAAAAAAAAAAAAAGGTGATCTTGGCTTTGTGGGAGAATGTGCATCTGTTGAGGCAGAACACTTGGTGTCTTTAGCTGCTGCCAAGCTTTCCGATGGTGTTCCCAGGCTGGGATGTGGTGGGACCAGAGGGCTGGATTGGGACCATGTGCCCTGTACTCAGAGGGCCAGGCCTGGGGAAGCCTTCTCTAATCAAAAGAGCTTAAGCTCAGGTAGTTACTTTTGATCCAGATGACTCTTGCATTTTAAAGAAATCCAGCCTTGCTATCATCTGAAATAAAAAACTGACCAATAGTAATGCTCCCAAGACCACCAATGTGTTTTTGGCTGTATCAGGGTGAAGGTGAAGTTATTTGCTAGGCTGTCTAGTTGATATTTCAGTGAGTATATGAATTTAGTGGTTATGTAAAGTATTTCTTTTCCTCAGCAGTGCCTTGAACAACATTTCGGACATGAATTGAGGAAAGCTGTTGTTTAGATGACTTCTTCTAGATTTACCTTCTTGAGTTTCAAAGTAAATTTGCAATACCTGTAGCACCTTAGTGTGCTGCTGTAGTTCTGTAATGTGCTTTTGGAAGGAAGAAGGAATGTGACAATTTTCAAAATAAACATGGATCATATTGTGTTGTTTCATCTCTGGGTTGTAAAGCTAGAGTGACATCAGTAAAGCTTTTCCACTTGATTTCCAGAAATGTGCAGTGAAGAATCTCTTGTGCTGATAGCACCTACTCTGTAACCTCTTAGCTGTTGCCTTTATTCCTTGTGAGTTTTCCAGCCATGCTGAGTGTAGGAAGGGACTAGGAGACAGACAGAGCTGGGACTGACTGGTATTGAAAGCATATTTGATAGGCTGAGAGAGCAACAGACACTGTGAGTAGCTGAAAATGTTTGATTGAAACCTCCACATTTCAGTAGTTACCCTCTTTACAGTGTTTGGGTAAGATGAACCTATAATGGTATTTCTGAAATGACTGCTATGCTGCTGAACAGGAGCATGGAGCCTCTTGTTATGCTTACTGTGCTAAGGCTGCAAACTGTGATTACTACTTCTGTGTTCCCTCTCCATTAAGCTGTTATGTGAAATGTAGCTTGTTCTAGTTCAGCTCTGTACTGAAATATCCTGGCTTCTCGAGTGTTCCTCAGAAATAGGTGCTTTTTTAACTGGAGAGTGTTTTTCTGTTTAAATAAGAATGCTTAATGGAACAGGGTGATACCATGATCTCTTTGGTATTTATACTTTCCTTTGTTCATGTGTTTCCTTTTATCCTTGTGCAGGAAAAACTGCAGTGAGAGTAACTGTCAAAATATGTGAAATATTGTTGACCAAAAAGCTAAATCCAGAGATGGATTGAAGCAAGAGCAGAAGGTAATAAATAAAAAGGGAGTGTAGGTTTTTTTTCTTCCTGCTTGGCATTGATTATTATCCCTTGGTTTCAACCAGTTTCCAGCTTTGAATTGTTCATACAGCATGTGCATTTGGCATTCCTACAGGAGAAGGTGCTGCTTCTCCCTAAATGCTGATACTAACAAAAGGCCCCAGTACTCATTTTGTAACTAGAGCAGAAGAACCTCTCTGCTAGTGTTTTGCTGGGGTACTAGGCTTAAAGATCACTTGAGTTGTTCTTACATAAACATCTTGAATTCTTCTTGAAGGAAGAGCGTTTCTATATCTTATTTAGTGGTAAAGTCATCTTGAAAGGACAGTGAACCGCATGGTTAAGTTTGACTGAGCTTGTTTCTTTGGGTTTTTTATTTTAAGGTTTCATGGAGAAATACTTCTTTCTAAACAAGATGAAATCTTTTTCTGTGTAGCTGACTGCCTGTAATAAAAATTGGCAGTTACATACTGTGCTAGAATGCAGTTTTGATCTTGTTCACATTCACTAATGTGCTTTAGAAAACCAACTGGTTCAATCTATCTTAAGAAATTTTTTAGACTGATGGGTGCAGGTACAGTAGAGTTCAGCTTAGAAATGTGCAATTGAAGGAGATCTCCTGAGCATCTCAGTTCACACTGCAGCCCTTCCTTGGAGTGCGAGGTCTGGATTGCTTTGAGGAGGAGTGGTGAGTGGCGACGAGAGGTGATAGTGTGGTTGTTGTCTCCCAAGGGACAGCTGCCCTGTCTGTGTGCACTGCCCGTGGGCCTGGAGGTGCATGACGCCTTCCCTGCATGGTTTCCAGCTGTGTAGGGAAAAATAGTTTGGGTGAGGAGAGGAGAGATTCTGTGTTATCAAAGTATATAGTGTGTCCTAGAGAAAAAGGAAGAGTTGTGATGGCTGGAAGCTGGATGGAGATAGAGGGGGATGTGCAAAGTGACAGCTTTCTGCTGAAAATCTGGTGTCAGAGTGTATCAGCTTTGTAGGATCAAAGGAATCATCTACTCCAGTGTCTTCTTTTTTTAAGATGTGATTTTTTTCAAAAAATGTTTTAAAGCAGTTTATGCTTTTCTGGTCTCTTGGAGATATTTTATGTATATTAAACATCTGTGATGTTTTATTTGACTGGAATATAAGTGCTTTTAAAAAAACTAAATTTTCAAAAAGTCCCCTCTGGATTTAAAGAAGCACTTTTAATGGATAGTTTTCAGTTTGAGTGTCCTACAAAAGCAGCAGAAATAACTTTACAGGAAGAAACAATTACTTTACTATTCACAATACTTAGCCATAGCATTGACCCAATGTTCACTAGCTGTGATGTAAGGCGGACTGGACCAAGTGCTGCTTTTGTTGACTCTCCACTGTACTTGACTGCTCTGTGGGATTATCAAGGGAGTAGCTTAAACCTGTGAGTTGGTTACCTGCTAAAATACTCCTCAGATGAGAACTGAGAAGGGAGGGGGATTTTTGTTAGGCAGGTCTCGTGGCAGATAGCAGTGTACACCTGCTGGAGCCGCCAGTGAGCCCTGGCTGCTCCCTGCATTCAGCACTGCCACAGTGATAGCCAGTTTCAGATCTCTGTGCCAGAATCATTCTGTGCTGGAGGTGTGCTGATCTCAGATACCAGAGGTGGGTGCTGTGCTGCTCTCCTGTGCCAGGAACAAAAAAGAATTGGTCTTGTGAGTTTCTTTGTTAAGGGCTGTTTGATGCTGTGCAGTGACAGGACTGGTGTATTACATGGAACAAGCTAGAGAGTAGAGGTGCTGAAATGAGAGAAGAGTTCTCCTACAGCCAAAGGTATGGAAAACCTGGGAGGTCTATTGCCTCAAAAATGGCATTCATAAGTATTTGGAGGGGAGTCAATCTCCCTGTTGATTTGATGGGGCAGCTGTTTTTCTGCCCCATTTGTATGGACAGACATTTGTGAGGATGGAATTAGGTGATTAGTAGATCATATGATTTTGATTTTCAGACATGAAAAATGTTAAATAAAAAAATATATGGTGTTCATAGTGTAGTCAGTGCCTTTCTTTTCTTGCGTGCTATTTTTAGCTTGCAAATCTTTGAACAGCAAATAAAAACACATGGGTGTAGTGTGGGCATTGGCTGTTCTGTACTGACAGGCAGCCTTACCCTGTCCTTTATGGACAGGGGGACACAAGGTGCCAGCACCTCTTCCGCTCCCTGTTTGCTGAGTTTTATTGTAGCAGAACTGAGGTGACCAAGACAGTCTTTGCTTGCTAAAACCTCTATCCCAAAGTTGCCGAAGCTCAGGCAGGGAAGCTCAAGGCTACAGAGGAGGTTATTCCCTGCTGCAGAACCCACTGAGCAGTGCTGTGGTTGGGTTCAGGAGATTACAAAGAGGTGGAGATACTTCGGCATTTGGAAAGCAGCCCCTCCCATTGTAGGGTGTCCAAAAGAATAATTCACTTCTTTACAAAAGGAATACCTGCTTGACTTTGGCTCAGATGTGAGCTGGTCTGAGTTGTGATCATGTGTACAATCACCAGTGAACAGAAAGGTAATTCAAAAATGAATCATTCTGATGACTGGGGAGACAAAATGCTCTGCTGGTTTCACTGTCTTCCAACAGTACTTGGAAATTCCATAGTAGGAGTGGTTTCAGATTTCAACAGCTGGATTTTTTTTTTCTTACCTTATTTTTTCCAAATGATTGCCACTGACAAGCTAGGATGCCACAGGCATGTTGTCATGAGGTAGTCTGTTTTCCTAAGATGAGTGCATTTAATAATAGCTTGAATTGTTGAGAAACTTAAATACTTAATAAAGTTGTAATATCTGAAATGCAGTTGTTCTTTCCAGGGAAACATTAGCAGAACTCATAAAAACCTGTATGTTTGACAATACTGAGTACTTAATGTTACACAGGCTGTTGTGATTGGCATACAGGATTGCAAATTGTCTTATTGGAAGATTATTTTTAGTAATGTTGCAATTTTTGAACCAGGTCTGAAAGCAATCCAGTGAACAAGAAGCTATACAGGTCTTATGGCATTGCATATTAGAAGTCCTAAAGATGAAGACTTGGAGCCTCAAAAGCACCATATCCCTGGACTTCGTGAAGCTGGTGAAACTGGGAACTGCTTTGGACCTGGAATTCTTGTGTTGTAATGCCCAGCCTTACGCTCTGCCCCTTTTTTTACCAGCTGACCAAACTGTGCCAAGTGACAGTTGGAAAAAATAAAAAAAAAAAGCACAGCACCAATCAAAGCCAGAAGAAACCAACAACGAACCAATAA
Source organism: Vireo altiloquus (assembly GCA_013396875.1). Taxonomy (NCBI): domain Eukaryota; kingdom Metazoa; phylum Chordata; class Aves; order Passeriformes; family Vireonidae; genus Vireo; species Vireo altiloquus. Next base: position 460,849 of record VZRF01012833.1, read on the forward strand.
AAAATCTACAATAAGACCAGTAAATGTGACAGTTAAACCAGTGTATCTGAGGTATCAAGATGTGTGTTACACATATTCAAAACTTGGTACTGTTTTACTTGTACTTCAGTACTGCTCCCTTTTATGTGATAAAGGTGAAGTGGAGTGGTTCGGTTTTGTTTTTTAACTCCCACTACAGCATTTTATAAGATTTTCTTTCTAGTCTCTTGCAGCTAAAATCTTCTGTTTCTCTTAAGTCTTGAAGATCTTTTTAAGCTGCTGACTCTGACCAAGATTTTCTTTGGCTACTCAACTCTGTTCTTTTGATGTTGAGTTAGTCCTGATTCTGGTTGGTCTAAATAAGGCCTCCTTCTTAGCTGGATTTTTCACCTTGGTGTTTGAATTCTTGTTAATCTGGGCCTTTCTCCTGCCAAAATAAGGTGTTTTGACCTTACCTGCTTCTTGAATCAACTTAAATACTTCTATGACTGTGTGGTGAAATAGAGCAGGGCATGGATTTGTCTGAAAACTAAGTCACCAGAGAAAAATGTTACTTTTTAAGTATGTTATTTCTTGTCAGCATGATTTGCTCACAAAGGCTGAAACCAGGAGCTGGAAGGTGATGTGATGCTTCCAAATCTCTGCGTGTTTTGTAGGATGGTATCCAAAGCTTGCAGAAGGCCAAATGACACTGCTTTTTTCCCTGTTGATGGCATAAGCTAAGAGGGTGAGATTTTTGATTGTAGTACTTGTTTTTTCCTAGCTATCTTTGAGAGTCTTTTGGTATGTGTTTAGAGTCTTAATATTATTTGTTCATATAAATTATCAAAGGAAAGGCCAGTAACATACTGGCAAGGTAAGGGCTGCTCAGATTGCTATTAATAAATTCTGGGCATAAAAGTGACTAAGTCGGAATGTAATATTGAAGATTAGAAGAAACTACTCTCACTGTTCAAATTGGTTCATAAACAACTGAAACAACTAATACTCAGTTCTGGTTTCTTAGTTACTGACCTGTAGAGGATACATAGTTTTGTGGAATATGTTTGTGTTTGCTTCTTTGAGGTTGTGGGGTTTTGGTTGGGGGTTTTTTGGTCATTAGTGTTTCTGGTGGCAAATAGAGCCAGTGGTTTTTTTGTAAGCAGTGTTAGTTGGCAGTATTTTGAATTTCGGAAGAATTATTATTTAATCACTTCAACGTGAATTCATTGTGCATCTGCTCTGTGTTGGGTACTTGACTCCGTTTTGCCCTGAGAATATTCCTACTGCATATATGGAAAGGAGAATGTACAGACTTCTTTGGGGCTAGAGTTTCTGTTCCTGAAATATGTGTTTCATTATATACATGGGCTTGAGTCTTTCTGGAGAAAAACATTTTACAGAAATAGACCCTCTTGTCATTGATGTGTTTTTGACTCAAGAATCTTTTTTTGAGGATAAGGTAGAGAACGTAATACATTAGCTAATCGGACTTTTGTTTAGAGCTGTATATGGAAATCCTGAATTTGCTGCTCTTGTTCTCATAATGAGAAGTTCTTCCATTTTACTCTATTTCAATCATACAGTTCTTCTTGGCTTTATCTTTAAAGATCCTGTGATAGCTGTAAGATGAAAAATAGTTTTCTTGGACAGCCGACCGTTGGTGATCAGCTGCTCCTAGTACCTTCAGCTGCCCTACTTATGCCTGGGGAAATGGTACATGTTTTATTTTGCAGGCAGTTGACCACGCTGCAGTGAGATCAAACAGAGAGCTGGAAGCTGGGCAAACATTTTCACAACAGGAAAAGAGCAGAATCTCCAAATATCAGTGAAGACTCTTACTGTTTATTTTATAAAGAATACTCTTAAATTCATTGGAGTTCAAATCAAGAAATGTAGACTGGAAATACTGTTTCCTTTGTAAATGTTTTGTTCCCCCATGTGCCTTTGTACCAACGCAACTCAAATGGTCTTTGCTGGAAAACACTTTTTGAACTCCAGCCTGGCTGTTACGAAGAAGCTGGGCTCATGGATAGGTGTTTCTGTAAGATGAAAGGGAGCAGTCTCACTTACATTTACAGGTCCATAGAATTCAGACAAAACAATTTGGGTAATTGTTCACTTAAATTGTTTTAGGGAAGCTTTTTTAGGAATAAGACAAATGATCTTTGGTGCTGTTTCACTCTGGAAAAGTACCATTAACTAAGTCACTTTTACTCCAAAACAGTGACCCTGTGCTTGCACTTGATTTTTGCCTTGAGCGGACCACAGGTGTGGGAGGTTGCTGTAGTACTGCTGATGAGATGCTATATTTTAAGTTGTTGCTATGTGTGTGTGTTGAGGGTGTTTTATTGAGAATTATCTGGTTCTTTTGATCTTCCAGGGCAGTTTAATCATAAAGCTGAACCAGTACAGCTGAAAGTCTGTTCTTTCTTTTCCCCGTTGAAGAGTTTTCGCTCTTGTATCCCTTGCGTTAATCTCAAGTTTGAAGAACTGGTTAAGGGAGCTAAACTTGATCAAAATGTTTTTGTTATATCGTCTTACGATAATTCTCCATTCTGAAAAGAAACCCACCCATCTTAAGCTTGTCAACTCAGCCAAAGTATTGATCATCACATGTACTTTCTTCTCAATTCTTATATTTGTTTATGGCTCTGAACATGTCTATCCTAAGACCATATATAGAGCCCTCAGTGTGTATTAAAGGTTGGCAATGGGATATAGCTGCTTTAAAAAGCACAGGAAAATCCTGTCCTGTTGTGTTCTTGCACAGCTTGGCACAGTCAGCACGTGGTTGCTGCTGAGCCCAGTGCACAAGGGAGGAGAACCTGCTTCACTTGGAGGATATGTTGCTCAGAGATTGTCCCAGCAAAAGTCAGGCTGTCTGAAGTGATCCTCTCCATGTCTGCGTAGCTGGGATTCCTGGTGGATCATGGGAATGTGTCTGGTGCCAGATGATAGCGAGCCTGGGTGACTAACTGCTTGCTTGCTGCAGGAGAGGTTTGGAGAGTATGGTGTTAATGGCAAGGCTGAGAGTTGTGGGAATATCCAAGACTTTCGAAGCTTTGGTTGTTTTAGCTGAGGCATCTTTAAATCCTGTAAATGTAAATTCTCTGTGAGCTGGTCTTTTCTAAAATAACTTCCCAGCTGTGCAGCAAACACCTTTTAAGGGGAAGTGTATGTGAATCACACCTGTTGGGCCTGCTTACCAGAGGATCCAGAGTGCTTGGTTGGACCAATCCATCCTCATCACTTGCTGTTCCTTTGGTCCCTAGCCTTTGTCAGCAATAACTTTTTTAAAGACCTCCAAAATTTTAAGCTGTTGCACTGAGACACTCTAAACAGTGACTTGATTCTTACATAGCATGTTTGCAGCCACTCCTTTCTTTCCTACCAGCCCTAATTTATGGAAGGACGGACAAAAGGGGAATGCGTGTATGCCGGAAGAGGCAGTGATGTTATGCTGCTTTTATCTTGGTTTTACCTTTGCTGTTACTTTGGCAGCTGCATTTCTGTTTTCCAAACTGGGCTGTTTCTCCTAAAAGAATATTCAAATGGTAAATCTAAATACTTTTATTAACAGCATCATCTACAGCAGTTTTCATGGTAATGCAAAGTTTTTCCAGTGTTTGGCAGTGTGTGTGTTTCTTGAGTCTCCCATTGTAGGTGTAACCATGTTTCCCATCAAGTTGTGCATACCTGGATTAGGTGTGTGCAGCATGTAAATGGTGCAGTGCATCCGTTAATCAGGAGTATAATTAATTTTTGTTGGGAAGAGAGATAAATGCCAGCTTGCAGCTGGTTGCAGTTTGCTGCTAGAATAACTAATAAGCTTTTTTGTTTTATGTAACAGGCTGGATGGAAGGAAAACCATGCAACATTCATGAACGAACTGAAAAACCTTCAGGCTTCAGGACTAACAACTCTTGGTCAGGCACTCAGGTCATCGTTTGACTTGTTAAATCTCAATAGATTAGTGTCTGGAATAGACAATTATGGACAGGTAACAAATCTGTTTATAGTCTTCTGTCTTTTATATTTCTATGGTTTTTGAAATTATAGTTGGTGAGGGATTTTGGTGGTTCAAGTTTGGTTTTGCATTTAACTTTTTTTTTAGTATTGGATAGCTCGGTGTAGTTTGAACTGGGAACTCTTTTTTTTTCTTATTATGGCTAGTGAAAACACCCTGGAAAATGCTGGCATTTTTTTCCTCATTAAAGTACAAAGAAGCAGAGTATAAATGTCCCAACTGTAAACACATGAGAGTAGCCCATCTTGTGTAGTTCTTTGTGGCTACACACCTATTTAAAAATTACACGATTATTTTGTAAGATTGCTTATCTTACTGTTTATTTTATAATGACAAAAATACAAGCCTCTAAGCCTGTGTGTTAAGCTTGCTCTTAGTATTCTTGTGCTTTTGTTTCTAGGGAAGGAATCCGTTCTTTTTGGAGCCATCTATTTTGATTACCATCACAGATGGAAACAAACTGACAAATACAGCTGGAGTCCAAGAGGAGGTAAACTTGCATTAAGTTCTTTCAAGTTATGATTGTGCAAGTTGGTACTATGCTGAGATTAACATTAATTGGTTCTTTCCTGCTAATTGTACTTCTTTGTCTCTGACCTGTTTTTAGAGAGGATAGAAACCAGCTATTCTGTCACTGCTCAGCTCCTAAATTCATAGTCTCTAAGGGTTCTGAGATGAGAACTTCAGATAAATTAGTGGGTTGGAGAGAAATAGGGTCTTTTACAGATAAATGAGTGAATTTGGATATGATGGTTTTTGATGGTTCGTCAAATACAGGAAAATACTCTTAAATCTTTTTTTACCAGCTTCATCTTCCGTTGAATTCTCCTTTGCCTGGAAGTGAACTAACCAAAGAACCATTCCGTTGGGATCAAAGGCTATTTGCCCTGGTACTGCGTTTGCCAGGAGCTGCATCTGCTGAACCGGAGCAGCTTGGGAGTGTGCCTACTGATGAATCTGCTATCACACAGATGTGTGAGGTTACAGGAGGTAACTGGGTGCTTTTTTGCTTTGCTTCACATTTGGCATTTGCCTTGAAATATTTCTTTTCCTTTAATTCACCTTCACTTCTTCCTGTTTTCTCTGTCTGAATTACTCAGTGTCCATGTGAATCCACATGATGCTTTCTTGGATTCCAGTAGCACAGAAGAACTTAAAACTAAAGCAATATTCCTATTTCAGATCTAGATGTGAAAGCATTTTCTAAATGCAGTAGGAGGTTTTTGAGAATTCCTTTGGTTTTTCTAAAGGTTGGCTTTGCTCATCATGAGGTTTGGTGGTGGGGTTTTTTTGTTATGGTTTAGGTTTTTAAATTTTTTTTAAGTGTTGAATTGAGCAGGACTGCTATTAGTGAGATGTTAATTCTGCTGCAGGGCTGATAAGCTTAATTCACTCTTAAAAGAATTCATTCTGGAGCCTGTTGTTTGATATGTTGATCAGATTTTTTTTTTTTAATTGCTTGGAGAAATTGTAGGAGGAGGAGATTAGGGTAGACAAAAGCAGATAGATTACTCAGTCTTGGTGACATCAAGCCTTCCTAAGGGCCTCTATAAACTTTACCTTGGTCCAGCCTGATGAAGCCTTAATGACCTCTTTTAGTAATAAGTAAAATCTCAGCAGGTTGTGGGTTTTGCTGCTTTTTCTTGGTTGTATTGCATTTGCGAAGTATTTTGCCTTTTGCATAAACCTATACAGAGCTTGTTCCTATTATTATTGATAAAATTGCAAGCCTTGGCAGTGTGACTTAGGCAGTAAAACATCTTCCCTAAGTAAGATGACTCAAAACTTACTTTTCTATTTCCCATGTAATTTCTCTCCTGCATAGGTCGTTCGTACTGCGTTCGGACACAAAGAATGTTGAATCAGTGTTTAGAATCCTTAGTTCAAAAAGTCCAAAGTGGAGTTGTTATTAACTTCGAGAAGTCAGGACCAGACCCAGCTCCTATTGGAGAAGGTACAGTGATTGTTGGGTTCTTTCCCCCCTCCTAATGTTTAAGACAAAATATTTTGTTTGTATGTAAATGTCCTTAAGTGTCCTCCATGTCCTTCCTGACAGCTTTTCCCTGTAGTGTACAGGATGCATCTTTTACAAGTGTTAGTTTGATCCTTGCTAACTTAAATGATGCCATGTGTCTGCACATGCTTGTATGGATCATCTAGTGCTGGCTGGCTGGCTCTGTGTCACTCTTCTTACCTCTTTTTGGATGGCTGAGGAAAGTGAATGTTTGCAGGAAGCATTTAAGTTCGAATTACAGTGTTGTCAAGACTCTACTTAAAATAATTAAATCTAGCAGTAGTGTATTTTAACACTTAAACATCGCTAAAGCAATCTCGGTGCTTAATTTTCTGTACATTTTCATTCTGCTAATTGATCACAGAACAGATAAGTTTCAGGTGAACGTTCTTAGGTGCAAGTGAAAAACTGTGCAAAGAACAAGGAATTATTTTGCTCCCTGTGAGTCAAGTGCATAAGAGGAAGGTGCATTCCAAATGTGAAGCAGTTCTTCAGATTTGCAGAAATTCATGGCTTAAAGGAAGAGGAGGGGGCTGACCAGTTTCAATTTAGGAAGTTGGGATCCTGGAATATCAGAAAACATAACTTGTAGCATCACCTGAACATTCTAGCAAAGCCAGCTTTATTCCTGCTTTCATTCTGGAATCAGCTTTTTCTGTGTTTGTTTTCTCCTTTTGCTTATTTAAACATCATTTTATTGGGAGACTTTCCTATAATGCTGTGCTGGACAGCACAGCAGCAAATTCCCGTGTCTCTCGGGGCTCAAATGTTCTCTCCTATGGGGCAAAACTACTGATGAAATTATGGGGTTTTTTTTGTTCATTTTTGTCACATTTGCATGGTGATGGGCTGTGGATATGAATGTATAAAAATGTCAAGACTTGTCATCTGTATGGGAATTGAGAAAGTCCTAAACTAGAAATATGGTAGGATTTACCCAAGCTGTAAAAATCATTGTTTTTGTAATGCAGAGAAACCAAACTGATATATCACTGAAATATGGTTTCCACAGTATTACTGGCCAGTTCTCTAAAGCAAAGAAAACTAGTAATGTAAAATCTTTTTGAAACAGAGAAGATTGTATCAGTGGGTGATCTCCGCTGTGCTCTTTGCTTTGAGGAGCAGTCTGAAAACTAATGGTTACATCTGTCTGTAGTGCTACAAAGTTCTTTGTCTTCAGCATTCAGGGGTATCTGTGCTGGTGCACTGCAGTGGGCTGGCACAGAACACTGGCCTTTGCAGCAGGCTATGGGGTTTAAGTGATCTGTGAATGGTTGTAATTAAAAATTTGGCAAAAGCTACCTCCTGCAAGACGCATCTAACTTCTCCAAGAAATTTTGCTCTTTCAGTTTCCACTAGTGGCAGCATCAGTCAGTGAGCAGTGCAGCCCATGTAGAAATGTAAATGCCAATTCTCAGCCTTTCCAGGTGCAGCAGAACCAGCAGCAGTAGCTTAGTGCTGCCTGTGGGAGCTGTCTCAGACACTGAACTTAAGCAAATACATTTTCCCTAGTACGTGAGTATGCCTTGCTGCACTCACTGTCTAATGGTTGTGCCACAGGAGCAGAAGGGAGATCAGAGCAAATGTTGTAATTGTTTCTCAGATGATTCTGTGATACACCTGGATGCATAGGTTATTTCAGCCTCTGGTGTAAAGATCTGTATGTCTGTGGAACAAGAGTAATGAAATGCCTTACTGGCTGCTAATACAGAAATTTTGCCAGCGGACAAATGCATGCATGTAGCTTTTCATTTTCTTTTTGTTATTTTGCTTTGTTTAAATTTTAGATGGACTTGTTGATTCATCCAGGCCCATCAATTCATTTGCTTCTCAGCCGTGGCATAGTTGTCATAAACTCATTTATGTACGGCCTAACCCTAAAACGGGTGTTCCTGTGGGGCACTGGCCAATCCCAGAATCTTTTTGGCCTGATCAGAATTCACCAACACTGGTAAGTAAAATAAGAACTGAAAAAAGGATTCTACACTAGTAATTGAACAGACTGGAAATAGATAATGGATAGAGTAGTTTTTACTTTTGCTATTTATAATATGATGTGACTTTGCTTTAAAAGTTTAAAACTGTCTTAACAGAGTGGTATAATCTCTAATGTGAATACTGAAACCTGTGACATTTCTTGTATCCAGAAAGTTCACTTCCATGTATATGGTTAGTTAATTTGTTGAATGTTTTTTAAAGGTTATAAAATTGAACTGTAAGTTACTTCACATACCACAAATCATAGTGAGCCTATTAAATTTTAATCAAAGCTTTATAAAATTCATTTACATGGAAAAAGGCGTATTTGTTTTTGAAAGAAGATCAACCATGGGTTTTTTTCCTTAGCATTACTTCATGTGTGGACTCTTCTTTCACTAGCAGGAAGAATTAAAACTGAAACAGAAGAGCTACTCCCTTCAGAGAATGAGGAGAAAAGAGTATTAATGTCTCCTTTTCTTGCTGAAATGATCATACATTTGTCATGCCTTACTAGCCTTTCTAAACATCTCTCTTGGGTTAGGCATATTCTATTCCTGCACTTTGCAAGTGCACAAGGTACTGTCTGTCCATTTCCTTTGCTCCCACCTCCTCATTAAAGAGGAAAAAAAAATAGTAATTTGTAAAGAATTCTGCAAGAGATTTTATATGAATTGAGTGCAGTCTCGCATCTGGTTCTCTGTGAACATCAAGCTGGAAAGAAGAGTTGAAGTTTCCTTTAAACCTGTCTCTGTTGTCAGTCTGATTGACATGAAGGCTTTTAAATATCAGGATAAATAGTGGCATATTAACCATGTTTTTCAGTTGGTGGGAAGAATGTGTCAGTGTGTGAGCATTTTTTTTTCAGTTATAGAAATATTTAGTTAATCTATATTCTGTTATGGGAGCTTGTATTTTATTCTCTTTGAAGGAATATTGTGGAAGCTGAGTGTTTTAAGACTTGCAGAGTAGTAAAATACCTGCTTTAGGATGTTTTTAAGAGAATTGGTTTGTTTACCATAAATATGTGAAAATTTATACCCTTTTTCCCTTTTAAGCCTCCTCGCACAGCTCACCCTGTGGTGAGGTTCTCCTGTGTGGATTGTGAGCCCATGGTCATAGACAAGCTTCCTTTTGACAAGTATGAGCTTGAGCCTTCACCCCTCACCCAGTACATCCTGGAACGAAAGTCTCCCCATACCTGCTGGCAGGTACTTGCCCTTTATTTGATTCTAGAAATGCATTGGGTAATCTGGGGTACTTTAGTCTTTTCAAGCCTGGAGAATTGGAGTCTGATTCAAACTCTGCAGCAGATGAGAAGTAACATGTCAAGGTTTCACTTACCTCCTTTCTAAGAGAATTATCAGGAGTCAGAACTAGTGTTCCCTCCACAGGTTTTGTAATCTCATTTAATTCTCTTTCTAGGTCCATCTCATTTTGCTAAGAAATATGCCCTCCAGGTTCCATTTTTGGCTAAATTGGAATTCTCTGTAGGCTTCCATTTGCTTGCAGGGAAAACCCAGTACTAGTTTCCATCATGTTACCTAATGAACAGCTGCAAATCATTTTCACTAGATGGTTGAAGCTGCTAATGGGAAATAAATGGAGGCTTTTGATCTTGTTGGCTAGATTGGCCTTGAAGAGGTTGAAGTTCTGTTGCTGAAATCCTTTGTCACATGTTCCTTTTGTAATTTTTTTTTAAGTTTGTGTCTTCTGTAAAATAAGGCTCCCTTCTTAGTGGTGTTCTTTTAAATAATAGCCTAATGTGTACACCAGGAGTATGCTTAGGTGTCTTTGTTTCTGTATCCCTAATAAATACTACAACTTAGTTGAAAATACGACATGCGTATTCAGAAAATTACTTTAAAAAACCCCCAAAATTTCAAAATTATCCTTTAAACATTCATAGGTACATTATTTGCCTGAGTTACTAAAATTACTCTGCTGTTTTTCAAAAACTGCTTTTCTTCTCCCAGCTGCACATCAGACCCTTAGAAATCAGAGAAATAGGCTCATTGTCATAGAAACCGTGTAACAAACCCAGTTCCTTATGCCGTGAAAAAACAGAGGAAAGCCACTTGCTATTTGCTGCAAGGTTTATTTTTTTTCTAGGAAAACTATTTTTGGCTTAGATGTGGGTTATTTTGCTTGCCTCAGTTAAGAATTTCTACCATTTTTATCCTGTTGAAATACTGTTTACATGTATTGCTTTTCAGGGTTAATACCCTCATATATGTGCACTTAAAAAAATAAAGTCAATTTTAAGAATGTTGGCACTGGACATAATCAAGATGTTTCTTGAGTGGGTGGTTTTTTTGTTTAATTTATATGCTTAAAACTGTTTTGCATTTCTTTTTATCAGTGTTGAAAATATTAGTTGTGCTATTTTCGAGTCAGCAGACTAATTTCAAATAGCCTGTTTATTTAACATTCCTTCAAAAGATGTACCCTAACCTATTCTAAATCATTGCAAAAACTCTTCAGGGCATCACTTCACAGTAGTTTGACTAAAGTAGTAAAGATTACTCTATGAAGAGCATTTCCACACTCACTGGGCATACACTAAATGTTGCATGTCTCAGTTTTGTGACTAGGGAATTTAAGTCCATACTCACCCTGATGTGTTCAGATTTCTCTGTTCTCTATAATTTACTGTCTTAATGTGACTTGGTTCAGATTGATTTGAATTTTTAGATGCCCCATGCTTAATATTTTTCACATTCTTAAGTCTAATACAGTGTTCTCTCTTGTTCTTTGTCAGGTATTTGTGAGTAGCAGTGGAAAATACAGCGAACTTGGCCACCCGTTTGGGTATTTAAAAGCAAGCACTACTTTAACCTGTGTAAACCTCTTTGTGATGCCTTACAACTACCCTGTTTTACTTCCATTGTTAGGTAGGTAACACATCTGCATTGGACTGCCAGTGCAGCTGCTTCAGAGTAAAAGCAAAACGATAATGGTTGGTGTTCTGCCTTAGTTTGAGACGTTATAAAATAATGGAGATCAGAGATTAGAGAATGTTGCAAACTCTTTTAACATACTTTGGGAGGAGAGGATTTTCATACCCCCTCTCCCTTTTTTTCTCTCCAGCAGAGGAGGAGAGCTACCTGCTTCCAGTGCATGTTTGATGCTGTTCACCTCCTAGACACGTAGCCTCTTCCTTAACCTGGAGTAAGCTTCAACCTCCATTCTTTTCCCTCATTTAGGGTGTGGTGTATCCAGGTTTTGCAGTTGCTCTTGTAGCAGCTTATTTTTTACTGGAAGATGAGATGCAGTGTTTGTCACGGGTGTTGGGAAGAGGGATTTCCCTAATGCAGTTTAGGGCAGTAAGAAGGAATTGAGCAGTGGAACAGTCTGCATTTCTTTCCTGCCCAAAGGACCAGATTTTGGTTTTGTTTTTTTACTCACACAATGAAATTACTTTCTAAGGAAAGACAGTCTGAAAAGATGCTGTGTGAGTAACTGCCACAGTAATTGTGGTTGGTAGGGATCTGGCATGAAGGTAATGGCAGAGAGGAGTTTCCAGGGTGCCACTAACCCTTTCAGTTGCAGATGCTGTAAGGCTTTTTTGTTCTGGTTTTTGTGGGTGTATTTGGTGATACAGAAGAACAGTGATTAAGACAATTAACATTGAGTCTTACTGTCTTACACAGGATTTTTTCATTCATTTCTAGGGAAAAAAGAACAGAACACAATTCAGGAATGCTTTTTCATAATCCTGGTCATAAACAAAAAAGAAGAAACTTGTGCTTGCTGATAATGTGTCTTTTATACTTATCTATGTAGCCTGATGATTGTCCCAAAGTGTGCAAGGAGGGTGAGAGTTTCTGTGACTTTGTGGTTCCTGAAATACTGCAGCAGATCCACTAGCTGAAAAGCCATCACTGATCCTAAATTAATTTCCCTGTTCATTTTGATGTTGACATTTGCAGTTCTGCTGTGTCTTTCTTGGCAGCTCTTGTTTTCCCCCTGCCTTTTGTCTACAGGGGTGTAAAGCTCTTCCCTCTCTTTGAGGAAAGACACTTTTCAGTGTGTATAGTGCTGTTCTGCAGTTTACTCACCTGGTAATCCCACTTCTTACATTTCTGAAGGCTCTTTAGAGGAAAATGCAGAGGTTCCACGTTGCCTGAGTTGTAAAGCAGATGTTTTCTTGAGGGCATGAATCCCATGCATTCTAGATTGTTCACACACACACAGTGTTACTGTCAGATCTCCTACCAGGACTTTGTTTATCTTTGGTCTTTGAGGCATGGTGGAATTAGGTTCTGTGGAATATACATTCAACACAAAAGTAGATCTGGGCCCTTTTCTGCTTAGCAGTACAGAAAATGAGTGAGATGATAAGCAGCATACGTGGTAAATTATTTGTAGATGTTTTTAATAATACTGACTCTGTGTTTGGCTCTGTAGGTAGGTAGGAGCACTCCCCCTGTATCTCCCTTCATACATGCCAGTAGTGGATACTGATGGTTCAGCAGAGGACTGGTTTGATTGTGTAAAACCAATTTTTCATTACTCTCACCCAGATTTAAAAGGATGTGAGAACTCTCAAGACCAGGAGAAGTCTGCTCCATTCAGCCACTGCCCACCACATTAGTGCATCAGTGCGCTTCTAGTGGCTCCTGTGTTACTGAATTAGAATATTGTGTTGGAGGACTGGTTGGGACAGTACCATGGATAATGTATCTCTGTTCCTTCTGGTGACTCTTTCAAAGACAAAACCACTTTACAACTGTATATTTGTACTGTATTATCAAATGTGTTCAACCTTACAAACAGTTAGTAAGATGCTTATGAATTTTTTTGCTTGCATTTTTGTTTTCCTTCTGCATTCCTGAGCAGGGAAAGTTTTAATTCTCTTTTTGAAAAATAGACAACCCTCAAAACAGGTAAGATAGGTAGGGCTGAGGCAGCTTGCAGGCGATACTTGAGCAAACTGAAACAAGTTGTAATGGTCCGTGGCTGAAGGAGGTAAATTGTACCACATCCTATAGCTTTGGTGATTTATGTCTTGGTTTCTGCAAGAGTGGATTTGGGAATGCTATAGCTTCTCCTGGCTTTTAACTTAACAGAGCATGTGTTCAGAAGTTTTGTAAGGGAAAGGAGCCAATTAATAGGACTTGATAAAAAAGTGAAGCCCCACAGTCCATGTGTTAATGGACTCATGCCCTGTGTTTGGTTGCCTGACAAAAACGCTGGTCTCTGGTCCTGTTCTAGCAGTGATGGCTAATGTGGGATATGCAGTTGGAGCTGAGCAGCTACAGTTTGCTTTCAGAAAGCTAGAGAGAAGTCCTGACTAGTTTGGTGGTGGTTTGCTGCCAGAACTGAGGAGGTGGGGTGCAGTTCTTTCTGTTCAGTGGGAGGCTGCTGAAGGCAGAGCTTTTTGCAGGCAGATGCTGATGTGCTTCAATGCTGAGTGCTTGGCCCACAGATGATAAGAATTGCCTCTTGAAGGATTGTTGCAAAGCTGTGGTACTTCAGGTTCTGTTCTGTTTAAAAACATTTGTACAGCCAAGTTCATGAAGCAGAAGTCGAAGGAAGGGTTTTAGGGAGAGCTAAGTAAAGATGAGGTATATTTCTAAATGCTTCTGCTTTGCCCAAGATGTTTCTTTGGCTTCTTTCAGCTGCATGGGTGGGAGGGCAAGCACTGGTGGGCAGTAGGAGTGACTGTTCATTGGGAGTGTCAGCAGAAGCAGCAGTCAAACAGCCATGCAGGAAATGCCTTGAGAAGGTGGTTAATAGCCTTTTTTCTGTGAGTCTAAATATGCCACAGGATGAGCATTTAGAAAATGTCTGTCTGTGAAGGACTGCAGCATGGACAATTTCCTTTGATGGTTTTACAGGCTCTGTGAGAGAACCTGCAAGTAATAATTTTATGTTTTGGAAGCTAAGGGTTGTGTTCTCACCAGTGTGTACACAGCATGCTGTGGCTCTAGGAGGGAGAGCCAAATACATTTTGATACATTTTGTATCAATGGAGAAACAGTGACTCAATACCATTCTTAGTTAAGGATGGAAGCTATTTTCTATTGCAGTGCCGTATTTTTGGCTAGATGATTTGCAGGTAAGGATACTGTTTTCTGTGAATGTAGAATCATAAGTCTCTACTGCCTTGAATAGAGGAGTGTATCTATTAGTGCATAACTAGGAGAATTACAGGAGTCAACAGGGAATGATGGTGTACTTGCCCAGGTGGAATTTAATGTGAGTGGTGATTAAAAAAAAAGCCTGTTAAGTTTTACTTTAGGTTACATGGTGCATGAACTGTTGTAATTTAGGCTCCAGTTGAACTACTGGAATTACCTGCTGACTCTTCTCTCTCTCATGCTCTATTTTTTTCTTAACTGTTCACTGATCTTAAAAGGTGCATCCAGCCCCCTTCTATAGTACTGGGTGTTAAAGGTGTCTATTGTCCTGTTTGTCACAGTTTAGTTGTTTTCTACATTAATCTGAAGTGAATAACAGTTTTCAGTTAACTGGTCTGTGTGGTTTTACCCATTTTCTTGAGTTGTTGCAGCTTGCAGCCGTTTCCTAATGGTTTTTAATACCATGTTCCCAATTACACAGTGCTTTTAACTCCCTCTGAGTTCAGAAGTAACAAGAATTCTGCATTAACTTTGGATTTCTAGACTATACAGAAATTAGTATCTGAAAATAATTAGGTAGAAGTAAAACTAAATCACATAAGGATTTTTTTCAGTACTTTTTGATTTTTGTCTACAAAAGCTTGGGGTTTAATTTGAGAAAGACAGACATAGTTAACTGAATTGTTAGTCTGCTTATTTGTATAAATCATCACATGCAGCCCAGGGACAGGGGAAGAAGTGCCTTTCAAGTGCCTGTGTTGCAATCTTCTGACAGGGTGTGTCTCAAACTCTTGAGATAGAGGCAGGTAAGATGCTGATGGTGAAGTTCTCTTTAAAACTTGTGGCTGTGTTTACCACCCTTTTGAGACGGTGGCAGTTCCTGCAGTGAATTTGTGCTGTGGGGAGACTGTAATTTTAAACAGACAAATCTTTGCTGAAGCTCTGCATATGTGTGAGATCTTTTTCCTTTGATAGCAGTGATCATGGAGGTGCTTTTGCATTTGATGTCTGGGATTAGAGCTGTGGATAGGTTCTCCCAGCTGGCTGAGCTGAGGAGTGGCTGTGCCATGTCACAGTGCCTGTGTGCAGTTACTGGTACAACATCACAGTGCAGCAAGACACTTAAGTGCTGTGAGATGAGTGGTGATAAGGGTTTAGGGCTCAAGCTGTACCGAACCAACGCATAGACTGTAAAATATTAGGACATACTAAAGTACTGAACATCTTGCTTTTTAGAGTTTTTTTTTTTTTATGTTGACTTTTGA
This sequence comes from Vireo altiloquus, assembly GCA_013396875.1. Lineage (NCBI taxonomy): Eukaryota > Metazoa > Chordata > Aves > Passeriformes > Vireonidae > Vireo > Vireo altiloquus. The sequence goes on from VZRF01012833.1 coordinate 476,179, forward strand.
GAGGGGGGGTGTAGTTTAGCTTGCGTTTTGCTGCAAACAGGTAATAGATTTAGGAGATAAGAATGGATGTTATTTTATATTTGCCATATGTCATGATATCATCCCAGGTTCTTTTGGATAATAGTGCTAAGCCTGAAGTATATTGGGATTTCATGTGAAATTTTGGTTTGTCCTCTTAAACTCCAGCCCACTTTCTTTATGCCAGGAAAGAGAAGAAGCAGCATCTCTAGTGTGGTTTTCATATGTAATGCAGAATTAATTTAGATTGGAAAATACCTGTAATTGAGTGGGGTTTGTCTATGAGAACTTGGGAAGTAGTATCGTAACATCTGCTCAATTTGTGCAGAGTACTATGCAAGTCAAATTTTCGTTTCCAAATATATCTTCCTGAAAACTCAGTGTGGAGAAAACAGTTTCCTTGCTGCATCTGTCTTTTGCACACCCTCTTCCATGCATCTCTGTCTCCTGCAGCTCTCCCCAGTTAATTTTTGGACATCCCTTTCTCCAGACCTGCATATCCTTCCATTACCCTCACTTTGCCAGCATGCTACAACACTACTAATAAGAACCTTTCTTTCAGTGGATAATTCAAAATTTCACATGGTAAATTGCAGGATGCTGTGTTGATGTAGAGACCACTGCCACAGTTCATAGTGTGCACAGCAAATAGGGTCCACACTTCACCTCAGTGATTCCTAAAAGACCAGGTGCACACCTGTAGTGAGCAGAGTGCTTCTAAAACTGTATCCAAAGGAAAGGAATGTCTGGTTGCCCCTCTCTTAAAGGGCAGCAGTTTTTGTAGCTAATTTCTGTCTCATCTATATCTGTGGGAGACTTTGCTGCCCTGGCATGAGGCAGGTGTGGCTGGAGGTAACCCCTTCTCTGCTGGATGCAGCTGCTGCTGTTGGCAGCAAGTCAGCAGAGCTGGCCAGAAGGATTCCCTGGTTGGATTTTTTTTATTCTTTCCCTTTGATGCCAAAGAATATTTTTACTGGAGACCAGAATTCATCATACAGGTTAAACAGAAGAAAGCTGGTTTGAAAATGGAAATTGAACCAAATTAACATTGTTTGATTTAATCAGATACAGGGATTTCCTGATGTGCAAGAGAGAGGCAAGGGAGGTGAAACTCTTAACAGGTGGATCTGTTACACCTTCCATGCTGCTGGTAGTTGTGTGCAGTGTTTAAGTCCGGTGTACCTTGTAAGTTTGCTTGTAATGGGGACTTGATCTGGATTGCCTACTGCAGCTAGGACTGGGGATTCCCAATCCTTCACGCCTAAGGTTAAGAGCAGTTTTTGGGGGGAAGCCCCATTGGGAGATGGGTGGACAGAGAAAACGGGGAAACTTGGCATGTACGATTTTGAACAAAGCTAAAGGTCTGAGACTGTATAAATGACACCTTCTTTTGTTGTTTTCCTTGTTGCAGATGACTTGTTTAAGGTTCACAAACTTAAGCCAAATCTGAAGTGGCGACAGGCTTTTGACAACTACTTAAAAACAATGCCTCCCTACTACTTACTGGTATGTTCCTCATCTCATCCTCTGGGGTATAATGGCTGGTGGGACCAGAGTCCTTTGCATCATTTCTCTTCCTAGTAAATTTTTTTTGCATAATTATGATGGCATTTTAGGTAGTTAACATTCTGCCTTTCAGAGGTATGTAGAGTAGAGCAAACATTTTTAAGAATTAAAAAAATTTGGTAGAAATACCAAGTAGTAGTAATGTTAAGATATCAAGTGTTTAATAAATGTGTTTTCTGATCGTTAAATATTAAATGAGTTTTGATCCAAAGTACTTCAGAACATTCAGAGAAACCAAATTTGGCATTATTTTTGTAACTGGATAAGGGAAATGCAGATGAGTTTATTAATGTGGGTGAAATGCTAGAACTTGAGAAGCTCATACTGACTGGGCCAAATGAAGGGTGGGGGGGAAGCACTGTGTCACCTTTTACGTGTAGCTTGGACAATGCACCTCAATATGGACTTGCATCATCCCGGCTATTCTGGACCTGAGCCTTTGAGTGGAAATTGCCAGCGGCACCACGCTGTGTGGTGTCTTGGTGATGTGGCATAATGTCCATTGTGAGCTAGTTAGACACCAAACTCATGTCACATGTTATCTGAATAGATTTGAATTTTAGTGGCCAAAAGTGGAAAAGCTAGAGCACTAATCTATGTGCCTTAGCTTCCTATAATTGAGCTTATAAATTTCTTTTTTAAATATTTATTCTCTTACTATTGTGTATTTTGTTTTCCTTATAGCCATTAAAGAAAGCCCTAAGGATGATGGGAGCTCCAAATCTGATATCAGATAATTTAGATTGTGGACTTAGTTACAGTGTTATCTCTTACCTTAAAAAACTCAGCCAACAGGTAGTATTGATAAAACCTTTGCAATTAGAAGTGTGTTGATTATTTAGTTTGTGGTAATCTCATTATGCAGCAGTTAATCCCTGTGGGAGTTCATATGGGTGTGCAGCATATATTACAATTGAAGATTGGTGAGCATTTCCACTGCAAATATGGATGAATCCAGTGTGATTCTGTAGCCAGTGATTGTGCCCTCTGTAAGTGGTGGAGAGGAAAGCAACGGAAACCTCTTCAGATATACTTTAAATATCTGCTAGACTTTAAACTCCAAAGATAATCACTAATTGGGTTTACAGCTGCTCTTGCCATTATTCTTCACAGCTGAAGTCAGAGGCTTGCTTTCAGTCTCATGTTTATTTCCACATGTCCCTTGGCAATGTGTATTTTCAAAAAAAAAAGTGTGTTCTTGTACAGGGAAGTAAAATCATAGTTCAAGCTTTATATCTGAGCTTCCTGTTTCCTTCAGGTCAAAGTCATTCTGTGTTTTAAGTGTGACCTGGTGGGAAATAGTCTTACATATAATTTTCTCTTTGCCAAGACTGCCATTCCAGGTGTAAGCGCCTGGAAGCTCTTCTTTCTTAGCGTGAGGGGCTCTTACAGCAGTAGTTCAATATCTAGAAGGCAGTGGGGGAGCAGTGCAGCCTTTAAAATTACAAAGAAAAAATCCTCTGCCTTAAAGAATGCAAAAAATACATCCCAAAGCCTCTGAATGACTGAACATCTACTAGACATAAAACTTCCTGTGGTATTTTGGTAATCTAATGACATGCAAATTCATATTACTTATCTGCACTATGGAGTTGGAATGACTTGAGATGGCTCCTGTGGCTCACACAGACACTCTCAGAACATGGAACAGTTTGAATGTGTGGAATGTGTTATAAACTCCTGTACAGGCACAGGCAATTCCAGAATTCTGCTGTGGTCCTGCTGCCCTTAAATAGAGTTTCCCACAGATAATGAAGCAAACTCTGCAGAAGAGATCTGGGGGAAGTGGGTTGCAATCCCAGTGGGTTTTGGGGGTTTGGTTGGTTGGGTGTTTTTTTTTCCTTTGGAGATAACTGCTAGTGGGTAAAAAACCCTGTAACTCTGAATACAGTTAGAGCTTAATACAGTAAAGTTCTCTGTAGCTATAATAAGAAATCTGTGCTAATTGGAGAAGTGATACATTTTTAGAAATTGACTTATAAAACAGATTTCTTTTACAACTTTTCTCCCTTAAATTGTTACAAACATACAAGGCAAACCTTAGTTCATAGGTTGCTTCAAAAATAAATTGAAATTATATTACTATTTCTGAAAAATACTATTGTTTTAGATGCAACTTTATTGTAACCTAAGGCATCCTACCTTCCATTTTGTTCTTTCTTTCCCTTTAAAGATGGTTCTTCAGGGACACAAGGGAGTCACAGACTTGCAGCAAAATCAGGGATATTCACAGACCTCCTACTGGCATATAAATTTAGATACACTGGCTAAATATTTTTCCATATGCTAGCACATTAGGATTTCTTTATGCTTGAGATCTAATCTATGTAATCCAGTATATCCCTGGGTAGGTAGTTGGGAACTAAAATTGTAGTTTTATTCCGCTAATGTACTGTGTGTTTTGTACTGGAAATGTGCAATGCTTGCTGATTCTTTAACTCATGGTGTGGTTCCATTTTAGACAAAAATAGAATCGGAGCGGATAATAGGTTCAGTGGGTAAGAAAGTTCCACAAGAAATTGGAATAAAAGTGAAAAATCACTCCAGTGGCCTCTCCTTGGTACACAGTAGGGATTTTAAACAATTGCTGCAAGGGATCACTGGGGAATCTCCACTGAGACTGTCGGAAATAAATGTTAAAGAATTTGCTGGATTCCACATAGGACTTCTAAACAAGGTAAACAGCATTGTGATCTTGCAGGACTAAGCAGTTAATCTCATCTGTTTTAAATGGGTAACTTCTATGGATTTAGTGTAGAAGGAAGTACCTTCACTGAACTGGGATGAGCACAGCATAGATGTAAAGAGGGAGAAGAGTAAATGCTTTTTTTTTTTTTTTTGGGACACTGTTTGAAATGCTCATGGTAGTAAACAAAAATTACTGTGCTCTAAGTACCAGTCTCTGAAAAAGACAGCTCTTGTTCATCCACGAATTAACATGCTTACTCTTAATAGAGCTGAAGGCACTGATGCTGAATATAGTCATGTTGAAAAGACAGCCACTGAGCTTGTTGAAGCCAGTTACAAAGGTCTAAACTTACTTAAGAATATTTTTTAATAGTTAATGTTATTACAGTTCATAGTGGAATTTCTTCATGCATGAGAACTGATGGATTAACTGAAAGTTACTTATTTTGTTACAAAACTAGGATTTGAAGCCACAAGCATTCAGAAATGCATATGATATTCCTCGTCGCAGTCTTCTAGACCAGCTAACAAGAATGAGAACCAATCTTCTGAAAACACACAGGCTTATCTTGGGGCAGGATGAAGGTAAGGATTGACAGTTCTTCATTAATAGTTTGAAGAGAATACAGCTATTTTTGTTATTTCCTTAAGGCAGTGTTTTTTGTCTCTGGTGTGGGAGCAGAAGTGGCCATTGCATCTCTTGCTGAGTCAGTCAGTGTCCTTTTCTTGACTCTGAAGGGGATGGAGGGAAATTTTTGCCTTCTGTCATGCGAGATGTCATGCTTGCTTTGAAATTTAAAAATAAGTTTCATGGGAGAGCTTTCACATTCACCAGGGTTCAGCAGACATATGTTACAAAGTGATGGGGAGGACTTAAGGCAGAGAGGAGCTCTCTGTGCTTTTTTTTTTGAGGTGCTGGTGGTCCAAAGATGCAGTTGTCAGCATAGAAATTAAAGTGGCTTGTTTTATATTCTTCTGCCAATTAAGCTCATCTTTTGCCAGGCTTATTTCCACAATTGTAGTTTTCAGCTCTTCCTCCGTAGTGAAAAGAAGTAGTCAGTTTTGGTTCTTAAATGCTAACACTTGAAATTGAAGTGTGTGAAGTTTGTACTGCCTTAATTTTGAGACTAAATAAGGATCTCTTTTCTGTTGCAGACTGTCTTCATAGTGTTCCTGTTGCTCAGATGGGAAATTACCAGGAATACCTGAAAATGATGCCTTCTCCTCTTCGGGAAATTGACCCGGATCAACCAAAAAGACTTCATACATTTGGCAATCCATTTAAACAGGATAAGAAGGTAGGAGGGGCCTTGCTCCCTGCCGTGCCTTTATATTTAACACAGCTTGAAATAATTTGTGAGTAGAATGTCTCCCCCACAACTACAATATATTGCTAACCTGTGCAGCCTGTGGAAAGGAGAAATGTCTCCCATGTGGTCCAGGAGGAGTGTGTACAGAATTGTGCTGGTTTACAGAGTGGCACTGGGCTCTCTCTGGTTGCCTTGGGTATCTCTGTTCTGAAAGCTGTCAGGTGTTCTGAAAGCCACTTCAATCTGAACACAGAGGGACTCAGCTCATCAGTGGGTTGGTGAAACAGTTGCTGTTTTGTACTGTTACTTAAATTATAACTTTCTTTTCAGGGTATGATGATAGATGAAGCCGACGAGTTTGTGGCTGGGCCCCAGAACAAGATCAAGCGCCCCGGGGAGCCCAACACGCCGGCCTCGCTGAAGAGGCGGCGCAGCATGTCCCCCCTCCTGCGGCGGCCTCAGTCACTGCCTGTCGTCACCAACCACGTGGGCGGGAAGGGGCCACCCGCTGCTCCTGGCTCCCCCTCCTACCTGAACCTCAAGGGTGTCCCTGCAAATAAAGGTATACTGAGCTGTGCACAGCAACTTGGGTGGTCCTTGGGGAAGAAGGGAAAAGGTTCTGCCAGTGTGTCTGTGCTGCTTCGTTGTTACGTAGAAGTGAGTTTCTTTTGTTGGCCTAGATAAACAGGCTGCTGCTACAGCTAATGAAATCTGAAAAAAACCCCCAAACTGTTTGGAGATTTCTATCTCAGATCAGCTTTTAGTTTTTCTTTGTGTATTCTGTGGCAAAGAAGGAAAATTAAAATACACTTGTTTCATTTCCCACAAGTAGGAATTTTCATACCCACCTATTGCAGCAAGTGGAGTCAGAAGAAAACTCTGTTAGCTGGGTTTGGGGAAGAGAAGGAAAACATGGGTTTGCGTAGCAATCATGACATTGCACTAGAAATACAGAACATGGTGACTTCACAATATTGATAGGAGATGGTAAGAGTCCAAAGCGGAAGTATTCCCTTGGTCACGTCAACAGTTTAATAAAACTACTGAAGTGTTGTCCAGCGCTGTCAGATTGCTACACAGCACTTCAGACAAAAAGGGTACAAAACTACTTCTCTTTGGTTCTTTCGATGCTACATTTGTGCTCCAGTAAGGTATATATTTTTCACTTGTAGATACCAGTAACAGTGTCGTCCAAGATGGCAATGGAGAGAAAAAAGGAGAAAATTATCAGTCATTGGAGAAGCAAATTGATGGCTTACCTGTGCAAATGGCTTCTGTGGTTCCAGCTGCTATGGGAGAGGATGAGATGATACCCAACGACTTAGACTCTCTACCTGTTGAATTCAATTGTTTAAGTGAAGACGGGTTGGATCATAAATCTGGTACCAATGCACTTGTTCGAGGGCCTCTGAATTACAGTGTGAGTGGAGATGACCAAAAGCGGGCCATGGAGTCTACTTCTGAATGTGTGCCAAATTCCTTTAAAATAACTCCTACCATGTTGGAGGGAAACAATGCTGACATCAAGATTAAAGTGATGAAAGAGGTTCGCAAACCTGGAAGAAGTAAGTTGTGTTTATTTTAGTAGTGTATTATATGAGGTGTGAGGGAGAAGACTTTTCCTTGAAGGAAGGAGCTATTTTCAATATACATGCAACTTCATATTTTGAGTAATTTCTGGTTGCTTGTAATTGAGCAGTGGAGGGGCAAAAAAGGAAATGCTGGGCAGGTGAGTTGAAGTTTAGACTTGTACTTGGAAAGTTGAGTACCAAGTCACTCTGCTTGCCCTTGAAGACAGGTTAACTGGTATATGAGGTGCCTTGTGAAAGCAGCAACCTTCAGAGGTTTTGGTTTTGTTACCAGTGATCTAATAAGACTGGATACTTTGCCTTAGGCTGCACTGCTCCTGTGTACACAAAGTGTACTTGATGCTCTGTCTGTGTCCATCAAAACTCCCTTTGCAAGGCAAAGGCATGTCTCTTTAAGGTTGCATCTTGGAATATACTTGAAAGGGAATATTAATTGTTAGTAGCAGAGTAGATTTTTTTAAATTTTGTGAGACTAATTAGTAATGAAACGCTGCTGCAAACTTTTAAGAACTGATGACTAAAAATTATATTCTGCAAAGTGGTCTCATCCAATTTTATACCAAATTCATGTCTAGTAAATGGTGATGTAGAGTAAAACAGTGTGTTCAGTGTGAGTCACCTGTCTTGCTGCAGAATTCAAGCAGTCATCAAAGAAAGAAGCTAAATTGTAGTGGCTTAAATATGTACATCTGTTCAGAGGTCTGACCATTTATGCTCCCTCTGTATATTGCATCACTCTGAGCAGACTCTAAGTCATGGCACCATAAATGTATTCGTACTGGGGTCAGTTATGGGAAATAGTGAAACAATGCTGGCTTTACATTTGTTTCCAGTTTGATATGTCCAGTTTATTCTTTTGCAGTGGACATACTTACCTTGTACCAGGGGAACAGTCATGTTGTGCTCGCACTAAGGGTTGATAATGTCTTTCTAGAGATCTAATGGCAACCTCTGCTTTCAGAGACTATGGCTCCAGGCCAGATCAGGTTTTGGTGGCCCTGTGCATGTTAACTGTGATCATGGAAATGGGAGGCTTCTCTCTACTCAGCCTGCATTTTCTGAGGATAAATGTTCCTAGCTGCTGCTCTTTAAAGAGAACCTTAATCTTTGGTGCCACATTTGAATTCCCAGATCATCAGTATCACTTTAAATTGTTCTATCACCTGTGTTCTGCTCTTAAAGCTAATGCAGGTGTTTTTCTTTACTTATGTGTTGTTGCATACACAGATACACGAAACTGGGCTTTGTTTTTCCTTTTTGGCTCTTAAGCTTCTCTGAAAATGCATCTGCAACATTTTTAATACATGGTTGAATTTTTATCTCTTTTTTAGATTATGAAAAAATATTTTCTCTTCTTGAGGAGGTGCAAGGACCTATGGAAATTCAGAAGTATTTCATTGAATTTGCTATCAAGGAAGCAGCAAGGTTTGTGTAGATGGAAATTACTCAGAGTCATAAATTAAATATTAATTTAGATCGTGGTAGTAAATAATAAACTTTATCAGTGCTAGTATTTTGATTTTCTCTTTTGACATTTAAATTATAATTGTTTTAGTCATCAAACTACCATTACATCTTTATGGAGTAAATGGTCTTTACTTAAAGTTTAAATGTGAATTAGAGAGATAATGGGTTGTTACTGAAGACCAACCCAAAATTTGGGTGGGCTGGGGAGGGGCAGATGTATTAAATTAAATTTTCTAGCCATTCTTATGCCAGAAATAAAGAAAGCTCTTACATACTGGAAACAGAGAACCTCTGGTAATACGATTTGTCATGGCTGAATATTCTTGAGTTGTTCACCTGCATTTTTGGAAAAAGAAATTTATGTTGCTCTCTCTCTCTTCTGTAGGTTTAAAAAACGGGTCTTAATACAACACTTAGAGAGAATACTAGAGGAACTAGATTTCACCAGCCCAGCCAACAGAGTTAATCATGTCAACAGTAGATAATAATGTACCGGCCAGACGAATGCGGACCAGGAATGAGTTTGCTGTGCCACAGAAGAGTGGAAAAGGACATAGCTGTTGCCCTCACCATCTTGGCAGTCAAGTGATTTTACTGTCAGTCTGAGAAGAAGCAGTGGAGCTTTAACTTTAAGAGCCTGATTCAGCAGAAGCTGGGCTATAACCTAAAGGATTTGCTATGAAAGGTGTGGCTTTTTCCTGTGGAGGGTGCTGTTTACTCAACAGGCGGAAGAAAATAACCATTGCTGCCCCTCCTGCAGGTGATGAGAATTTACTCATTTGAACGCTGTCATTAGACATTTACGTGCTGTAGGCAGCAGGTTGCACTAAAATGGGGCACTGTCAAATGCACACACTGTCTGCATCGTGGAGAGAGCCCGTGTGTTCCCAAAAAAACCCTCCCAGAAACACCTGCACTGGTAAAATTGCATGTTGCCACCACAGAGACAAGGGTCTTGTTCCCAAGAACTGCTAGCCATGCCTTTAAACTTGAGATTCAGTGTAGATTGAGAGTAAAGAAACTGCTATTGTGTTAATGAAAGCTAAAGACAGCCCTGTGACTGTTACCACCTGATGGTCACTAAACAATCTACCTCAGACTCTCTTCTGTTTTGTCTGCAGACATTATGAAAGTGCACCTGAGGCTTCCCAGGTCCCCGACTTCAGTTCTCTTTCATCCTGTGAGGAGGACGGAGATTCTTCAGGTGGCCTTGGCACACGCTGTGCTTTGGAAGCACTTAAAGGAAACGCTTTTAAAAACGTGTATTTTAATGTTCATACAAAAGAGATTATTTTGAACAGTATTGTTACCAGATCACTAATTTGATATTTTAACTGTATAAATTTTTTGGAACATATGTATATATAAAATAAACCATTTTATTAATTTTTAAGAAGTGCTAATCTGAGGAGTCTGTAGCGGGCAGCACTGAGTTCCTACAGTTGTCTGCTACCAGCAGACTGAGGATATTTTTATAGAACCAGCTGAACCTGGTCTTTTACATCCTCAAACACAGCTTGTGGTGTTAGCTGCAGAATGTGTTTGTACCCTGGAGCACCTGCCCAGGTGTCACTCAGCCTGGCTTCTGTGAGATGCGCAGTTTTGAGGGCACTAAGTTCAAGTTTACCAAACCCTTGGTTACCTGAGCTGGTATCTTCTTCTATATTCCTCTTAACTAAATAGTTTTTTGTCCAAAGGCAATTCCATGTATGACAGAACGTACGAAGAAGACTGAAGCCACCTGCATGTAATTTTTTTTCTCTTTAAAGCAGTACAATAACGTGCCAGTATTAAGTGGCTGTTGGGATAAGTGTGCATTTTCAGTTGTTTGCTCATAACATGCTCTGATCCTCTAACAGCTTTCTTTAAAGGACAGGTTGAAATTGTGCTCATGTTAACTTGTGCTCTTGGCCTTGTATGGGAAATATCCCAGGGATTCCAGTGGACTGGCCAGGCAGGGAAACAGATTTTTTATAGTGAGCCTGTACTTCTCTGTTCCTGCTAGTATTTTTAGTACAAACCAGCATCTGCTCTGAAGCAGTGGCCTTGGTTTCCTTGGAAAAGGCAGTTTGACCATTGGAATGACACGAGTGAAATTCAAGAAGGAAATGAAATCCAGCAACAGCAAGTCTCTGTCACAGTGTATATGAATGAAGTGACATAGGGGAAGGCATTACTATAAATGTGCCCTAATTCTTAGAAGTAACTTTTATTCATCTATGCAGATGAATAAAAGTGAATATTTTTTTAAAAAACCACAGAAATACCTTGGAATGATACAAAGGGGGATTTAAAAAATCCTTCAAAATTTCACAAGGAAACTGTTTGTCACCGTGATGGACCTCCCATGCCAAATGTTGGACTCTTAAAAGGGATTTTATTTACAGAGGGTCAGATATGCTGTGCATACTTCGTAAAATGGCCTGGTTAAATGCAGCAAGTTGCATGTAATGTGCTATTCTTGGATAAGGGGAGACAGCTTTCTTCCATATAGTTAATGGCTGTTTCATTCTCATCACTGATTCCCGAGACAGTCACTTGATCATTGTGTGTCTGAGCAGGGGCCACATTTTTAACTAGTGACCTTTGTTAGTGTGTAAATCTGCTCTTCTGGTGGGATGCAGTCGGCTGCCAAATCAGCTGCAGGGAGCCAGTAACTTTCATTCACTCGTTTGGAATCTTGCACCTCAGAAGCTACAAAATACTCTTTTCAAGAGCAAGCAGTGAGAATTTTCCTTACCTCGCCATTATCTTCAATCTATCTGAATAGATTGAATTTGGGTTAGAATATTTGAGCTTCAGAAGCTGTATAGTAAACTGGACATGAGTCTTCTAAGGAAGGAAGATGTTGTCAGGGGTTGTGTCAGTGCAGAGATGAAAAAAAAGGAGCAAAAGCAATTGATGAAGAGCACACACAGCCCTGAATTCCACATGGAGCACAACATGGACATGGCTCATTGGAGAAGCAGGAAATGCTCCACAACTGGTTTAAGAAGATTGTTAATGGAGAGAATTCCTCGTGAGCCAGACCATGGTGCTGGACATGGGTGGGACATGCCTTGAACAAACACAGTCCCAAGCTGTGGTGGCACTTCAGGGACAGCCAGGAGGGCCATGTGGTGCCAGGCCTTGCCTTTCCTGGTGCAGACCATGGCCCAGCAGCAAGAGCTGTGTCATCAGGCCTGTGACCTGTGTGTCAGGTGAACCTCCTGCAGCAGACGTGTCCCTCAGCAAGGGCTCAGGCGAGGATGGGTCCACTGATGCATCCTGGAATTGGAAGCTGTTTGTGCTTTGCTCAAACTTACATTTTTGAGCCCTTATTTATGTAAGGTTGAAATAATGTCGCACAGTTGAATGTTGGGAAGTAGGGAAGAAATACGACTCTTTATTTCCTGTAAGGAGCACTGTTTAACAATCTGAAGTAACAAATTTAGCACTTGCCTTCCTTGGGTAGAAGGGTTGTGAGGTGCTTTGGAGTCTGGATACCTGTGTGAATTCTGCTACATCCATTTTCTGACCCTCTCTTAGCTAGGCCTCCTCAGTGCACATTATCTTTATTTTTTCTCTTGTAGACATCAAGGGTTTTTCATCGCAAGCCGTGTAGCTCCCAGGCCCATCACTATGGCAAGGTGTCTATTGGATGCTACTGTTGCCAGTTTGGGGGTACAGTGCATTTATGGTGGGCACATGTATTCCTGGCCAGGTTTAATGAGCATCAGAGAGTGATTGTAATCTTCCAAAATAGCGGCTGCAGAGGCTGTTACTGTGCTGTGGTCAAGCAATTGTTTGTCTCCCTTTGCAGGAAACGGTAAAAAAAACTCCAAAGCTATTTTTTGGGTTTTCTTTTTCATCTGGTAATTTTCTCCAGTTTCTTCCTCTAAACTGCCTGGCTGAAATGGCAGCAGTGTAGGCTGTTGAGTTTGGTTTCTTTTGGTCTGTTTTTTAAGTATCTACTAAGAAACTTCTGATGGAAAAATACAAGAAGGAAATGCATTATCTAACAGAAACAAACTGTTAAACTATAAAGCTCAATTACAGTGTTTCATACCAGCAACATGGCAACATCACACCTTTAGCAAATGGACTTGAGAGTGCTTGTCTTGAGAACGTGCAACCTGGTTAAGCAGAAAACAAGGCCAAAGACACTTCAAATCTGGCAGAAAGGAGGTTTGGCAGAGATCTGAAGGAAGGATGTTAGTCACTGGATTTAAAAGGAGCTGCTGCCTGCAGGTCTGCAAAAACAAGTTGAAGTCTATCCTAAGGGGAAGAGGAGAAGAATGCCTTGGGATTTATCTTGTGGCCTTCAGGAATGATGCTGTATTCGAAATCTTGGGATCATTTCAAGGAGGACAAACTAAACAAAAAATGTTGAACTTTACTGAAATTATCCATTGAGCTGCAACCTGGCTTGTTGTTTCATCCCTGAAAGTAGACTGTTGGCTTGGCTTTGGCATTGATGTTTTTCTTCTCTCAGTCTGTGAAGTGTTGTTGTCTCTTGGTAAAGCAGCATGGCAGGGGAGCCCTGTTGTTGTCCATGCATCTGGGAGTGCAGGTAGGGGCTATGGGAATAGCTGGTGGAAAAGGCAGTTGCTGCTTGTGTGCTGTGGGAGATGGTTCAACCTCACTTCTTCCATGTCAGAGCCTTCATTTTAAAAGTGTATGAGAAATTTCTCAGGGCTGCTAGCACAGATCTGATGCCTTGAGCAGCTGATTACTCAGAGTTCAGAGGATGGATATGCCAAGGAAGGAGTTAAATTGTACAGACTTGTACGGCCTCGTGGTAAATGCTGGAGGATATTTCCACAGGCAGTGGAAGAACTGAGCTGCACATGCCTTCAGCCACATGGCTTTGCTAGCAATGAGGACTGCTGGTACCATGTAAGGAAAATTGCCCTTTACCAGGAGCTGAGAAGTGCTCAAAGCAGCTGCATATTTCTTCAGATTTTGAGCTTGGGCTGAAGCTCTCAAACAACTTATATTGAAGTCCAAAAGAACAGTTTGGCCTGGGAAAGACAGTGGAATGGAAACCTCCAATGAGATTTTTGCTGGAGATCTGGTTTTTTTGAGAGCTTAGGGAAGTTTTATCTTCACATCTGCAGTGGGAATTTCACGGCTGTTTCCTAGTCTTGGATCTGCTCCAGCTGCAATGGAAGTAGCTGGATCCTTGGCATTTGTGTATGCTTCTGTCATCTCAATCACTGTCACTTCTCTAATGCAAACAGTCTTGCATAATGTCCCTTAAAATACTGGACACCTCTGACAATTTGCTGTATCCCAGTGCTCCACTCCCCACTGCTGAGCAGCTGGTAGGAGGGACAGAGCTTTTTGGGAATGATCCCCATGGTGAGTGCTTATTGATAAAGTATTGAGAGCCCTGCAGGATGTTGAACAGGAGAGGGTTATAAAGCATTTTGGTAGTTACTAGGGCAAAGCTCTTTTTGTGTGGTCAAGACTGTTTCTTGTCATTGACTTCAGAATAGATGCATATTTTAATGTTAAATTGTATTTGTAAATATTTAATATGTAGAATATGTCAAAGAGAGGTTCAGTCTTTTGTAAAGGATGGAGTTGGGAGACTTCCCCTCCCCCCAGCTTCATCTGGCAGCTGTGACCAGTGTGTTTGTGCAGAGGTGGCCCTTGCAGAGAACGATGCTGAGCTGTGCTCAGGTTTTCCATGGGGAGGGACTTCTCTGGAACCATTTCAGGTCTTCAATATGTGACAGTAGGTAACTGGAGCTGATTTTTGCTGGGTTTATTGTTTCTTGAGGTGATGGTAGTAGTGTGAGCAGTTCCTGTCTGGGCACAACTTCAGAGGTGAGGAGGCTTTTGGAGTATTTGGGGTTTGAGCAGCCACAGGTCTGGTCAGAGCACACTGCTGTAGTGTGTAGATGGCTGCCTCATCCCTTGGCAGTGGGTGTCTCAAGGATCAAGGGTGCTTTCCTAAGTAGGACAGGAATAAAAATGAGCCCTGTTCCCCAAGACTAGAAAGTGATTTTAAAAAAAGGCATTTTGCTGATTGCAGATTATTATAATGCAGCTGCTTGACAGTGACATCCCAGCCATGGAAAAATAACATTGAGTCTTTGAGCTGTTTTCCAGTCTGCACAGCATATTAAAACCCTTCATGCACAGCTGGCACATTTAACTTTGATTACGTTGTTGAAGTGACTGATCTGAGAGCAGCCTGGATCCCAGTTGCTTGCAGAATTTGAAAATAAGATTGTTCCAATTCATCTGCAATTGGTTCTTTTGGAAGAGAGACAAACTATCTCGAGCACTTTTAGGGCCGCTAATTAAAGTCTTGTGGCTCTCTTCTGAGAGAGTCTTTAAAGATGGATGGAGGAACTTACCCAAGGTCATATAGTGTGTCACTAGCAAAGATGATTATAAAATGTGTGCCCTAATTTGGTCTTGCACACTTGAATTATTTCCCTGGTGTGGACAAACCAACACACTGTTTTCTGGGCTCTTGTACATGTCATTTGGTTCCTTTTTACCTGTGCTCTTCCACCTCCCAGCCTGGGTCTGGCATGGCAGCAGTGTGAGGTGGAGGCAGGACAGGCTCTCAACTGCTTCCACAGAGAGGTGGCTTCAGTGGGTGCCTTTTTGCTGGAAGTGTGTTTCTGCAGCTGGAAAAAAGCAGGAGCTTGGAAAGGAAGATAGGAGGGCTGTAGAGAAGCTGCCGAAGCCTGTAGGCACTTGTGGTGACACTGCCTCTATTCATTAGAGTTTGGCTTCTGACCCGAGCTGCTCCAGCACCTTTCCTTTCCCAGCTGAGTGAAAGTGTACTTTGAAGTTCCACTGGCATCGGTGGATTCAGGACTCCTCCCTCTGCACTCACAGAACTTAAAAGCCGCTATCCAAGATGATCATTAGTGGAAAATGAGATGGTGGGGACTTGGGAGCTCTGGAAGAGGCTGTTTTAAGTGTATCACATCCATCAAACCCTCCCGCAGGAGTTGTATCAGAGAACAGGAATGTTCTTGCCTGTATGTGGTGGCAGCGTTTGGCTCGCTGGGAGCTGGATGTGGGCAGGACATGCCAGGGCTTGGTAAGCTGGGAAGGCTCTAACCGAGCTGCTGCTGTGGCAGGCCCAGCGGCTTCCAGCAGGTGAAACCGAGTCAGAGTGAGTCCTGGGAACTGTGAATTCCCCGCAGGAAAGGCGGTTAATGGTGAGTCACGGCCCAGGCTGTGATGAGAAAGGCTTGCTGGATAATAGTCTGAGTGATGGTGATGGCTTTTCTTCACACATCAGGACCCTGAGGAGGCTCTGACCTCGTGGGGCAGCTGAAAGCTGTCTTTTGTTGGGGTTCCAGGTGGTCAAAGCTGAATTTCTGCAGATGTAGATAAAATAGGCTCTCCTTCCCAGGGTCTGCCTTGCGCCCCTGGACTTGGTGTGCCCACTGTTGAAGGGAGAAGGGGTTGTGAAAGTAAGGAGATGAAAGGACAGCTCCTGTCATGATAGGAAACCAGAACAAGGTTGAAAGCACTTTCCCCGTTCATCCTCAGGCACGAGGTGGGAGCTGCTCTGAGGGATTGGCCAGTGGTGAATTTAGGAGGTCGGTGCTGTGCTCAATGTGAGGCTGGTGCGGGGCCCTGCAAGGGAACTTTCGTGCTGATGGAGTGCTCTGCTCTGTGTGGAGTTCATCTGTTGTGACTCGCTCCTTATTTCACTGCTTCTGTTTTAACTTGCACTTCATCTCTATAGAGCATCCTGTTGCTCTGCTCCCAGAATGCGGTGGGGTTGAGCCTCAGGTCTGCCCTTTTCAAGCTCTGTGGTTGCTGCCTGAGCACTAGAAGCAAAGAAGAGAAGAGAGTGCCTTGCACTCCCCTGCCCACTGCTCCCATGCTGAGAGACAGCTCAGTCTGTGTCCATGGTTGTCCGCCCTGCCAGCCCAGGAAAACACAAGGCAGCAGTGTGGCCATGGCCGTGCTTGACCACTAGCAGACCTGGGATTTTTAACCAGCCCTGGTGGATCCTGTAGGATATATGGGACCCTCCCATGGGAGATGAACATGGGCCTCACTCTGCTGTGTTTTTTCCTTTGTGATCTGAAGCTGCTGCATTCAAACAGGTAAGGAAGGAGCAGCTGGCTCCAGCTTCAGAGTGGTGGTGGTGACTTTGACATTGAAATGGTGCCACCATCCCCAAGGTCCCTCAGCAGCTATCTGTGTGTGGTGAGAGGCTGTAGAGCAGCATGGCGGCCTTGGGCAAGGAGGGGGCATTATTTGGCCCCTTCTCTCCCCTCCATGTGCTTTGCATTGTGCTGGGGAGGTGGTGCCTCCGTGGGATTGCCCATGCTGGGGGCTCACTCAGGCTTATAGGTGCCTTGGAGGCACCAGTAATGGCCCAGGGAGGGCCAATGGCTTGGTGTGGATGTGGGGAAGAGAAGGCCCTCTTTGGAATGCCTGCCTAACTGGCTGCTCCGAAACTCCTTTGGGATGCATCTTGTTTTGTGAACTTCTGCATCCGGGATGGGGAATAAATCACTGCTGCTGCATTTGCTGTGCACATAGGATGCTCCTACTGCATCCTGCACTGCAGCAGAGACCTCCTGGGGCAGGGACAAGGGATTCTGGAGCAGCCTGGGGCTCCGAGGACATCAGCAGTGGCCTTTTGTGGCTGGCCCTGAACTGCTCTAAAATATACAGCAGAAATACCTTGGGGGAGGAGGGGAATATTTTCTTTCCTCTTTTTTTTTTTTTTTTTTTCCCTGAAATCCAAAGTGAAGTTCTCCTGCAGCATGACCTGCCTCCAGCAGATCCTGGGGAAACTGGTTCAGCCAGCACCAGTCTCGGCAGGGAGGGCACTGCCAGAGCTGGGTGCTCTGCCTGGCAGCACTGGGATATGAGCTGGGAATAAACAGCTACGTCTCTCTGTGTGGAGGGCTGTGGGTTCCCCAGGACCACTGACATAGGATGGGCCATTGATAATCCAAATGTCACCTTTTAAATTTTTTTCCATTTCCCTTCCTATTAAAATGGCCTGGGAAGCTGTGACACCATACAGCCTGGGCCCCTGCCAAGGAGCCCTGGGGCTTGTGTTCCTGCATGCTCTGCCAGGCTCCCGGCTGCCTCGCTGCTCTGTGAACTCCCATTTGCCTTTCTTGGCTGGAAAAAGGATTAAGTTAGCAGGACAGGAAAATTAATTAGCTGCCATTTTAAGGATGTACCTTTCGTTGCAGTCCAAAGTGTTTTGAAATGGCATTGTGTCACTAAAACCAACCTGGGGTTGATTAAAAGGCATTTACCTGGCGGAATATCAGATTTATTTCTGATGGGGTTCTGCCCCTGGTGATTATGGCTTCAAGGTGTACCTCAAGGCCAAATCCAAGGAATGTTTTGCCTTTGCTGTCAGTGCTGGCTGTGGAAAGCTGGTACCAAAGTCTTTTCTGCTTGTTTAACATTCAAAATAGCCTTGCTTTGCCCTTCCCCTCCTCAGGCAGCCTGCCAGCCTGGCACAGCACAGCCAGGGCAGCAGGGAACTGCAGAGCTGCAGCTTCTCTGCCTGACTGGAGAGCTTCCCACAGGGAGCTTGGGGGCAGCCCCATGGTCCCAGATGCTGTGGGGTGAACCTCAGCCTTCCCAAATCGTCTGGTGGAAAATTGCTGCCTTTTGGTGCAGGTGATACCAAAAGGGAGCAGAAATGGTGCCGCTCTTGGGGGGGGGGCTGTATCTAGCTGGAGGATGCCCCCACAGTTAATGTCCTTGCTGTAGGTGTCAGAGATGGAGAAGGGCAGATCTGCTGCAGTGTGCTGAAGGGCGAAAGAACCCAAACCATGGGAAGAAAGTGATAAGGAAGCCAAAAATCATCAATAGAAAGTAATCATCATTCTCTGCTTTCTCCAGCCAGGGGAACTGTGTGGGTGCTCCAGAGCACCTGTAAGGGGCTGTTAGCTGCCAGCTTTCCTGAGAAAGCTCTGCCTCCAGCTTTGGGCAGCAGTGGGGCACAGAACATGGGTCCTGGCACCAGACTGCAGCAATGGCTCTGTCTGGGATGCATGGAGGGGAGACATCAGATGTGTGACCAGGAGGGATTTCCACATGTGGTGCTGCAGTTCAGCCCTCACTGACCTGTAGAAAAAGTGCTTCTGCCAGCTGCACTTGGGCTGCACCAGTGACTGATCTCTGACAAACCGTGGTCCCCATCCCCTCACCTGCAAGGGTGTAAATGACTCCTGCCCTCCTTAGCAATTCCCTACTCAGCTCTCAGTAGAATAGTTGAAAAACCCAGCAAAATTAATGCAGATTAAACCTGCTACTTCAACAATGAATGGAAATCACCAGCACCTATTTTTTATTTTACTATTTAATGTAGTAGAAATATCACGGCTTGTAGCCAAAGCAATTCAAGATGTGATGGCTGTACATGTGCATTGGGCAAGGCTGGAAATTCTTCAGTCTAATTCCAGAAACTCTTGGCTCAACTCTTGCTTTGCTTTAGAAGAGAAGCTCATCTGTGAAGAACCCTACACTGCAAGGTAAGCACGAGGTGGCTTTGGGAGCTGGTTAAGGTGCCCCTTCCCAGAACACTGGTTTTATTGGTATTTTACCCCATTGTATTGTGTGCTGGATGCAGAGCTGCAGCAGCACAGAAAGCAGATGAGGAGTGAGTCTGCTGCTCTCTCTGGTGCAGTCCTGATGGATGCTGTGGTTGAGCAAACTCCTCCAATGCTCTGCTTACTTTTCAACCTTCCCCAGTGGAAAAGCGGAGCAGAGAGTGAAAAGTGATCTTGCTCAAGTCCGGGATTTTAACTATTGCCAGCCCCAGGAGCAGCCTGAGTGTTTCCCCAGTGACTGTTGCAATACCGGACCTTGCAGGAGCCTGTCCTGTGGGCTGTCAGGGGATTAGCACATAGTAGAAAAGCCTTTACTGTGGTTAAATTGAAGACAGAAAATATGCCAGCTCTGCCAGAGAGGATGATGAGGAGCCTCAAAGACAAGCAGATCCCCAGGCTGGTAATAGTTCCCTCCTAAATATTTTACTCAGCTACTTGCAGCTATTTTGATCCCCCCTACTGATCTTCCTCCCAGTAATGAACAGGCCATATAGCACTTTCACACGGAGGTTAGATACTTAAGGCAATCACTTCATGTCAGTGCTGGGCAGTCACTTTTAAATCCCTGCTGCAGCCAGCGATTTGCTGCAGCAGGCTCCAAGATGGTCAGAAATAAACAAACAAACACTTTAAGGATATCAATTTTTATTTGACATTGTGAGATCAATAAGAAAAAATAATTTGTACAGTTTTGTGATAGAACCGTTGCTGCTGCAGAGTGAGGCTATTCCTCACAAGAAGGGCCCTGACAGCCACAGGGTGTTCCTAGCAGGACCTGCTCTGAGCAGCAGGTGACATTCTTCACCTCCCTGCCCCCCAGCAGCACCTCCCACTTCAGGCAGATCCCTGTAGCCTTCCAGCAGCACAAATGGGGCTTCTCAGACGTTCCATGTGACCAGCTCTGCTCTAAGACCCTCTGCTGCAAAGGGCTCAGTGCAACCAGGGCTGAAGGATCCATCTGCTACAGTGGTTACTGAGCTCCGGCTGTGCTTCTCCCTCCCTCTGCTAATTCAGTCTCTCCTGTGCCCCACAAGGTCACCTGGCCCATGTTCTCTGTGCAGGAGCTGCCATGCAGCAGCCCTCTTCCACAAGGGAACAGCTCAGTCCACAATGGAGAGATGACCCAATACTATTTCTGAGGCCTTTGGTGCTGGCAGGAGCTGATTTGTGACACCAGCAAGAGGCGAACCAGGACACTTTAGGAACTAATCCTGCAGCTCAGATGCTTTCAGCTGGCAGAGTAACTCTTTCTAATCAAACCCAGATGCTTAAGAGTGATTGTAGAGCAGCAGCCACAGATATTGCTTGAGCACTGGGGAACCCACTCCATAGGACGGGCAGAGCTAGAAAAAGAGGCTTCGGTTTACACAGTATTTTTGCCAAGCTTTTTGCCTTTGATGGTTCTTAATAGTTAAAAAAACCCTCAAACATAACATATGCCAGGACAAAAGGCTGAGTTTCCACTGTGCCAGTGAAGCATCCTCAAAACAGGCAAAATTCTCGCTGGCCCCACCAGTATCTTGACCTACCCTCCCTTTGCCATGTAAGGGAGGTGAAATGCCAGACCAAGAGAGATTTTAGCATTGATTCAACCCCTGAGGGGAGATAAGAATTTAGACATAAGTAAGAGTTAAAGACAGTGTGATCAGTTCTAATACATGAAATCAAGACAGTAATCTTAAATCAATGAAGGGCTCAGCTGGAAAAAATCAAGGTGAAAGGCTCTGTTGGCAGAAAAGGGGTAGTTGTCCTGGATTAGTGCCAGAAAACAGAGCAAGCTGCTGGACCCTACCCCTGGATCACTGACAGAAGGGACAGATCTTACTGATACTTAAATATGAAGATGACTTGAAGGTTGTACCTGGTGCCAACACCATGTTCAGCACACTCACAACATTCAACATTCCCCAGTTTACAGCCGGAGAACATGGACCCAGGGGGTGAACACAGCGTGTGGCAGATTCTCTATGTGAGCTGCCTCTCCCACACAAGCACCAATGCGCAGCCACAGCCCAGGCAATGTGGGGCAACTTCCATGAGATGAAGGAGGGCAGATGAACGAGGAAATAACATGGTAATGAAAAACCACGAAAAAAAACCAAAACCCTTCACACAACTGTTTTTCAGCACTGTTAAAAAATAAAAATGAAAGCAATCTTTTTGACTTCCCCTGCCACACTGTGCTGGTGTCCCACAGGCATTCTATGATCAGATGCTGTCCCTTTTCCTGCTGTTCAGTGATGCAGTGCACACAGCACTTCTGAGGGGGTCCACAGACTCTAGTGCAAGCAAACTGAGAAAATAAATACACTCAAACATTCCCTCCTGTCAAAGAACATTAATTGCAGGAAAAACTAGCTTGCTGTTCGTTTTAACTGAAGTTAAGTCAGCTGCAACTCATTTTAATATCTGAAACTCTGAAGATGTGTTTCACAGCATAACTGTAGAATTTACACTGCATTGCCAATCCACAATTCAATCATTCTCATTAACAGTGTACAAAGAAGGTCATTAGTTTATATATATATTTATATATATATATATATACTTTATAAAGTCTGGAAGATCAATATAAATACTGCTCCAGAAATTAAAAAAAAGTGTTTACATCCCCGACTTGAATATTACATCTCAGTGTCCTGGGTTATTGGTATCATCTGTAAAAGTCTTAGCGGCGCAGAGATTCAAGTTTTCGAAATTTCAGTGCCGAGCTGGATGACAAAGCATCTTGGTTTGAAGAAGAATTCATTCTGTCTGGGGACTGGAACAATACTCTACCACGATGATTAAATACATAAAAAGATGGATGGTTCCTTAATGTGTCAAATGTCCTTCAAAATAAACGTAAAAAGCCAAGGTTAATACTCTCTCAGAGCAGGGAGTTTAGTCTGGGGCATATTGACTTTAGATACAGCTATACAAGTTTTCAATCCAAAACTCTTGCTTGCTTTTTCCTAAACTAAAACACTGAGGAAATACACAGCCAGTTGTGAAAAGGTCCACAAGATGTCCATGTCACAAACCTCTCCTTCCTTGAGCACAGGGGCAGCCGGTGGATGCTGCCTGCAGACACACCATGTGCCAACCTTAGTTCAGCTGTCACTTGTGTTAACACCTTGATGATGTTCAGCTTTCCATCCCCCTGGGTGCCTCAATCTAAAGGCTTTAGGTGAACACTCTGAAATACAGTTATGTCAACTTTTTCACTTTCCATACTCCCCTGTGGTTTTGGAAATGGCCAGAGGCAACATCTGCCCATCTGATTTCCTATCAGAATCACAGAATATTCTGAGTTAGAAGGGACCCACAAGGATCACTGAGTCCAACTCTGAATCTGAACCTATGACCTTGGCATGCTCTAATGAACTATCCTCTTCAAAATCTTGACCCGAAATCCCTTATATTCTTATTTTCTTGAAGTCCTTCACATGTCCTGCCTTGAATGTACTGTGTGAGATTCAAGTGACTCAGACTCTCATGAGGAAGCAAACAAGCAGAGTGTGAGCCAGGCCTTGCAGTCTGAGATCATGTCACGACAACAGGTGGTTGTCAGGAATCAACAGGATTCCTGAGTTCTACTTCCCACATTTCATTCCTCTACCAACTCTGCACAGCAGGATTTCGGATGAGGAAAAGCAAGAAGTTTACTTAGTTTCTGCCTGTTATATAACTCTCCCTAAAACTCAAGACACTGTTGGCTTTCTCAAGTGTAGCTGTTCCCCTCATGTCAGTGCCTACAACATGCATTGAAGGACTGAGCTAAAGCTGAGTGATTTCAGGGTGCAGTTTGTACAGAGAAGCAGATACAGAAGTGCGTACAAAAGAAGAAATAAAACATACTTATTTTTGAGTTCTGAAGTGGCATCCATGTCTTTAAACTCTCCTGCAATATGTGCTATCCCATAGCAGGTGACTGCAAAGGCCAGTAGAGTCTGCAGGACTATCTGCAACAAAAGGAGCACAGTGCAACACATCACTGAGTGTTCTGCATGTTTACCAAAAAATCTCGGCTTTCACCCAGTGACAGCAAACAGAGGTTGGCAATCCAGCAGTGGGGAAACTGAGGCACAGGAGAATTTAAAAATCCCTCCTATTTACACAGCAAAACTCCGGCAAAGCTCCAGCTGCCCCAGCACAGGTCTGGGCTGCACCAACTGAGTCGACTCACATGGCTCCTCAGCATGAGCCTGAGACTAAACACTGTGTTTCTGTGCAGTGAAGGATCCAAACTCCTGCCAGGATCACACCGTGGAGCCCTGGGCCAGGCGCTGTGCCTGCATCTCCTGGCACCTGGATCTCCTGCCCTTCTGATGCAGAAGGGAAACAGATATCTGACATGGAAATTTGAAAAGCAAGCAAATACCGTAAATAAAATCCCCCTTCCTGAAGCAAGTTGTGCTGGCATCAAACAGGCACACAGTCACACTGGATAAACACGTGTCTACCAACCACAGCCAGAGGGTGCAGGATGTTCATGCTGCAAAGGAGGTGATGGATGCAAAAGATCTCTGAGCTATGTTCAGGGAATCTTGGACAAGATGCTCCAAGGTAGTTCTATACAAGAAGGAAGTCTGGACGTGAGGTGTGATTCCACTGACAACTACAACACACTCAGGAAATTGGGATGGAAAGTGTGGTTCTTTTTGACAGTGGGAGCTCTGATGAAAGTGCTTAAAAACTACTTAAAGTAGCTTAAAAATTACTTTACCCTTTATGCATGCCTAGCATACTAAAAGGAAGCAATTGAGAGACTAAACCACCCCACAGTTCCACCTTTCAAACACTGCAAAAACTTACATCTATGGGCAACGTTTCATCTTCCTTTTCTGTCAACCTCATGTAAGAACGATCTACAAAACAGAAACACACACACGCATCGAACACTCCGTGTATGCAAATAAACAGCCCGGCAACACAAAACCCCCAGAGAAGCGGCTGTAGCTCCGAGAAACGTGTCAGCCCCGACCCTCTCCGGGCAGCTCGGCCGACCCTGGTGCCGCTGTGAGGCTCCGCTGCTCCAGAGCACGGCTGGCCCTACCCCAAGCAGCCGGGAGGGAGGCGAGCCGTGGGGACGAGAGGCAGAGAGATGGCAGAAGCCAGGCTGAAGCCGCGACCCGGCGAGCGACAGCTGCCCCTTCCCACCCTTCCTTTTTCCCTCCCTTCCCGGCTGCTGCGGAGCCTGCGCGGGGCGGGCTCCGCGCTCCTCCCGGAACCTCTGCTCTCCTCGCAGCCCGGCCGGCAAGGACAGGGCCGCTCCCCCTGACGAGCTCGCGGCTGAGGACGATGATTATGCCGGCCCGGCCCAGACCCCGCCCCGGGAGCTTCCCGGCGGCCGTGCGGGGGTGCCGGTGCCCCGGGGCGCCCCGACCCGCAGCCCCGGCAGTGACTTACGCTGCGCCGCCGAGAAGGCCGCGTGTGCCAGGGCGAACAGGCCGAGCCCCACGAGCCCCTTCCACACCGACCCCGCCGCCATAGCCACCCACCGCCGCCGCCAGGGCGCCCCGGCGCGCGATGATTGCGTCACTGAGGGGGCGGGGCCAGGCCGCGCCCGAGCAGTGCGGGCGTGCAAAGGAGGCGTGGCTTCGGCGACAGAGGGCGTGGCCACCCCGCCGCTTTCCCACGCGGGGCCATTGATAAAATGCGAGGGGGTGCGTGGACCCCGGGAATCGGGGAGGGTCCTGGGGGGCGGCTGAGGGAGAAGGCGGCCATCGAGCCCCCAAACAGGCCCGTTCCCTCCACCGGGCCAGGTCGGATCCCTTCTAGCCGAAGACAGAGCGTAGGGTGAGTGGTGCCCGAATTAATTCCCGCTTTCCACGTATTTAACCTCAAAGCTTGAGAAACTAGTGGAAGAAAAAACGGGGTAAAGGGATGCACACAGCACGTGCAGGAGGGACACCCCTGGGCGAGCCAGGCTTGGGCAAAGCAAAGCAAAAAAACCAGGGTCCCACACAGCCAAGCATCCTGGGTCTTCCATGCCCCCAAGGCAAAAAGGTAATTCTTTAAGGATGCTTCCTACAAGTCACCTTTAAGTTGATCATTGTCATTTATTGCAGCCCTTGCCCCACCGGCTCACGCATCCCCCTTATTTCTCGGTAAACAAGGTGGGACGTTTACCCCGATCCCACTTCGGGGCTGATGGTAGCTCTCGGCACCATCCCCATGCCTTGGCGCGGTGTGAAGGTACGACCACCCTCTAGGATCCCCCTGGACCCCGTGTCCCCTTGAGCCCGGGTCGGGGTGTGTCGTGCAGGACATCCCTCCAAAGCACCCCGCGCACAAACAACACTCGCTGCTGTGCGTGGCCGCGCTAAACTACCTTGCACCAAGTCTGTTTGGGGATTTCTTTTCCCTCTTGCAAACCACCTTCAACGCTGATCACTTTCCCCCTTCTGGTACACTTCTTCGTCCCCCGCATCCCGTTCCCTAGGATTCATCCCAGCCTCCCCAGGGCTCATTGCAGCCCCCCTGGCAGCCCCAGGCACGCCTTTCCCTCGCAAACCTCGCCTTACGAGATCCTCAGGGCCACCCTTGTCCCCTGCCCCAGCTGCCCGTCCCTCCTTCCCCCGCCCCCGCACGCTCCCGGCCCGTCCCTATCCGGGCTCCCCGCGCTGTTCCCGCCCCCGGCGCCTGCGCCCAGAGCNGGCCGTGCGGGGGTGCCGGTGCCCCGGGGCGCCCCGACCCGCAGCCCCGGCAGTGACTTACGCTGCGCCGCCGAGAAGGCCGCGTGTGCCAGGGCGAACAGGCCGAGCCCCACGAGCCCCTTCCACACCGACCCCGCCGCCATAGCCACCCACCGCCGCCGCCAGGGCGCCCCGGCGCGCGATGATTGCGTCACTGAGGGGGCGGGGCCAGGCCGCGCCCGAGCAGTGCGGGCGTGCAAAGGAGGCGTGGCTTCGGCGACAGAGGGCGTGGCCACCCCGCCGCTTTCCCACGCGGGGCCATTGATAAAATGCGAGGGGGTGCGTGGACCCCGGGAATCGGGGAGGGTCCTGGGGGGCGGCTGAGGGAGAAGGCGGCCATCGAGCCCCCAAACAGGCCCGTTCCCTCCACCGGGCCAGGTCGGATCCCTTCTAGCCGAAGACAGAGCGTAGGGTGAGTGGTGCCCGAATTAATTCCCGCTTTCCACGTATTTAACCTCAAAGCTTGAGAAACTAGTGGAAGAAAAAACGGGGTAAAGGGATGCACACAGCACGTGCAGGAGGGACACCCCTGGGCGAGCCAGGCTTGGGCAAAGCAAAGCAAAAAAACCAGGGTCCCACACAGCCAAGCATCCTGGGTCTTCCATGCCCCCAAGGCAAAAAGGTAATTCTTTAAGGATGCTTCCTACAAGTCACCTTTAAGTTGATCATTGTCATTTATTGCAGCCCTTGCCCCACCGGCTCACGCATCCTCCTTATTTCTCGGTAAACAAGGTGGGACGTTTACCCCGATCCCACTTCGGGGCTGATGGTAGCTCTCGGCACCATCCCCATGCCTTGGCGCGGTGTGAAGGTACGACCACCCTCTAGGATCCCCCTGGACCCCGTGTCCCCTTGAGCCCGGGTCGGGGTGTGTCGTGCAGGACATCCCTCCAAAGCACCCCGCGCACAAACAACACTCGCTGCTGTGCGTGGCCGCGCTAAACTACCTTGCACCAAGTCTGTTTGGGGATTTCTTTTCCCTCTTGCAAACCACCTTCAACGCTGATCACTTTCCCCCTTCTGGTACACTTCTTCGTCCCCCGCATCCCGTTCCCTAGGATTCATCCCAGCCTCCCCAGGGCTCATTGCAGCCCCCCTGGCAGCCCCAGGCACGCCTTTCCCTCGCAAACCTCGCCTTACGAGATCCTCAGGGCCACCCTTGTCCCCTGCCCCAGCTGCCCGTCCCTCCTTCCCCCGCCCCCGCACGCTCCCGGCCCGTCCCTATCCGGGCTCCCCGCGCTGTTCCCGCCCCCGGCGCCTGCGCCCAGAGCCGCTTCCTGGTGTCGGCGGGGCCGGGCCGGTGCCGAGGCGATGGCGGGGCCGGGGCCGGGGCCGGTGCTGGCGGCGGCCGTGGGGCTGTGGGCGCGGGGGGCGGCGGGCGCCGAGGTGGTGGCGGCGGCGCGTCCCGGGGCGTTGGAGGAGGAGATCGTGTCCGAGAAGGCGGCGGAGGAGAGTCACCGTCAGGACAGCGCCAACCTGCTCGTCTTCATCCTGCTGCTCACCCTCACGATTCTCACCATCTGGCTCTTCAAGCACCGCCGCGCTCGCTTTCTCCACGAGACCGGGTTGGCCATGATCTACGGTGAGCGGCGCCGCGCCCCACGCGTGCATCCTCCGCCCCGCGCACCCATTCCCTGGGAGAGCCGTGCGGGAGCTGCCCCGAGCACTGGGAACCCCATTCCGACCAGTCCCGGCTGTGCACGGGACCAGCTGCGAGGCTGGGTGGTTGGCCGACCGCCCACTCTCATGGCACCAGCGGTGGGGAATAGCAGCGCACCGTTCTTTCGGTCACTGCCTGGTGGTCCCTGGCCGAGGGGCTGCGACACCACCTTTGTTTGGTGGGCGAAAGGGTGCGGGGGGACACGACACATGCCCTCGTGGGTGCAGCTGGACGCTGCTGTCACCGGGGCAGCCCCGTCTTGATGTCCTGTGCTGATCCTTATCTGGGTGTTGCTGGAGGGAAGGTTGGTTGTTTTCCAAACCCTAGCTATGGAGGGCTTTCGAGGACAGTTACTCCCGGATCTCTGGCAGTGAGGAACTGGTTGAGTTTTTCCAGACGGCCTCACAGGGTGAAGCTGATGGGGTCATGGGCTACCATGTCACCGAGCACTGGTGAGTCCCACTTACCTGCTCCAGGGTTGAGAGTGGGACTTGGGGCAGCACAGACCAGTTGTTGCTCTGGTCGGAGACTTAGCACTGGTCAGGAGCCTTGTATCCCAGGTTGGATGGGGCTCTGAGTAACCTGGTCTAGTGGAAGGTGTTCCTGCCCATGACAGGGGGGTTGGAACTAGATAATCATCAAGGTCCCCTTCCGACCCAAATCATTCTGTGATCCCGCATTCTGGGGCCAGAAGCTGTGTTTCCACCCTGTGTTTAGAGCATCCAAATTTCCAGAAGCTGTCCAAGAAGAGTGGAGAGACCATTTGGAGGATTTTCCCACCCTTTGCCACGCTCAGGGACCTGCAGAGCCAGCAGCTTTCCATCCTGCTGCCTTGGGACCTGTGTGCACAAGCTCCTACCTTTAGAATTCCTCCTCCCGCTGTGACAGGATCTCTTGGAAAGGAGCCCCATGTGTATTCCCACAGGAAATGGAGCAAGGCTTGTGGGTCACTGGAGTGGGGCTGTAGGCATTTGGGTATTACTGGTGACCTGTGATTTACTGAGGTGACACGGCCTTGTGAAGTGGCCTGGACCACAGTATGGAGGGGCCATATATAGCTCTCTCTGGGTTATCTGGCATGACTTCAAGTTCGACCAAAGTGGACTGGGAGTTGTGCTGGGGAAGTGATTTACATGGCCATGGATCCATATCTAGGGAAGATTTGTTGAATTTAGGATTGAGAAGGCATCTCCTGCTGCGTGCTACAGTTAGTGTCCGTCCTCTGTGCAGCCCTTGCTGGCTGGGGGTGATGAGTGACCACACAGAGTTCGATGTGGCCGAATCCCCCACCCAGCAGAAAGCTTTGATCTGAAGGCTGTGACTTGACCTGTTTGGGCCACTGGCTTTTGTGATCCCCAGTTTCAGTTAATTGGAAGTGTCCTAATAGAGACACTTGCTTCAACCCAGAGGCATGAAATACTAGTCTGCTTTTTCAGGGGCACAAAAACTGCTCTGCATTTTCAGATTCCTTCCAGCCACCACTTGGGGGGGTTCAGACTTTCTGGCCTCCTGCCCAGGGCAGGGGTGGTCACCTCCTGGGACAGGATCTGTGCTTTGGAAGGATATGCTTCCAGCATGGAAAGTCTTCTCTTTCCCGCTGTCCCAGAGCTCCCAACATTTGACTTTCTGTTCTTTTCATGCTTTCACACTTGCCTTTAACCTTGTTCTTCTTGTCCTGAAACTTTCTTCCTTTTGATTCTCCTCTCTCCCCCTGACCTACCTGAGTGCTCACTTTATTCTCAGAGCACAACCTGGATCGTTTCAGTCTCCTGCCAGTCCATAAAATGCATCTTTTCTCTCTGCTCTTCTGCAGACTGTGCTTAGAGGGTTGCTGGTGAAATCAGTAATGTCACCTGTCTGATCATGCAGAAAATCCCATGTTTTCCCTGATATCAAGGGAAATGCTTTTGTCATTTGCTTCTCAGGTAGTGGCAGCTGCTGTAGGCAGAGGGATATGTAATTCCCAAGGAGTGGTGAGATGCTGTTGTTTTACAGTGGCAACTTAAAATCTGCAGGGAAGAAAGCAGGTATTGCTGTCCCTAGCTCCCTGCGATGCTTTTAGTCCCGAGGAAGTTCACTCAAAACACGGAAGAGCTGCAAAACAGACTCTGAAATCTGGGCAAGAGAAGCAATTTGCAAAAGCTTGTCTTTTTCTGTTTAAAAAAACCCAACAACAACCAAGTCAAATAAAACTTTTGCGTATATCTCGTTTGGCAAAACACACCAGTTTCCTTGTTGTCTTTTTTTTTACTGGAAATTGCAAGCTCTTGCTCCAGGTGGGTTTCTGTCTTGCAAATCACACTGTCAGCTCAGAGTTGATGTTCAAGAGCTGGACACCGGCTGGAGTAATTTCACAGTGATAGACAATATGTGCTTAGTAGCTTCATTCCAGTGTTTAAAATGAGGTTTCCACATCCGAGGTAGTCAGCATTTAGGATAATTAATTTTACAATTTTGTTTCAGTTTTTCTCAGAGTCTGATGGTGGACGTGCAGGAGCTTCTCTAGAAGTTTAGTTTTCTTGTACTTGTTCCCACTTGGTCCCTGGATTGTGTGTGTCTAAACTGCTTGTTGTCAGGATGTCTTTGGTTGCTACATTTTTCTTTCCTTTCGGTGTCCAGATTAGTGCTCGCCTGGGGATCCTGTCTGCTTCCATTGTTGTTAAGTGCTGGGTTTGGAAATATATTAGTCTTCATTTAAAACATTACCTCGGAAATGTTCAACAGCACCTTAAAAAAAAGCCCATGGGCTTTTGTTCTTTTTAATGAAGTCAGGAGAAATGCAATGAAAATAATCTCTTGAACTTTGCATAAAAGAACTCAATTAATTTGCCGGCTTTGCTTTCAGCTTCTGAACTCCTTGCAGCTTTTGGCTGACAGGTTCTCTGGTGTTAGGTTCCCTCTCCTCAGCTCAGCTCAGCTCCCTCCCATGACTGTTTTGTGAAACTTCTGGCTTCAAAAGCATGTCGATACTGGCTCACAGGT
The DNA here is from genome assembly GCA_013396875.1 of Vireo altiloquus. Taxonomy (NCBI): domain Eukaryota; kingdom Metazoa; phylum Chordata; class Aves; order Passeriformes; family Vireonidae; genus Vireo; species Vireo altiloquus. The sequence goes on from VZRF01012833.1 coordinate 506,698, forward strand.
TGCTGCTGGGGCAGCCATGTGAGCGCCAGGAGAGTCTGAACCGTTTCCTAAGAGCCTGTTGGAACCAGGAGCACTTACATGGTCCCCTGGGCTTGGTCCAGGGAGCCTGAGCTCAGGACTGGACTTGGTGTCTGGAAAACCTTGTCCGGTTTGTCCCAAGTGCCTCCAGTGAGCATTGTTGGATGGGGAGGATTGATCAGATCCACCGTGGGACAGAGGGCTGCTGTTGGGGCCATTTAATGTTGGTGGAATAATTGGTTTCCAGCAGGGCAGCAGGATGCTTTCCCTGCAGGTAACTCTGACAGTGTCTCTGTGTTGGGGGCCACTGGCAGGGTCACACTCAGTGTCCAGGAACAATTTGTACATTTGTGTATTTGCACGTGGATGTCTTTTCCCACTTGGTGTGGGGAGCTCTGGCAGCCTCCCAGGTAGCCTATTACTGAGCAATACAAAATGTCTGATTTTGGGACTACCAAACAGGGGTCCTTGGCAGATATTGTAGGTTTATCTGTCCCTTTTCCCTTACCCCATTCCTGGCCAGAGCAGGAATTTGGCCCTGTCAGGAGCATGGCTGGCATGCGGGACCAGGAACAGCTGCCTGGATAAGGAGATGGCAGAGGAGCAGGGGTGCTATCGGATGTAGCACTGCTTTGGGACAGGGATTAAGGGTGGAGAGGCGGGTGAGTCAGGATCCCTTCTGAATTCACAGCAGCGACTTCTTGTGTCTATCCCTCCTTCCTCCTGTGGGGCCTCTCATCTCACAGTGCTGAGCCTGGGTGTTCAGAGGGGTTGCTTGGTGGGTTTTCTTCCATCTGAGCAAGGGCAGGCAGCTGCTGGTTTCTGATTCCTGCATGAACCTCTGAAATCAACTTTTATTTTTAAGAAGAAACTTTTTAGAAATCACCCCAGGTAGTTCTGGAGGGCTGCAAAGTGTGGTGTACCTTAATAGCCGTAAGCAGGTGTAAATAACCCTTTGAAACTCTTTTTATCCCAGTGAAGGGTTTTGGTTGTTTCCCATGATACCTCTAGGATCATCATCTTCTGGTGAAAGAAAAATGGGATGTTTTGTCCCACTGCTGTGGTGCCATGCAGCCACTGCCACATGCTCATGTAAATACATGCTGTGGCATCTTGATATGCTTGACGTACTTGCTTTCGTTCTATACTTTTATTCCTGGAGCACTGGAAGATCACAGGAGCAGAGGCTGGCAGAAAAGTAAGCTAAAGAATTCCTTTTGGTGTCCCCTCTAAGTGATGGTGGTGTAAAAGCAGCTCTCAGCTGCTCTGCAGAGTGTGACATGTTCAGAACTCGCTTTGCTGGAGCTGATTGTACCTGGCTGTGCCCAGAGGGAACTGTTCTGTGACTGTTGGGGTGATTCAGGGCAGGATAAAGCCCAAAGTAGTGAGCACCTGATTGATGGTGCATGGCTTGAAAGCATCGGTAGCCTTTTAGCTCACCTATGCTTCAAAGTGCTGTTTAAGACTGGCATTTTGGTTTTTTCCAGTCCCTGAGGTGAGGTGTGGTGGGTCAGCAGTGGTGACTCTGTGTGCAGCCACCTCCTCTGCCTCTGCTCATGGCCTTGAGTGTGTACTCTGATGGCCCTGCTGTGTGTAGCCCCCCCTGAGACAGGAGGTGGGGGCTTTTCTCCTGGCCATCAGGAAAAGTACCTAATCTTGTCCTGGAAAAACTGTCGCCAAGGGAGGAGAAGTCAGAAAGTGGGTGGCAGATCGGGAACTGGCTGCAGGAGATGTGGGATGAGCTGAGGCCCCACAGTGTCCTGCCCAGGCTCTGCTCCCTGAGAGGTGGTGGCACAGGAAAAGTTGCGTGTTCCAGTCAGTCGGGGTTGTGCCCTGCCTGTAGGAAGACACAGAGCAAGGTCTTAATTAAGACAGCAGTAAGGAAGCAGGAGTGTCCTGGGAGGCAAATGGAGAAGCCTTCAGAGCATTGCGGTCTGTGTTTAGTTCCCACGTGTCTGAAAGCTTTTCATAAATGTGTAGTTCAGAGATGGGGTTAAGATCCAGGATTTCTGTGGCGGCTCGGGGCCACCTTAATCAAGGAGTTTCCAAACCCTTTTGTGCTGAAGGCTACGTGTAAAGGTGTCTTGTGGGACACCCCTCTTTCAAAGCCTGAAGATGTCAAAACACTGCTAGGAGAGCATTCAACACACTTGAATCTGGATTTGAGACCTCAGACAACAAAAGAAAAATGCCTTATAAACTGCTGACTTGCAAATTAACCCCAAAATGCCCCTACTTAGCAGCTGAACTGGAGGCAGAGTTGCCCCTCTCGGGGCTGCCCTGGAGCTGCTGCCTGTGGTGCAGGGCTGAAGTTTGCAGGGACAAGGAGTAGATCTGGGTGGTCAGCCTGGACTGGGAAGCAGTTTTTTACGTTTATATGTTTATATTTTAAAATGTGATTTTGTAAAAACAGGGAGGTCTGGGAGGAGGCTATAGGACTTTGGGAAGGATGCTTGCCAGCCTCAGAGTGTTCAGGGTGGTTTCTGGGTATCATCTTTAATCCCTGCCAAAATAAAGAGTTTAATGTATCAATGTCAGGTTTCAAGGTGCAAAGGGCACAGTTTGGGCATGTGTGAGGTGCTCACCCTAAAAAACCTAGCGTGCCCTCGATGCTGGCTGTTTGCTGCACTGGAGTGAGGGTCTGACTGACTGCTGGGTAGTTCAAATCCTTCAGGTCTTGTCCATGGCTGTGTTAGAAACTCCCTGTGAGCATGGAGTATTCACCTGGCTCACAGGGGACGAGGGTGGTTCAGTTCACATGAGCGATTATTGGGTTGGTGGTTGTGCTCATCAGCTGAGCAGAGGGTCAGGATCCTGGTGCTGCATCCATGCTCAGAGGCATCATTCTGGGAGTTTGCTGTGGTTTGTCTCACAGTCCCGTGTCCCTCCCCAGGTGTCCTGGTCGGCGTGGTCCTGCGCTACGGCATCCATGTCCCCAGCGACGTCAACAACGTGACCCTGAGCTGCCAAGTGCAGACCAGCCCTGCCACGCTGCTTGTGAACGTCAGTGGAAAGTACTATGAGTACACCCTGAAGGGGGAAATCAGCGCCCAGGAGCTCAACAACGTCCAGGATAATGAGATGCTGAGAAAGGTGAGGGAGGCAGCGATGGAGAGGTGAATGGTGCTTCCCACTCCCTCCATGGGGATGAGTCCTGGATCTGCTGCATTAAGTGGTTTTATTTTGATTTTTTAACTTGTAATTGTGATGAGCAGTAATTTATATGTTGAACACAATGTAATGAAACTCTACTTTTAGCTCATCTTAATTTAAGCTGTTTAGACTCTGTAGTTTGTCTCCAGAAGATCCCAGACACATCCTCAGCATTGCCACAACAGGATTCACGTGGTGGGGTGCAGGGCTCTCTCCATATATTACTTTCTTATTTGTGTTTGTCTTGCAAAGCTTTAACAAATCATTTTACTGTTGTTTTTTTTTTTCTTAACAGGTGACTTTTGATCCTGAAGTATTCTTCAACATTTTGCTTCCTCCCATTATATTTTATGCAGGCTACAGCTTGAAAAGGGTATGTGCCTTTACAGTGCCAATGTTTTTAGTTCCTCTGCCTCCAGAGAATTTTTAATACTTGTGAGTGCTTTAATGCTTGCTCAGCAGGCCAAGGCTGCAGGGGTGAGTATGGTTTTCCCCAGAAAATGTGGGATTGTGGGAAGCAGAGCTGAGAGTGCCCCCATCATTCCCGTCTGCCCCTCTGCCCTGGGAAGGGTCAGCAACTTCATCCGTTTCCAGCAGGGATTTTTGAGGTCAGCCAGGCCATTTCATCCGTCGCAGCTTTCCAAGCACATGGGAGTGTGGGAAGGTTTTAGAAAGCAGCAGCTCTCTGAAATGCTGACTTGGAAGGAGAGGAGAATGATGCAGTTTAGCTTGCGGGAGAAGGAAGGAGGAATGCTGCTGGGTTAGGAAATCAGTTCCCAGGACTTGGAATAGCAGCTTATTAAATGCATAGGTATGAGAAAATGGTACATTCATGTTTATTAATGCTGCATTAACTGCTGGTCTGGCACTGTGCTGTGCTGGGCATCCTGTGCCTGTCCAGCTCGTTGTGTCTGGGCTGAGTCCAGATTGCTGTGTACACTGTGTGGGTGCCTGTGTGGGCTTGAAATAAATTCTTAGCAAAATATAATTTCAGTTTTTGGGTTTCTTTCCTGCTAGAGGCACTTCTTCAGAAACTTGGGATCCATCCTGGCATATGCTTTCCTTGGCACTGCCATTTCCTGCCTGGTGATTGGGTGAGTAGATGGAGCTGGTCTGGTTCTTCCACAGGGTTTTGAGCTGTGCTTGGGAAGAGTGCTCTGAGCCTGGAGCTGAAGCTGTTAATCCCAGCCCTGAAAGGTCACACAGGCTCTGCTACTGCTGCTCAGCAGCAGCAAATAATACTATTTACTGTCCAAACGTCTGCCGCGTGAACAGAGTGGTTGCTGTCTTACTGTGAAGTGCTCTCTGAGCATCTTAGCATGCCGTGAGAGTAGTTATTCATGGCAAGAAAAGATTCACACTTCTCTGAAGATTGTCTTGAAAAATCAGCAACTTCAAATAATGAAAGCATAAGCCCTCATAAACTTGAGACACAAGAGTAGAAGGCATGATCATAAAGGCTGGTGAGCACAGATGTGTTTCAAATTATTTATCCCTCTGTGCAGAGGCAGCTGGATGATTCCCACTCTGGATAGCAGCACACAGGCTAGTATATGGTGTTTTCCAGTGGAGTCCAGTGGACTCAAGCAAGCTCAGCATCTTCATTATTTGCTCCTCACTGGAAGTTTTGGTAATTTCCGAGTCGGTTCAAGGTCACCTCACTGAACTATGTTAATGTGCAGCACTGCAAAGTGATTGTGTGACTCCATAAGCCTGGCTGCTGCTTTTCTTTAGCCACATTGTGCTCCTGGAGGAGTTCTGGTCCCAGTTCCCTGCTGGCACCATGTTTGTGCTCTGGTTCACAGGGTGCTTTGGTTTGTGTGGTTCAGCACTCACCTCCAAGATCACAGCCTTGGAGTTTCACCAGTCTCAGCCCATCCCATGCAGTTCTTTGCTGTTCTGGCACTTGGATAGCTTTAATCTTGTAAATTCAGGGAAATCAAGACCATATGAATGTTGTTTTAATGCATTGCAGAGATGTGTAACTGTCTCTTCTGATCCCCAGCTCTGTCGTGTATGGCTGCGTGGCACTGATGAAAGTCACTGGGCAGCTTGGGGGAGATTTCTACTTCACTGACTGCCTCCTGTTTGGGGCCATCGTGTCGGCCACTGACCCAGGTATGTTACATGCTTTCTCTACATTTTGGTCTGGTTTGAGTTGTGGGGCAGAGCGGAAGAAAGTCTGAAACCCTTGCGAGTTCCCTCCTTTTGAATTTTGGAGTTTAATTTATTTGTGCCATTCTTAGAGGTCCGATTTGTCTCTGTGCCTTTTAATTTTCTTTAGTTATGTGTAATACAGCTTCCAAACCTCTGCTTTCCTGAATCCTTGTTTGCAGTGAAGTCCTAGGCAGCCTCTCTCTTGACTGTTGGGGATTGGCATTGTGTCTCTGCCACCCTGTGCCAGCAGCTGTTGCAGAACAAGATGTATAATGTGGGGAGGGTTCCATTGATAGTTTTAATTAGTTTAGCTATTTTCTCCTGCTTCCAGTTTGGTTGGATTTTGGCAGGGGCTAATCTAATTGAAATTAGCTTAATGAGACACCTTACTGAGCAGTACTGAGGACAGTAGTGACATATTGGTTTACTGATGCACTTTATAAATCAAAACTATGAAAAAACATGCCTTGTCCAACTAAATTGAACTTAGTTCACAATCACTTGCATATGGTAGCTGTTTACTTGCATGTTCATGTAAAAACACAGGACCCCAAAAAGACCTTTCTTTGCTCCTGCCCTTTTGCTGAGCAGGACTGAAAATCTTCTAATGCTTAGAAGTGCTGCAGATGAGCTGTTGGTGTCACGTCCCTTCTTTGGGCTTGAAATAGGAATGAGAAGATTTCACAGGTAGAAATGGAGTATTTCCCTTGCATAAATGAGTTAAACCTTCTCAGTGTGCCCTGAGTGCTGTTCAAAAAGACTTTCACTGAGGTTGATTGGAATTGGCTCAGCCGTCAGCCTGAACTGTGCCTGATGAACCATGTGGTACATCTTGCTTGCTTTGGATGTTGTCATGTTCCCGTGAGGCTGGTATGCAAAACCTGCTGCTTTCCATTATCTTCTTGGAGCTGCTGGATCACGGAAGAGCTTGAGGGAACTCTGATTGCTGCCATGTGGCTATAAATCACAGAAATCCCCACATGGGGTTTGAGCCAATGCCTGGCTATTTCCAGTCAGGTCTGAAACGTTATGTGTCTGTGCTGGCACTTAGAATGTGTTAAATCCAAGGTTTTCTCTCAGACTATTAGGAATGGAAAGGAAAGGCAGTCCTCATCCTGGATAAGCCAGATCCTTCTGGCCTTCTGCAGGTGGACAAAGGCTCTCCCTGATGCTCCAAGCTAGCGTCATCCCAACAGCTTCGTGGCTCATGCCAGCCTGGTACTGTGGCCTAGCCCATGAGCTCAGGCTCTGGGAGGCTCAGAGCAGTTTGTATAATTACGTCTGCCTGCAAAAGATTCAATAGGCCAGGATGTGTTTTAGTAAAAGGAGGAGGGAAATGGTGAATCAAATCCAAATCTGAAAGAGCAGAAGGAAGACTATCAAAGGGAGCACGAGGGGCAGCTGGCACCATTGCAGCAGTGGCACAGATGTGCAGGAAGGCAGCTTTCTAAAAAGGACGTTTTGTCTTTGATTACATCGAAATAACAGCACCTTTTTGAATGTCTCTCTATTTTTCTATTTGTCAGTGACTGTCCTTGCCATATTCCATGAACTCCAGGTTGATGTTGAGCTGTATGCCCTTCTCTTTGGCGAAAGCGTCCTCAATGATGCCGTTGCCATAGTGCTGTCTTCGTAAGTGTCTTCTGTTTTTATTTAGAATTGTTATGTATGTTACATGTCAGGAGTTGGAGGGAGCCACTCAGCCTTGCCCCTGTAAAATAGGAACATGGGTGTTTGCAAGAGCATCTTAAGTGTCCCAAAAAGCTGTAGTCATATTCTGGTGCATATCCTCATTGCTTACCACTGCTTGGGATTACAGATTGCCCTTACAACTTCCCCCTGCATGATGGATAGTTTGGTTTTGCTTTTGTGGTCAGTTGACCCATCCATAGGGAAGATTTTATGTCCCTCTGAAACAGGAAAAACACCATGTCTGCTTTTCAGCCACAAGATCCCACTGAAACCCCTTGCTAATGGCTTTGCTCCTACCTACATTGCTTCCCATTCATAAGTACCTGCTTTTGTTTACGTGGAAATAGCTGGTGAGGCAGCTGTTTCCTTTCTCTCCCCACTTTGAGGAGTTAAGATTCTTACAGCTGGAGTTAATGCCCTTGACTGAACACATGGGAGACTTGCTGCCTTTCTAAAGAATGTTTTATATTCTTTAATATTTTATGTCCTCTTCAAGCAGGACATATTTTATCTGCATTTTCACTGTGTTGTCATCATGGGAATTTTTTCAGGAATATATAATACCTGCAATGGTGACAGCTTAACATATAGCTAAGACTAATGGAGAAAATATTTCTGGAATACTTGTCACTCCAGCGTGCTGGTTGTGTGGGTTTCACTGGAGGCAGCAAGTAACACACTGTGAGCTGTGTGTTGTATTTACTGAATTGAGTGTTCCTGTTGAGGTTTCTAGAACTCTTTGTATTGCTCACTCTGGCTTTTTTGCTTGATGTGTCACCGCTGTTGCAAGAGGAAATACTGCACAGTCAGATTGTGTTTCAGAAGTGATCATGAGTGAGGAGGGAATGGGGTCTTCCAGCCTGTGATGGGAGATTCTGGGTGGGAGTGGGTGGATTCAGCTTCAGAGTAATGGAATTTGTGGATCGTGGTAGGTGTGGGTGACAGCACCGTACGTAGTGATTTGCCTCTTGCACTGCTTCAGTGCAGCTCTGTAGCTGTTGCTCTGATTTCCTGCTTTCCTCTTTCCACAAGCTGAGCTCAGTCCACCCCCTCCTCGAAGCAGGATAATTTGCACCAAGGCAGCAGCTCCAAGTTCATGCAGCAGTTACCTTATTTTGCCTCAGCACTGCAGGCAGGGGAGGATGAGGAGCTGGGCACTTCGATGACTTTTGCCAGGTCCGGGTGCCCCACAGCTCCTCCCCTGCCTGCTTTCAGCCCTGGACAATTGTCTTTTCCTGTGCTTAAGGAGCAGGATCTGTGCCTTTCTGTTCCTGTTGTGGCCTGGCATGGCTTGGCTGAGCGAACTTGTTGCAGGATGAAGAGGAATTGAACCCAGAACTGAAAGCTGGTGGGCAGTGAGGTGCCAAGGCCGTGGTTTGGGAGCAGAGGGGTAAATGCAGCTGCAGGGTCTCTACCTGCTTCTTCCAAAGGGAGGATTCACAGGGATTAAACACTATGGGGAGCTCCATGGGGAAGGACAGGGGAAATAAAGGGCAGCTGGCAGTAACAGAACTGCACTGTCTTATTGGCAGTGCAGAAAACAAAACCAGAAGGAGAGCTGTAAGAGGTTAAAATGCAAAACGAACCTCCAAAGAATTGGTTATGGAGGGGAAATGAAACCAGTCTGGATTTAAAATAAAATGAAACCTGAAAACCCAGAATAAGAGCATGTTGGTGAATGAGAAGTATAAGACGGGACTGATGAAAGGAATTAAATCACGGAGAAATCTGCAGCTTGCAGTGTAAAAGGCAATGCAGAAAAATGAGATGTATTAAAAGCAGAGTTCAGCAAGGGAGATTACCTGTGATGTGTTGGAAAGGGGAGGTTTGTCATTTGTGTTGCAGAAAAATGTTGATGTGTAGTTCAGGGAGAAAGCTGCAGGATGTGTGTGCAAGGCAGTAAGTTTCTGTTCTCAGCAGATTAAACAGCAAATGTTTAAAGTTCACATCCAGGAGTTTTAACAGGGTGAGCCAAGGGATTGCTAACTAGGAAGTTAATGTTTTCAATAAGTTTACATCAAGGAAAGTTGATAAATGGGATTTAGGAGCTGGATAATGGCCCCCGTGTATCTCAGCCTTTCCTGGTAGAACAGTGGAATGGCTGATGCAAGGCTCAGCTCATCAGGAGTTAGGAGGGAGCAGACTGAGAGATAGGATCAGCACTGCAGACTTGTTTGCCATCTCATCATAAGGGTCTGTTGAGGTCTGGTGGATGCAGAGAATGATGTTGCTGTTGTGCATGGCACGGCCTGCCTTTGCTACCCTGTGGTATTGCTTTGGAACTTTAGAACTCGGAGCAGTGCAAACTAAATGTAGTGCTTGTTAACTGTGGCAGAACGGGAGAAGTTACAGTTCTCCAGGGGATGTTCACATCAGCTGCCTCAGTGGAGAAATGCAGGTTTCTCGCTTGAATGCTTTGTGGCCCCACAGTGCCTGACATTACAGAGAGCTGGTGCCAACCCCCCCAAATACCACCATAAATAACACATCACACGAGGCACGGGCTTTGGTCTCTGGCTCTCTAATGTCCAGGAGTAAATGCAGAGCCAGGCCTAGATGGGGTGGCTGATCCTGAACTCCCCAGGACAGGGAGTGTGTGCAGCCACCGCACACTGTGATCCCAGGGGATTGCAGTGTGCTGTGTCTCCCTGGTTCCTCAGGCCGGCTGTTTGCAGCAGTTGTAGCACTTCACAAGGCTTGTGTAGCACCGTGAGGTGCCTCTCCCTCCAGACTAAGCAGTTTTGTTCTTGTGCTTTCCCTCCTCTTCCAGCTCAATAGTTGCGTATCAGCCAGCGGGTGACAACAGCCACACATTTGATGTCACAGCGATGTTCAAGTCTATCGGGATCTTCCTGGGCATATTTAGTGGATCTTTTGCAATGGGAGCAGCTACTGGAGTTGTGACAGCTTTAATATCCTTTTCACTGTTTGTTTCTTTTTCCAAGTTTTTCCAAGTTTTTTGCATACCAGCTTATTTTTTTTGCTGCACTGCATTTCACCCAGATGTTTAATTTTTTTCCTAAATTTATGAAGAATGGTGCCATAGCCTTTTTAGGGGCAGACTGTGTAGCTGTGCTACACAATTGGATTTGATATGCCGTTAGCCTGCAGTGTCTCTCCAAATTGTCCTTAACCATCTGCCACGTCACCAAGTTCACCAAACTTCGGGAGTTCCCATTGCTGGAGACCGGCTTGTTCTTCTTAATGTCCTGGAGCACGTTCCTGCTGGCTGAAGCATGTGGCTTTACAGGCAAGCTCCAGCACAGCTCTGCCTCTGGGATGGAGATCTTCAGGGATGATGGGGCCACTGAGTTTTGCTTCTCTCAGTATTGATTGCAGCTGGGGCTCTCCCTCTGCTTGCAGATGTTTAATGATTCTGGGTTCTGGGGCTACTGCGTTAAGTTCCCTATGGACCTGGGGTGCAGGTCGGCTCCATTTTCCTGATGAGGAGTGTAATGTGATGCTCTGTTCCCCAGGTGTGGTGGCTGTGCTCTTCTGTGGGATCACACAGGCACATTATACCTATAACAACTTATCTGCAGAGTCCCAACACAGAACTAAGCAGGTGAGAACTCCTCAGACCCCTTCAGTCTCACTGAATTTCAAGTTCAATATTTTTTCATTCCCTCTAGCCACAATTACGTGCATCTGTCTTTTTACAGCTGCATTTCACTAGGGTTGCTTCTGCAGAAGTATTTATTGCATGATGAATGGGCTAACATGCTTTTCTTGTTAAATCTGTATTATGTCTAACTCTTAATTTGTTTTTCTCTTTCAGTTGTTTGAGCTTCTGAATTTCTTGGCAGAAAACTTCATCTTCTCCTACATGGGACTTGCACTGTTCACCTTCCAGAACCATGTCTTTAACCCTACATTTGTGGTGGGGGCCTTTGTATCCTTTGGAGTCCAATTTGTAAGACAAAGAAAGAATGGGAGAGGTGTCTCATTCCCAGTTTGTGTTTTTCATTCAAATGAGTGGGTTTGTTTTTTTAATCAGTCTGGCTTTATTTTTAAAAGAGGATTTCTGCCATGTAGTGGTGCCTTTGCTGGTTATTTTAAGAAGATGGAGATTCTTTTTCCAGCTTTTCTGTTATTTTTTTTTCCTTCCCCCTGTCTTCTCTCCTCTCGTAGGCATCCGAATCAGCTGCTGCAGGGACTCATCATTCAATGTGACCATGATGCCAATGCCGGTGTTGTCATGTGGCACCAGGAGGGGCTTTGCAAAGGGGGGCTGCCTGGTTTAGCTGTTTATTTCGTCTTTTCTCTGCTAGTGCACTTGGTTAACCCTGAAAATAACCCTTTTTTTGGTCAAACAGCACAGTTACAGCTACAGTAGATGCCTCTGAATGATGTCATGAGAAAGGATTTCCCATTCTGCAGGCTGATGCTAACAGGAATGAGGGCCCTGGTGTGTCTCAGAAAAACAAGAATTTTGAAGGAATTTTTTTCATGTCACAGGGAAGCCAATTAAATGTGCAGAATTATTTTCACCCTTTGCCAGCACCGAAGCAAGTTTATACTGATAAACAAAACGTTTTTGCCAGTGCTGGCCCGTGGGTTTGCAGCAGGCTCAGCTGAATTTCTCTGGTCAGCTTCTGTGGGGCTGCAGTGGGGCAGAGGGTGTGGAGAGCAGAGAAATGCCATTTGGGCAGTTATATTGGAATTTTGTGCTGTGCCTCTTAAGGAGGAACTGGCTAACTTGCTGATGAAATAGCTCATTCATGAGAGAGATCATGAAATACATTTCTTATGCAAATAGTGATGTTCAAGAAAGAACATAAAAGCTAGAAGCATTTTCCATATTATTCAAGGCTGTGCTGAATACTGGCTCCAAGATTATTTTTGCCATCTGGGTGCTGGTATTAAAAGACAGCTTCAAAGATAAAAGCAATACGAAGGGGCTGGTGATTCTTGTATCTCACAGGCTATGAAAACAGAAAGAGTATTAGATTTTTTTTTTCCTTCTCAATGACTGCTGCATTCATTTTGCTGCATAATCTTTGGGAATGAGACTTGGCTTAAAGCTTCAAACCCAGCTGTGAAGTGTGGTGTGCTGGGGAATGTCAGAGGAGTTGTCATAGCTGTGATAACTTGAGCTTCGCAGAAGACAAGTAATTCTTGGGGTGCCAAATGGACCTGGCAGGAGAGAGCATGCTGCGGAAAATGGTAGTTTTTCTCTTTTCTCACTGGTCTAACATGTCCTTTCATCATTTCCCTTGTTTATTTGTGCTTGTCTCTATATGATATTCCTGAATTGCAGTGTGTGCTGTGTTTCAGCGAGGCAGTAGCCTGCTCTTCCCACAGTGCTGTAGCACTCAGAACTGGGTGCTTTGCAGCCGGAGCACCAGCATTTCTGCTCCCAGTTTCCATTGGGCAGTAGAAACTGGCTCTGTGTGCAGGTGGGATGTGATGGGAGACATGGGAAGAGCAATTTCCTTAACATGTGCAAATACAGCTTGCTATCTTCCTAGGAAGAGCTGCCAATATTTACCCATTGTCATTTTTACTAAATTTGGGGAGAAGAAATAAGATTGGAACGAATTTGCAGCACATGATGATGTTTGCTGGTACGTTACTGCATCCTTCCTCTGATCATGTGGCACTTCCTTGCCCCTGAGAACCTGGAAATATTCCTTATTCAACTCTAAATCTCTTATGGGCAATGTCTGGAGGGGAGGCTGGGCAGGAAGGGGCTCGGTGGTTTGAGATGTACGAATGAGCTTCTCCTGTCCTGCTTTGAGTGCATGGCACAGGGCAGGAGGAGTGTTTGTCTTTCTGGGCTTGGAACGAGGGGTGATAAAATCATCACTGTTCTCCCCTGGTCGTGGATGTCCCAGCAAAGGGGCAGCAGGATGTAAACCCCAGGTGGGAAGCTGGCCATGGGGGTGGCCTGTGCTGGGGCTGACACAGCTCCTCTGCTGTCCCTTCCCGCAGGGCTGCGAGGAGCCATGGCCTTCGCCCTGGCCATCCGTGACACGGCCACATACGCCCGGCAGATGATGTTCAGCACAACCCTGCTCATCGTCTTCTTCACAGTGTGGGTGTTCGGTGGGGGCACCACGGCCATGCTGTCCTGCCTCAACATCCGGTGAGTGTGGGGCTCCCCTGGCTCAGCACGTCGTCTCCCTCGGCCTGCCCTCAGCTCACAGTGCTTGGCTTTAAGAGACCAGAGGCTGATCTTGTCCTTCCCCCCAGATCCCAGCCTGCCTCCCTGGCGCTGTGTGTGTGACACCATGCTTGTTCTCTCTTCACAGGGTCGGTGTGGATGCGGATCAGGAGAACGTGGTGAGTGTGCACTGTTGGGCACCTCTGCAGAGGAATCTGCACTGCACCCTCAGAGCAGGGTTTACGTCCTGACCCTTTGAATGCCTGTCTGCTCTCTGCTTCCTTCAAGCTGTAGGAGTTTTTAGCTCCCCAAGTGAAAGAATTTGCAGTCAGTGGGAGTCACAGCTTTTCTGTGCTCTCTGGTTTTCATGAGCCTTGTTTTGACTCAGCTGGAAAGAAGGGCACGGAAGTAATGCTGGACTGTTTAATCAGTCCACGTTGCTGCTACAATAGCTTCAGTCTCTCCCTTGCTGGATTTGAAATAAATCCCAAAGTGAGCATGGCATGGAGGCTCTCCCTCATCCCAGCGTCCCAGGCAGTACAGAAACACCATTTATTGACTCATTTTATGTAGCATCTTCTGCCCATCTTTTACTGATGGGTACTCTCAGCCCCTGCTTTACCCCCATTTCCTGTGGCTAGTTATGTGGCAGCCCCAGAACCACTGACCACACTGAGATAAATGCTGGAGCCCCACAGCCTCAGGAGTTTTCCAGGTGGAACTACCTGCCTGGTAGTTCCACCTGTCTCATTCATGCAGCCTGGTCATGCCGTGGCTGTGGCTCTGCTTGGTTTCAGTGTGGATTCTGCACCTTGAAGATTAATTTTATTCAGAGCCATTTATTGGGCTGTTTACCTCATGGAGAGGAAGCATCAAATGTTACAGGCAGCCCAGGGCCATAAATCTGTAAGCCAGATTTCTATGAAATATGTAACTGTATTCATAATCCTCTCCAAGCAGTTTTATACTTTTTTTCTCTGACTAAAAGGAAGCCTGGAGTTCCCGTAACGTACAATTACATGCATACAGCAATGTCAGGCAAAATCTGATGGAGGTTGGACCTATCAGTCACTATTAAATGTGATGTCTGAGTGCAGCTGCTGGCTCTGAGGCACTTTAAACCTTGAGGCCAGACACTGGAAGGCTCTAGCAGCAAAATGGTCACTGTGCTTTAATACCACCTCTCTAAGGTGGTTGAATGCTGCTAAATTCAACTTGTTATGGTGTGAATGTCCTTACCCACACGGCCGCCCAAAGACCCTTCTGAAGAGGCAGTAGGAAAGTCTGTCTCTTTGTGTCCCCTGGGGATAATTCAGTGTCCCATGGGGTCTCCTAATCCTGATCCAGGTCATGGCTTGTTGTCCTGCCCTTCTTTAACGTTTTGCTCTCCCACAGGGTGTCCCAGAGAGCGAGAGGAGGAGCACAAAGGCTGAAAGCGCTTGGCTTTTCCGCATGTGGTACAACTTCGATCACAAGTATCCTCGAGCGCCAGTTGGCGTGTGCTGTGTCAGATCCCACTGCCCAGACACCTCTCACTTGGACCATGACTTCTTCCCGTTTAGCAGAGGAGCCAGTGTTTGCTTTCCCATGACATTGCTGTGTTTTGGTTTGTGCCTGCTTGTGTCTGTGGCTGCGAGAAATGACCATTCCTACCCACTGTCAGTGGGAATGCAGCAGCAGTTCGGTTCAAAGCTGGGCTCTCCAAGGTTGCAGTCCTGGGGGTCCTCAGTCCCAGGTGCAGGTGGGCAGGAAGGGATGGAGGTTTTCTTATTTGCAGTCCCTCTTGGTAGATCTGTGCCTCTCCTCCCTTCCAGATACTGTGCTGCGAGTTAGTGGAGGAGTGACGTCAGGCTGAGGGGCACAGGGTGATGGGGCAAGCGATGCTGCTGACTGTGTTTGGTTGCATTCTCGTTGCACACCATTACGACTTCTGTGTTTCCACGCATTTGTGTCTCTTTGCTTTCTGTGGTTTCCTTGCAGTGCTGAGTCCTTCAGTGCTGCCATCCCACCCTTTGGCTCACTGGCATGGTCCCATTCCTCTTTTTTCCTTAACCCTCTCTGTAGCTATCTAAAGCCTCTCCTGACACACAGTGGTCCCCCACTGACCACCACACTCCCAGGGTGCTGTGGGCCTGTTGCCCGGTGCCTGACGAGCCCACAGGCATATGAGGTGAGTCCTTTAGTGTCCTTTCTGTCCCGGTGTTGTGGGTTTGACATGTTTATGTTTCTCTTTTGGATACTGTGCTGCAGCATCAAGCTTGGGAGCATGAGGGAAATAAGACCTTGGGGCTGATGGGTGAGCTAATTCCCATGAGCTTATTGCTTTTCCAGCCCGCTGTTGGGTCATGAAGGGGTTTGTGGTGTATTCATGGTGGTTCCTCAGTGACTGGCTCAATGAAGTTGTCACAGCTGTCCTTCCCCAGGCCCAGCTGGGAAGACACACAATTCCCTATTCTCTGCTTGCTTCCAGCCTTGCAGCTGAGCCGTTCCTGCAGCCCTTTCAGCTGCACCACTCACAACCAGGAAGGTTGCCAGCATTGCCATGCCCAGAGGCCCCTTGCAATGGCAGTTGTCCATGCAAGGAGTCTTCTTGCCCTGTCTGCACAGTGTCAGCATCAAGTTCCCTGACGAACCAGAAATGGCTGTGACAGGTCGGCAATACAGTTCCTGTGCTCATGAATATTTGGTCCTGTCAAAGCCACTCAATACTGCATTCCCTGTGTACCTGGCTATGGCACCAGAAAGAAGAGAGCTGAGAGGGCCCTTTTAGGCAGTCTGCAGAGAAATTCTGTGTGGTGTGAGTCACCTGGGCTCTGAGATGTGTGTGTGCTATATCTGGTTCTGGTCATGGTGCATGAGAGTCTGTGACTTGGTGACTGCGTCTCTGCTCAGTCATCATCACCATGCGATTGTAAACAGCTATTCTGGAAGAGTTTAACAGCACTTTCCTCCTGTTTGTTCCCCAGAATCAAGAGCAGCTGAAGGACGATGACTCCGACCTCATTCTGAATGATGGGGACATCAGCCTGACCTACGGGGACTCCACGGTGAACACCGACTCGGTGGCGTCCAGCGGCGCGTCCCGACGGTTTGTGGGGAACAGCTCAGAGGATGCCCTAGACCGGGAGCTGGCTTTTGGGGACCATGAACTCGTAATCCGGGGAACGCGCCTGGTCCTGCCCATGGATGATTCGGAGCCCCCATCAAACATCCTGGATAACGCGAGACATGGTCCAGCGTAAGGTTGCTCGGTTTAATTGACAGTAATATTTGCATATATGATCAAGAAGTATGTACTACCTAAAGTCTAATGCATGTCTCAAAATGTCTAAGCTGTATAAATATTATTTATATGGTGTCAGAAGAATATAAGTATTCTCCGCCAAGCACTTGTAAAGAACAAGCTGCAAATTTAAGTTAAAAACTGTGTTGACTGCACTATGTAGGGTGGAACTGTTTTAGCGTAAGAGTCTTGCACACAGTGAGCTTCGTTAATGTGTGGTTTGATGAAGGGTTTAGTTCCCAGCGGGTAAGTAAAGGAGCTGTGACTCCCTGTTCATCCTTTGAACCTGGGAGAGGGAGGGTAGGGAGTTGCTAGTGAGCAGTGGAAATTGCTTTCTAGTCAAATGAGGATTGTTGACTTTCTTTCGGTCTCTGATCTTTGGATAGTCACGTTTGAAATATCAGCAAAAAATCTGCCCACAGGCCCTCTCACCAGGCAGTGGATGGTGATAAACTTGTTTCACTGTGGGAACCTGGAGACTTTCTGCTTTTTAGTGATCCTCTGCCCAAGCCCTGCTTTAGTGGGCTCATGGCAGGCCCCGGCCAAAGCTGACAGCAAGGGCTGCGGGTGTCCGGCTGCTCAGATGGGGGCAGGAGAGAGGGATGGTTGGTGTCTGTAGTCGTGTTCAGGAGAAGGAGGCAATCCCACAGAAACAACACCAGGTGTGCACAGATTTTCAGTCTGAGTCCATCTTTCAGCTGTGGCTCAAGCAGCTTTCTACAACCAGCCATCAGATCCTCTTTTGGCAACTGAATTTCACATTTGGGAAGCGGCTGTGTCTTTGCACGGTTGAATCCCTGTCCTGCAGTCACAGATGTAGCCAAGGTATGCAGAGCTGCCGCAGCTGCACTTGGGCTGTGGAGCCCAGCCAGCCTCAAACTCGAGCTTTACAGCTGCAGATCCACACGGTACCTCCTGAGCTCTCCAGAGGCATCCAGCTGGTACTGAAGGGGAGCCGTCCGTCCATCCTTCCGCGGAGTCAAAAACCATTGCACTTTGTTTGGTAACTCCTTAGCATGCTGTGTGTCTGCAGTCCCTACCCGACCTTTCTCGTGTCTCTTTATCATTTAATGAGAAATGTTTGTGAGTTGGATTTTGGTTTTAATTTATATTTTTATTTTCCAAGGAAGAGCACAGAACAATTTGTGATTTCACACTAGTGTTATTCTGTAGTTATGGGAATGGCTAAAGGTGCAGTGAAACTGTTAACCCTGACATCTTTTTTCTCCTGGAAAGGGGAATCATGGAAATTTACTGTATGTAATTTTATTGTCTATTATATCTGCAGTTTTTCTGTACAAACCTTTCAGGGTTACTGGTGAACTATAGGCCCACTCTGGAGTTAACTGTCTCCAGAGGGCTTAAACAGAGGTATTTAAAATGAAAATACATGAAAGAAAGCCAGGTAAGTCCAAGCACTCACAACTCCCATTAGCTGTCTTTGGAACAAACTCTGCATCTCACCTGAGACCTCAGAATAGTGTCCCCACAGCTGTTTTCCCCAGCACCACCTGAGAGTTGGAGGAGACAGGAAATTCTGAAGTTTCAAGTGTGTATGTATAGTTGAGAAAATAAATCTACGCTTTTTTTTTTTTCATTTTCTCAGGTCTAAGTAACATTGCCTTAAATTTATGGATGTGAAATGATACTTATTTTGGCAGTTTATCCCCAAGAAAACGCTTTTTCCTTCTGAACAAAATGTGTAAATGTTGCCATAGGACTTCCCTAGAAAGGGGGTAATGCTCTGTTTATATTTGGATATATTTGGGGCATCTTCCTTGCATCTGTAAATGGCATCCCGCTGTTAACAAAGCTGTTGGATTAGTGCTGGCCTTTGTTTCCTACTATGCAGGAATTCCATAAAGTGAGTGTGCATTTTATATGATGTCTGTACATGTGTTTAAAAAAAACCAAAAAAAGGAGATTAAAAAAAAAAAGTAGGAACCCATTGATTTTAGGTTTACTGCATCACTTCTACATCCTGTTTTTTGTTCGTTCTGCCTTTTCGAAGAGGTATGATAAATAACTACCTCTTGTTTTTTCCTGTATAGCCTGACTATGAATTCAATTTACAGAGTTGGTGCAGCTGGAGGTGCAGGGCAGTTCTGCTGCCCCAGGGTTTCTTCCCAGGCATTCTCAGCTGAGGGGCAAATTTGCTTTGAGGTGGCCACAAGGTGATGTTTTCCCACGGCTGTGGTAGCATTCCTCTCTTTCTCTGACCCTTTGACTTCAGTAATTTGTCCACTCAGTTTAAACTTGCCAACATGTTACCCATAAGCCTCAACTTTTCACACCAATAACAGTTCAGTTAGTAGATTAAAGGAAAAAAAAGTTAACCAATGATGATTTTATGGGTTACCTTATGATCCATATAAAATATAACCAGGACTGTTTTGAATAGCCTTAGTCAATGAATGAATCTAAGCTGAAATTCAGGAGTGATTTCATAAATGAATAGGATTCATCCTCAGCTGATTATGTTCTTTGCTGGGCTGCAGCAGAGCACACAGGAATGCCTGGTGTGCGGAGCCAGATCCCTGATGCTTTGTGCTGCAAATGGAATTAAGAGTACCTCGGAGAATCAGGGCCTGAGACCTTTTGCCAAATAGATAAGACAGCCCTGAAAAGGCAGTTTACAGCCCCCACAAAGATTTAGAGAAGGTGCTCTTCTTCTGTAAATTGAATTTTCATGGTTTTTGCACATGAAAAAGCATTGTAGGTAAAGTTATGATTTGTACTGGTACTGTCGATTTGTGTGGTAATGGCATTAACCCCGTAGCTATGGTGTTTGTGCAGCTGATATGTGATAGCTGATGATCACTATTGGACCTTCTGTTTACACTTACTAAATCCTTTACTGTTGCATTGTACTGTGAAAGAAGGATTATGGGCCTATAAAAATTTTTTTTTTTTTTTTGGAAGTGTGTGTACTGTTTCATTAATTCACACAGAAATAAATCTGTAGCAAAGTGATGACATGCCACTTGACCTTCTGAGACCAGTTTGTTCATGGCCTTTGGCAGCAGCCACAGGTGCTGGACCCCAAGGACTGGAGGGCAGCTGGGCTGGGGCACACACTCCTCTTTCATCCCAGCTCCCAGGACACACCTTCCTTGCAGGAACAGGTGCTGGGGAGCAGAGCGATGTTGGTTGCCAGAAGCTCCTCCAGGAGCAGCAAATCAAGCTGGGATAGCGCTGTTCTCTCTCAGCCCTGGAGCAGTGAGTGGACCTGCATAGAGGCATCACCATGGGGTGTTTGCAAAATCAAAGTTCCTGAGCTTTCCTGTGCTTTTGTATCCCCTGGGTCTGTTGAATTTGCTGGGCTCCTGGCTGGTGACTCTTCCCTCTGACTCCCACCTGTACCATTTTTTTTGGTGCCCTGTGCTGAAAAGGCAAGATGTTCAAATGCTTTACAATCCTTCAGTACAGAGGGCACCTCAGGAACTTCAGGAATCTGTAAGAGCTTTGGTTCACAAAGGACAGCTTTCATCCCTTGAATGGTGTGAACCAACATTGTTAACAGCTCTGCCTCACTGCAGGAAGGTAGCCCTGACGCCTATTTAAACACACTTGAATCCCACCCATAGCAGCAGGCAGCCAAGGGGGTGTCTGTGCTGGTTTCCAAAGGGACTGTGGTCTTTGTGTGCGGTGGTGAATCCTGAGCTGTCCTGCTGGGCTGTCCTAAAACTGAGACTGCAGCTCACAAAAACTGTGAGAGGGGCTTGCCCAGCATCACAGTGGTCGTGGGTGGCCTGTGCTACTGGATGTCACAGCAGTGGGACAGGAGACAAAGGTGTTATGTTATTTTGTTGCTATGAAATGATGCTCATTCCATTGTACACTCACACCTCAAAATCCTGACAGTCGGAATAAACACCACTAATCCCACTGGATATGTGCCGTCCAGCCCAGCTTTGGTTGGACTCGGGCACGTAATTAAAACAAACAAGGACATCATTTAGCAATTGAACAAATGCCTTTTGGCAGCTCTACACCTTCCCAAACCCTCAGAAAAATTGCAGCAGACCCTTTCAAATGGATTGTTTCCTTGAAACAAGGTATGATTCAGGCCCCTCACCATTGGTGAGGGGTATCTCAAGCACCCAGAATGTAGCTGGGACCCTCCCCAGCACAGGCAGCTGCAGGTGGGCACCCACTGGGATGGGCTCACTGTGCCAGGAGCTGGTGTGTCGTATCAGCCGTGCAAACATATTTTGGATAGGTGCTGTTCAGAGGCACAGCAATCAGGCACAAGTCAGTTCCCTGCATGGTCTAGGGAGGGGGACTTGCCCTGCAGGCAGCTGCAGATAGCTGCCATTTTCTGATTAGTCCCTGTTTTATTAGTTCTGTTCAGTTTGAACTGATGAGGGGTAGCTTTCAGTCAGTACCATCTGTCTTCCTTCATGGGGAGATCAGTAAAGCACTGGGAAATGGGCCAACACTGGGTATCTACAGCCTCAAAAAAAAAATCACAGGGCTGTTTTTAGAGCAATCCTGTATTGCCATGTCCAAAGCCACAGACAGTTCTGCACACATGGCTCTGCATCTCTACATCATTCTGGGGTAGCATTTATCCGAGGTAAAACAAAAAAAAAGCAAGGCTCTGATTCTTCTTCCGTATCTCATCATGGCCTGCAAGGAGCTCTGGTCCTTGCTGGGTCCTCTAGATGGCAATATTGGAAAGGACAGTAATTGTCCACCACCACGATGTCCCTGGAGGTCTGGGCCATGCAGAGCCCACCGGCCCACGCCACCTCCAGAGACCCTCCCCATCCCTTGCCCTGTTCACGCCTCATGTACCATCCAACTGAGTCCTTATTGCACGCAGGTAAGGAAATGCTGTTGCAACACCCACTGCTCTGACACCCTGAGCCCCTTCACGGGAGCCACCACCTTCTCAAACACCTGGCAGTATGGAGGTGCTCACAGACATCTCCCCTGCACCTTGTTTTCCCCTTTAAGCTCAGCTGCATTTTGGCCATTTTTTTCCCTGTTAAGCTTTCAGAATGAGAAGTTTAAGGATAGTGGCCTCAAGCTGACTGGAAGATGAGTTTTGGTCAGAGATGAGCTGCAGCCCTTGCTGAACTGCTGATACATCTCAGACCTGGTTCAACCCCACCACCCCCCAGCACTGAGCCTGCAAGGGCACCTTCCCCCACATGCTCCCCATGTCTCACAGGTGTGTGTCACATCGCCTGGGCACTGGGCCATTCCTAGCACTAGGCTTTGCTGACATCTGCAGCAAATTTGTGGTCATCGTGGCTGTTTGCACTGTTGCAAGAGGACTTTCTCTTGTCACAACTCCAAAACAGTGTTTCTCACCAGATGTGGGGAGTTTTGTGGAGGAAATTTCTTGGTGAGGTGAAAAGAGGAGGTGGGGGTGGAAGTGCCTCTCAGATGCCAGCGGGCCCAAATATAATCTCACAGTAGTAAATTGCAAAAAACTCTTTTGGCCACATGTGTCTGTGATGGGAGAATAATTGGAAGAGGAGGTAAGTAATATGGAAACGGAGAAATGGTGTCCTTGCTGACAACCCAAACAAAATCTGCCAAGCTGATGAAGGAACCCAGGGACTGGGAATGTTTGTGTACTCTGCGTCCAGAGCAGGTGTAGCAACAATGCCAGGAACAAATACTGTGTGTGCCCCCTGCTTTCCACCTGCCCCCTCAGCTGGGAGCAATGTGTGTGTCATTTATCCCAAAGGCATTTGCAACACACCTGGTGCTTTCAGCCACTTTAACATCAGAGGCTGCTTTGCACCTTGCTGGCAGGGGCAGTGCTGGGGACCGTCTGGCTCCTGGTACCCTACTCCCTGCCATGGCTGAGTGGGGACTGGCACAGCAGCACAGGGGTTCTGATGTCCCTGAAAGTTCCTGAACCACAGAAAAGAAGTAAAGCAGTGTCTCTGTGTTGGCTGCTCCAGAGGTGAGGTGTCAGGGTGAGGCTGTGACTGGAGAGATCAAAGCCAGGGAAAGCAGAATTCCTGCAGAATTCCAGTGCAAAGAATTCCAGTCACCGCTCAGCTGGTGGTCTGCTGGAGCTGGAGGTCTGCTCTCAGAACAGCGTTTGGGGACCAGGGGCTCTGGAGCATGTTCCTTTGAGACCTGAAGCCCTTACACAGCCCCTCTTGGGGCTTTTCCTTTCTCCAGCCCTTACAGTCCCCGCACTTAGAACCTGGGTCAGAGGCTGCACTCTTAATGAGTGCTGGAGCCCTGTAAGGTTCAGGACTCTGGGGTAGCAAAGCCTTGAATCTGTTGTCCAATATTTAGACGTGTGTATACAAAAGGATTTGGTGCTTATTAATTGTCCTTTCATAGGAAATTCCACCAGCTGTCCTTCTCCCAGGGGTGCCAGGGTTGCTCCAGCCCCAAGGAGCCCATATATGGTTGCAATCTCCTAACCCTGCATGTTCCATAACAGTATGGTCATGGCTACTTTTAAGGATATGTGTGCATATTGCTCCCTTTTGTCTGTGCATAAGCTCCCAGAAACGTGGAAAAAGATTAAAAATGTGCATAAATTAAAACTGTCAGCTCTGTACAGTGTGTCAGCCCTTCCACCTGCAGCAGCCAGGGTAGTTATGCCAGTCTACCCACCCGGGTGCTGTGCTGGGCAGGGCAGGCATTGCAGGGCAAAGCATGCTTTGAGAATAGGAAAACACCAACTGGCTGAGCATGGAAACACCTGGCAATGTAAGTGTGCCTGGGCTGAGACAAAAGCAAAGATTTGCTCTTGCCCTTCCTTCACCTAGCACTGGTCTGAACCAACATACACCTTTTCTGGGTAGTAGCTCCAAGGGTATGACCTTAAACATAGCTAAGGACAGCAAGTCTCCACATCCTCACAGCATCCTCGTTCTCTGCAGTGCCTTGAAGTGTCTCCTCCGCACCCTTTGATGATGGATGGCTGAATCTGCTCTTCTGTGATACGTCTCACTCTTAGAATTCCCAAAAGTACAAGAAGAAGGAAAACAAGAGATGCAGCATTGCTTGCTTTCTCCTTCTCTCAAGTAGTTAATATTAATCACTGGTGCTTTGGATATGTTATATGAATTCCCCCAGGTTCTGAAGTTTTTGAGATCTGCAATAAGAGAGAAGTGGAAATGTCTGTCTCAGTGACAGATGTGCCAGGTTTAATACGAATTTCTTCCCTTCTCCATGTACTCTGCTATTATTTTTTAGATTTGAAATGGCCCTGAACATCCTAAAGCTGTTTATCTAAATTATGTCTGAGTGGTCTGAGGTCACTATTTGCAGTAGTGTCCATTTTTCATAGTGCAAAATCAAGGGTTCCTTGGATGAGACAGGTTAAGTGATACAAGTTCCACAACTTGCACAAGGTATGTCTGGATTATGTTTTCCACCATGGGATCCCAGATCTGTGTCTGCTGCTCACACAAAAATGTCCCAATTCTTACAAAAGGCAAACAAATTTCCCTGTGTTCCAATTACAGAGCTGATAATAGACTGATGGTGCTTGTGACAAGGGTGTAGGGGTTGAGTGAAAAAACTCCCTGGAAAAAATGGATCATCCTGGATTTACAGATAGTTAGTTTGAGATTCCATAACTAGCATTTGGCCTTGGCAATGCTGGCAAGACTAAATTCTTCTGCTCTAGGGAGAAGAGCCCAGCTGGGGGCCAGGCAGCCCTGCCCAGATGGCACTGGAGCAGTTCTATTTGCAGCAGTGTGAGCTGACTGGGCTGTCCTGGGAACAGGGGCAAAACTTCTGCTGTGGATACACCACCATCAGAGAAAGATGCATTGGCTCCTCAGACTGGTAAAAGGAACATCCACTGGCCTCCCCAGGAGCGGATCTGACTCAGGACATTGAGTGGAGATTATGGTCCAGCTGAACCAGCTGGAGCACAACAAGCAGGATGGTTAATACCTGGACTCTGTGGCCGGCCGTGCCTCTTGCAGCAGAACGAGTAAACCTGAGGTGTAAATATTTAATTTAATGTAAATGTTTATATTTACCAGTTACCAGGTTTCATATTTGGCCAATCTCTCTGTCCCTCCTGGCTCCTACCACTTGATGTTTGTGGCTCTGAGTTGCCAAGGACACTGGCTGGGGCAGGATCCTCTCTAAAGGGAGCCAGGGGCAATGCCATGGCACTTCTCCGAGGCAGCAACGCCATCTGGCAGCACTCAGGGCTCTGACTGACCCTTTCTGCAGCCAGAGCTGGTTCTGGCTGCACTGCCACATCACAGCAGCACCCACTGCATACAGCCAGGACCTTCGGGAAAGGTGACACAAGGCACTGACCAACCCTCCAAAGTTGGTCTGGCAGTATTTTTCACTGACCTGCTCAGGTTTGCATGAGGGAGGTGGGAAGGGAATGTGCAGCACCCAGAGCCCTTTTTGTCTTGGGACATGCCTCTGTCACCCCTCATGGCAGGGAGCTGCTCTCCTGAGGGCCGCTTCATCAAAATCTAAGCAGTCTGTGCACAATTCTCATGTTCGTCCTCAGTTCCAGAATATCAAATGCCAAATATTTTTCCCTGCTGTTGGTTCAGTTTCTTCTTCTGTTCCCAACCCTCACTTGAGCTGCTGAGGAAAAAAAAAAGTACCAATCTGCTTTTACTGAAGAGATTTATTTCAGTTTGGAAGTGGCAGGAAGACTGCTTCTCTGTAGCCATCCTTATGTCTGAGATCTTTCTCTTGGGTCTCTCAGTTTGACTTCAAATCATCATTAAATCACTTCTCTTCAGCAGAACTCAGCAAAGAAGTGGGTTCTGTCATTTTTACTTAAGATATGATTCCCAGAAAATTTGGTTTAAACCAAATGCAACAAACCCATGCTCCCTTCCTGCCAGCTAAACTAAGCCAGTTAAAAATCCCATCTGACTGGAAGGAGAATAAAAGTCCAGCACAAATGAATCTCCTTCACAACTGGCTATCAAGTCTAAAATCTTTTGTTTGAGAAAGCTGCCTGACAGCTATTTACTGGACCTCCTTCAGCACACTGAGCTCAGGAAATTGCATTCATAATTTTCTTAGTGCCAAATGGTTTGTAATTTTCCCATGACTATTTCTTTTTTTGGTTTGTGAAACAAAGCCTCTGGAAATCTAACACAAATTTACTTTTTGCCCAAGTATAACATGAAGTATATAGTTTAATGGGATACCATTCACTCGATTTATTTGGCATAAAGAATAAAAACCTCAACCTTGTTTGTGACTAAGTTTACCATCAATAATCTCATAATTTTAATAAAATCTTAAAAAAAGATCTGATATAGAAATTCAAAATGCTCTCCTAGCCAGTGCTGTTGGACACAACAAGAAAGCAGAAATGGTGGAAAGGTGTGACCTGGCTTTTCTACATCACCATGAGTGCAGGTCTGAGCAGTCAGTGTGATTCCCAGTGCCTTTATGTAAAAGACTTTGATTTATGCAGAGGCATTTGGATGTGGTGAGCTGGGCTAGTGTTCAGTTCCAGCCTCTGGGACAGATCTCATCTAGCCTTGAGACAAGTAGCCTTGGACAACAAATTATGCTCTCCACTTTGCTCCTGGTGTAACCCTGGGCACCGAATGGGTTGTTGAGGTTGGTACCTTGGAGCACACCAAATTTAAGCCTCTGCACAGATTCAGATGCCATTAACTATCTCACTAAATATGTCTTTCACTGGCATTAATTGTGAATCACACAAAGTCACCATATAGGAGCCAGCAGAGCATTTAAGTCTCCCCAGCTCCAGGCTTTGCATCCAGAGAGACAAGGACATGCTGGTGGCAGGTGCTGGAGGGGGCTGGGATGTGGCTGCATCCCATCCCATGGACTGGAAGATGCTGTGGCAGGAGAGGAGGTTTGTGAGTCTATTGCAGTGGTTCCATGTCTCCAGCTCTGCTCTGGAGCTGGAATCTTCACCATGGGGTGCTTTTGAGTATGAAAGCTTGTCCTCTTACTCCCTGTCTGTTGTTGCAAAGCCCGCATTTTAAACTTTCACGTATCTTTGCCTCCCTAGGAGGGGAGCAAAACATGCTATTATGTCTTTATGTACACACAGGAACCCGAGGCATGCTGAGCAAATCCCTCCATCATGGTCATACTGACAAGTGAAAGTGGCCACAAACAAGGGACTGCAGGCACTCAGCACCACTGCTCCTATCTGGAGTGTGTCCACAGCATTCCCAGCAGCCTTGGAGCCAGGCAGGTATTGACTCAGCCCGAGTCAAGCAAGCAGTCTGTACGATGATGAGGAATTTAATTTTAGTCCCCTGAGCTGTAGCAAACACTGCAAGCCCCAGATCATTCTGTGCCTCCTGTCTCTCGTGTTCATGGAACGATCTAATCCAGTTGTATGTGTTTCTTTATGGTCCTCAGCTTTCTAATCGATTTGATTTTAGCCTAAGACTCAAGCAAAATGAAATTTGTCATGCTTTGAAAATCTCCTCTGCTATTAAAACATGTATTTTACTTACATTAGGCTGTGGGTACCTTGAATGAATTTTTTCCTAGACTAAAATCTAAAGCTAAAATTAATAAAGAAGCTTAATTTTGGTCTGATGCCTGGAAGCCGTCTTTTCAAATCTGGAACACGAAACTCCTGGTCTTCTTCAAAGAAAAAGACAAACTTTGGGATAATTATGTAAGTAAGATAAAGATATACATGTGCCTATAATACGTATCATCACAAATCCCTTTGCTCTGTTTGAAGGAAAACCTAATATAATACTGCTATTTCTTTACTTCATTGCTATTAGATACCTTTGTTAAATCTCTCTCAATAAGGATCCACCCAGGAATTGATAACTGATAAGGACCAAGAACCAAACCTCTTCTCAAATTTTATCAGTTTGGCTCATGCAAATACACAAATATTTGGTGGATTCCAGTTATTGTTTAATGTCTGGCCAAGGTGTTTGCTGGAAGGGCCAAAGTCTGGAAGCACTTAAACAAATTATGCCCCAGCAGTTGTTGAAGTCAATGGAAATTTACTTGACTTCAGCAGAGGGTGGCTGAAAAGTTCTGGTGGTAGCAGTTGTTGTGAAGGAGAAAAGCTATTTTTTTGCCCAGGCTGTTCCCACACTTCAGTCTGTGGGCTCTGCTCAGGGTTAGGCAGGGTTTGCACAGACCACAAGGTCAGTGTGTGGGGAGGTAGAGGCAGAGGTCTGCACTCACAGGACTACCCTGTCCCAGGGGTGTGGGCCCAGGTGGGGCAATGCCCATGGCCACAAGCTGCCTGCTGCTCCCATATCCCTGCTTGTGATCCAGCAGGGAAAAACAGTAGGACCCAGCACGTGAATGCAGATGGAAATGCTGAAGTTCAAACGACTGTAGAGCAGAAAACCTCAAGCCCTACCCTTGGTAGAAAACCTGGCGTGTTTGAATAGCCCCTTGCAAGCTGCAGATAAATAGCTGTGACTGCTGCCAACATTCCTTGAAAACTTAAATTGTTGCTGGAAAGACTGTTGGAAACCTTAGTTTCTCTTGCCTTTTCCAAAAGTAGCCTTGCTACAGTCAACAGATGGGTCCATTCCTGCAGGGCTCTGGTGCATCATCTTTTATAAATGGGAGTCACCTTTGTAATTTTCCATGCACAGAAGGAGCAACTTGTACTGGGAGAAGCATTTTGGACTCTGCCAAGAGGGCTGACACGGCTGCTTCTCTTAATGTGATAGCTGAGCCATCCCTGCAGCTGCTTTTTAAAGGTGGGAACAATCTTTAGCTAGATCCCTTCTCCATGTGCAGATTCTGGTGTCACTCAGGAAAATCTGAGTAGCAGTGATGTCACAACACAGCCACTGTAATTACTCATGGCCTTATTCACTAGCAGGCTCTCAGCAGGTGATTGTCCAGCTTTTGGAAATCGCCTTTGATCTGTTGATCCAGGTTTGCTGATGATATCTTACGGCTATGCTACAGAAATACTTCGACACTTAATTGGGGAAAGATGGGGTGCATGTCACCTAATACAACCATAATCCTTATTTTGTGGCTTTCTGTTTTGGCCACTAAATTGAAAGAATCATAGAATCATAAAAGCTGGAAAAAGCTTCTAAAATCAAGTTCCACTATTAACCCAGCACTGCTAATCCCAGCTCTAAACCATGTCTCTAAGCACCACCATGTTTTTTGAATAGTGGTTCCACCACTTTCCTAGGCAGCCTGTTCCAATGTTTGACCACACTTTGAGTGGAGGAATATTTCCTAATATCCAATCTAAACCTCCCATAGTGCAACTTGAGGCCAGGACAACTTGGTCCTTTTCTGGTTTGCTCAACCTGTGATGAAGAGGAAGCCACTGATGCCCCACCGCAATTTCACCCTCACTCCCTTGCACATGTACGATTTCCAAACCATCCTGACAAGAAGAATTGCAGCAGAAGCACAGAGAGTTGAGAGATGTCTGTTTTTTGGCAGCCTCCCCGCTCCCACTGAGGATCACAGTCCACGGTATGAGGCCACAGGTTGTGATGCTCTCCTTTGAATCAACTTGGAAAGCTGAGTGTTGTGTATTTAAACTCCATGGAAAAGGCTTTGCACCACTGATGTTTTAATCACACTGTTTCAAACCTTCCACAACCCCTCCCTTATTTACTCCCAGAGAGAAATTACTCTGAAGTGTTTCAGCTTTTCCATTACCTTGCCTGCCTGGCGGCTGTGTGCTGGTGGCTGTGAGGTGATTAGCTGGTGTCAGGTGAGTTCCAGCTGCCTGCAGGGCTGGGGCTCCATCTGGCCCCCAGTTATCCCCCAGGGCAGCAGAATGGTGGGACGGTTGAGGGTGTGAAGACTAATGAATCTCTTTCCCTATTTCTTTTCTTCTTTTTCCTCTCTCTGTCTCTCTCTCTCTCTCTCTCTCTCTCTCATCTCTTGAAATGATTCACTGCAGGGCAAGATGTCTTCCCCTGTGTCCCTGGGGCTGAAGACAAACTGAGGAGGGACCCATCACTGGGGACTCAAGGGATCAGCTTTCCAACATGATAGCTCTCCTCTCAGCTGGGAGGCCCTGTGTGGGCCACAGATGCTTTATATTCCAGTGGGAAAAGAACCTATCCAAAACAGGGCATGACTGACTTCTGCACAGTTAGGGACATAGATGTCACAGGAGCAGCCAGCCTGTGCAGCTGCCTCTGCTGGGAAAGCTTTCTGCTCTCAGAGGCTGGTGAAAGCAGATGGCTGTGTGGTGAAAGGAGGATGGAGCCTATCAATTAGGGAATTAACAAGGCAGTGTCCCTGGGGAGTCAGTGTGGATGGGGAGTCAAGAGGGTTTGTGACGGTACCTTAAGACCAAAATAGCTGCATCACTCAGACTGCAACTTGGAAGGGGGAAAGAGCCCTTCCTAGTTGTTTTGGCCAAAAGGGCTAGAGGGGATAAGGAGTGGTAATTACTTTAAAGAGGGGGATTGGTAATTATTTTCACCAGCAGCTGAGGGAAGGGCTCAGGTGTTCACTGGGAGAGGAGGGCTCTGGAAGGTTTGTGTGTGGAGATTATCTCTGCTGGTGTGAAGAGCTGCGGTGGCTCTGTGTGGCCGTGGTCTCCCACAGAGGGCCACGCAATGGGGCAGCCCCGTCTCACACAGGGTGATTGTCACTACTGTCAGCCCTGACTAGGGGCCACCATGGATAGGACATGTCACATGCAGCCCCACCTTGGCATGTGGGAACCAGGACAGCCAAACTCACCCATGGAGTATGGGAATGGCATTCTACTTGGTTTCATCTCAAGATGCAATGACTTCCTTCCACTGTCAAAACTAGGCCCCACAGTGCGGAAGGCTTTCCCCCTCTGCAGCTACAGAGGGATTTAATGGAATCTGCATGGAGACCTGAAGGATGAATCAAAGCACATCTTTTTCTCCACCAGTGCAGATGATTCCTGCTCTGGGGTGAGCCCTTGGCTTTGGGGTGTCCTGCCCTCGGGGTTTCTTGGAGAGCACTTGCTGTAGAGCAGCCTCCCCACACCCTCTGCAAGCTCTACTATCTCTAAATAAAGTTTCTTAGTAGATAGATTTGAGTGAGTAATTCAACCAACTCTGTTTTAAGTGCTTCTGCTTATAGTTCATTTTGTTTAGATAACTAGTCAAGGATATACTGGTTCATTGGAGTCCTTCTTTTTTAGATTTATTTACTGTGTTTGCCAAAAATAAATTTGCAGGATAACTGATTATCTTCCTTAGCAAGCACTGGTGGTAGCAGTGGATTGTCTCAGAGTTGACTCAGTCCTTTGCAATGAGTTGTGTCATTCTTGCACTTTATTCTCATTTAATCCAACGCTTTGGCAGAGATTTTTATAATGCTCTGCTGTATCTGTAATATGGCAGTGCCCCAGTGCCTGCTCCTTGACTCTGGTTGCGTGCTGTCCTTGCTCTCTAAATCATCCACTGCTCTTTTTCAAACAGAATAAAGCTGCTGCTGTGATTATTGCAAGCTCTGGAGTGCTTAAATTCTTCTCTGTCAGGTCTACTGGTCATTTTAAGGTCTGATTTAAGGTCTGATCCTGTACAGACTCACTTTCTGGCAGGATTAGCAATACTGAAGATGGGGTAAAGCACTTTCTCTGTGTCACGTGCCTTTGCAGACCTTTCTTCTTTTTTTCTGGATGTGTCATTGTGCACATGGTGAATCCAACAGGGATCTGAAGGATGCAGCAACTGCAGGATGAGGCCTTTAGCTGCAATCCGATGAGAGCAATGAATTACTCAAATAACAACCTACTCTACTGTAATCAGTGAGAGCCACATTAAAAAGATGAATTTATTATTTAGCTGCTACTCTGTTAAGCTGACAGACATGCTGCCTAGGAGTTGCTTCTGATGGTAGCTGACGTTTAGGATTTGGCCATGAAATCTCTAGTTTGTGTTGTACATGGAAGGCATCTAATACTTTCAATGAGAGGCAGAGGATCCTGATAGCACCCTGATGACATTCCCTGCAGATGTGGGATAATTGTTGTGCTGCAGGTTGTCAGGCACTTATCAGAGCACTTGTGCTTCTCCAGGATGCATCATCTGGTTGGAATCTCCAAGATGCTACTGCAGAGATGCAGGATTAGTCCCCTAATCAGGGGGGACTAAAAAGCGATCTGCTTTCACCAAGTACTCCTATGGGGCAGGGGCAGTGACTGGTCTCTGGTGAAGGGACAGTAGTAGCAGCTACAGCTGTGCCGTTGGTACAGCTGCTCCTGGAGCAGTGCCCTTCCTATTCCTCTCTCCTCCTTTTTCTGTTTATGGCCAGAGGAAGGAGGGCTCCTTTCTTTGAAACAAGAAAACCCACAGGAGCTGCCTTCAGGGTAACTTTTCCCTGGAAACATTCTCCTACAGCTGTGCAACACCTGGTTTTTCTTTGTATCCTCATACTTTACAACCCTGGTTTCTCCTGGAGATCTTTGCTTGATTTATCCAACTGAGAATGTTCTGTCTGAATGTCCCATCTTTGAAGTGTCTCATCTCTGCAATTTCTCATGAATCCTGGAGCTCTGCAGCTGCAAACATGTAACACACACTGTACCTTAGGGGCAGGGGTGTTTTGTTGGTGTTCCTGTAGGTCTGATGGTTGGTTAGAGCCATTAGAGAAAAGCTCTCCCTAATGGTGACTAAGTTTTATGCTTGCTGGGAGAGCTGTTGGATAAATGAGCTGGACATGGGTGTTTGGATTCCTTTGAAAATCAAATGTAAACTTCAGTCCATAATGATAAGTGATGTTGGTGTTTCACATCTGTGTTTTATGCGTGCCTGAAGTTGTTCTTGGCAAGTTGTGGCCATCTGAGCCTTGAACATCAGGGCAGCCCAACGTTCTTGTCCCTGCTAGAGATGTTGTTAATATGAATGATGCAGTGTTAGAGGAATCTGTGGGACTTACCTGTTGAATGAACAGAGACACAGAAAAATATGAATGTTTTTGTAAAGAGAGAGTGTTTGCTCTTACAGAATGTTTTTTGTTTTACTAACAAAGAAAAATTCCTTGGCCCAAGTATAGTACTCTGCTTTCCAGGGATACTGATGCTGTGTCCAGCTCACCTACCAGCCTCTCCTGCCATTAGTCAGGAGCTCTGTGGTGACTCTCCAAGGCACCATAAAATCCTGTTCGTAGAGCAAGAGCTCCAGCAAAAGCACCTCTTCTTAAAAAAAAAAAACCTTAGTTACCTGCTGGACCTCATGTCCAATAGCAGAAGAATGGAAGAAAGTGAGATAAACTTGGAAGACTATAAAAAGAATAAGGGATAGAGAAAGGGAGAAAAGAAAATAAATGTGAATGTTGTGAGATTTCTCTGGTGTGGTGCAGCATAGGCAAGTAGATTTATTTAAAATAGGAATGAATTGCTACCTGACAGTACTTGTTTTCGTGTCTGCTTTTAAGAAAAGCATAATGGCATAATTTTTTTCTGTGCTCTCTTCAGTTGGGTCCCCTCCCTTCCTGCAGAGTTCTCACTTGAAATACATCCCTGCTGTTCGTTTTGTGTCCTGCAAACTCTGTCTATGAGCCTGAAGGTGATACATAACTGAGCGTCCAGAAAAGGCTTTAGCATTGAGAGAGGGTTATTTGGACAGGACAGGAACCTGGCGATGCATCCTCCTGCAAAGATTTTTGTGCCTCATTTTCCTTGTCTGGGAGTGCAGCTGCAGGCACTTTGGGGATAGCGGGGCTTTTCCCAGCCTGCTGCCTCCCGTGGTTCCCATGACAGCGCAGTGCTGTTGTGGGGAGGCAGGGAACAGCTCCGCTGGCAAAATGCCGTCGCTGGTTGGGGTTTTCCCCCCATGGACGGCGCAGTGACCCTGGGAG
This sequence comes from Vireo altiloquus, assembly GCA_013396875.1. Lineage (NCBI taxonomy): Eukaryota > Metazoa > Chordata > Aves > Passeriformes > Vireonidae > Vireo > Vireo altiloquus. The sequence continues at coordinate 539,838 of VZRF01012833.1, forward strand.
GAGCAGGCTGCTCCCCACCTCCAGCTGCTCCCTGGGCAGGATCGGTGCTATGGGCTGGACTAATGTGGTTTTTTTTTGCCACGCACCTCCCTACTATAAGTGTGGAAGCCGTGTCTCTCCCGCTGGACACCCCAGCCCAGCCCTGGACTAGAGCATTCCCGTGTGCGTCCCGCAGCCGCTCGCACCGCTCGGTCCATCCCTTCCCTCCTCCCGGCAGCAGCCTCCTCTCAGCATTCCCGGGCTCTCCGGCAGCCAGTAAGGACATACCTCCCTCTCTCACTCTCGAGCATCGTCTCGCTAAACAGGGCAGGGAGGGTTTCAGCATCCCACGCTTCGCAAATCTTTGGCTTTCAGGTCTGGTGCTGATCTTTTCTCTGCCTTGTGACTGCTCTGCCGGAAAAGGGTTTGTGATAGTAGGAATGGGGAGTGGGGAGACTGTGGGCTTGTAATGTAGTTCTGAAACACTCTCTAGCAAGTAGTTTCTCCGTGGTTCACTGACTTAACCTCAGAAACTGCCTGTTTTATGGGTTGTTCTGGAAACGGAATTGATCTGCATTCTTGCTTCTGATTTCTCTTGCATCCTCTTTTTCTGATATACATATTCCCTCCTGGAAGGTGGTTACTTTGAAAGTACAGGCAGACACTGGGGTATAAATGCAACTCTTCTCTTTGCTTCCAAGCTGAGCTGGTGCCTAGGGAGCACTTGCTGTGGTACTGAGTTGTGTAAGAGCTGTCACCTCTGTGCTTTCCTGGGCAGATGATCAGATGTGCCTCTTTGAGGCTTTAATGAGAGCTGGGGAGGAAATAGCTAAAGCAGAGGCTGTTTTGTGAGGTCTCAGGTGATGTGAGGAACAATCCTGGGAGCAGGCTGGCAGTAACAGAATTGGGGATATGGAAACACAAACTTTTACCTAATATTATCACGCTTTCCTCTTTTGATGCAGCTGCGTCCCTGAAACAGGGGTTTTTCTTCTTCTTTCAAGGTCCCATACCAGATAAAAAGAAGTCAGACTTGCAGTTTTTAGTTTCTCTTGTTTTTTATTCAAGTTCTTATCTCAAATTCAGAAAGCCGTTAGACACCTGGACTTAGCACTCTGAATTTCCCGCTGCAAGGCCATGAGACCAAGAATGCAGAGCTGTTTTAAAGACTTATCACCCAATTAACTGTTAAAACGTACTATATTTATAATTCTCTACCAATAACTATCACCTATTTGTAACACGTTTCCCCTGCGTCAAATCTATTCTACCAATGTCTTTGTGCCACTGTCACAGCAGAAAACGGAGTAAAAGAACTCTGAACACCACCCAAAAACCTCCATCTTGCTTCCCTTTTACTTCCATACTACAAAATCCAAAACTACAAATTTTCACCCTGTGATAAACTAAACTATAATCTATCTTATATTTTAATGTTCTTAATTCGTCCATAAGTGTTGGAAGCTTTTCCCATGGGCACAAATCAAAGACTGTGTCCTCCTGGGGTCCCAGCAAGGGTCTCAGACCCCCCAGGGCAATTTGAGGGGTTTTCCAAATATCTTGGACTCCAACACTCTTTCATTTTGTATTATGGAATATCAGGCGGTAGCAGAGTTCCTGCAGCTGAGCTGTACCCATGTGAATGTAAACACCTTTAGCTTTGCACAAATGCTGCACCCCCATATAAATACAGATTTAGGAAGTCTCTTGCATGAGTGAAGTTGTACTCACCCATGTGTTTGCAAGACAGGTGTTTCTGTCATTAGCCTTTTCTTTAGTAATTGGTCAATATGACTCTGGTCCAGTTTGTGCTGTGTAAGCAGGAGCCAGTCCATGGTTTAGAAAGGGACGTTACTATTTTTTAAACCACTGAAATCTAGCACATGTAATGGGGAAAATTAATAAAACAATCCACCTACCAATTAGGCTTTTACCCTGTTATGAGAGGAAGAGTGTTTTTTTAAAAAAAAACGTAAACCAAAAAACTTCCGGAAGGAAACTGATTAAATTCTTAAGCTATGATGTACAAAGCAAATATCTGATCAAGCAACCAAATATGGCTTTAAAACTTCAATTTTCTTTTGTAATGATAAAAGCACCCACATACTTCAGTAAAAACACCCTTTTCTTTTTTTTTTCCCCCAAATACAGCATTCTTGAATACAAACCAGCTCCTAATTTTTACTTAGGGAGCTCAGTATATAAAAATTCCTTCTTGATTAATACCTGAGACAAAAATGTGGGTAGGTATTTCAGAGCTGGCACCATAAGTGCAAAAAACCCCAAATCCCTCCAGATCTCAGTGCAGCAGAAAAGCAGTTGCTCAGATTTTGGACTGTGGCTCTGAGGAATGAGTTCAGTGCTGGGATATTACAGCTGGCTTCTGACATGCACTGTTATTTGGGAATTTTGGCTGGGGAAGGTTTTTAGGATTAGGGCTCTTGAACTGTTTCTAACAGAAGTTAATGCCTGCTGTGAGTGATGGCTTGTCTCCCTGTATGTTGGTATAATTCTCTGCTTGGATGTAAACAGTGGCAGCTGTTCAAATGGAGGCAACGTTTAGGGTATTCAAACACTTGAAAATAAACACTCTTCAGCCTATCTTGGCTGGCCTTTATTTCGGAAGCAGCCTTTCCATCGAACTGTAACATGAATGGAAAATCCAGACATATGGTATGAAGCAGCTGGTGGGAACCCAGTCAGGTCCCTGCTCATGTCCATGGATAGGGGAATGATGCTCTAGGATGCACTTCATCTGTAATCTAAATCCTTATCACATGAATATGACTTGCAGTGCATACCCATTGCACTAGGATGTAACAAAAGGTTTAAGGCACTGGCCTCCTCGCCCCAAGAAGAAACTCACTTCCTTTATTTATATTTATTTATATATTTTATTATATAAATAATTCCTTTATTATATATTTGTTCCTGTAACGCAGAATAGTTTGGTTGGAAGGGACCTTTAAAGGTTATTTGGTCCACAGGGACATCTTCAACTAGACCAGCTTCCTCAGAGCCTATCCAACCTCGCCTTGAACACTTGCAGGGATGGCTTATCTACCACCTCTCTGGGCATCTGTGCCAGTGTTTTACTGGTTTTGCTAGTGTAAAAATCTCCTTCCTTGCATATAGTTTAAATCTAACCTGTTTGAGTTTAAAACCTTTGCCGCTTGTCCTGTTGCAGCAGGCCCTGACAAAAAGTTTGTTCCCATCTCTCTTGTGAGCCCCCCTGAAGTATTGAAATACAATACTGCAGTAAGGTCTTCCCAGAGCCTTCTTTTCCTCAGGCTGAGGAACAATCCCAGCTCTNAACAATCCACCTACCAATTAGGCTTTTACCCTGTTATGAGAGGAAGAGTGTTTTTTTAAAAAAAAACGTAAACCAAAAAACTTCCGGAAGGAAACTGATTAAATTCTTAAGCTATGATGTACAAAGCAAATATCTGATCAAGCAACCAAATATGGTTTTAAAACTTCAATTTTCTTTTGTAATGATAAAAGCACCCACATACTTCAGTGAAAACACCCTTTTCTTTTTTTTTTCCCCCAAATACAGCATTCTTGAATACAAACCAGCTCCTAATTTTTACTTAGGGAGCTCAGTATATAAAAATTCCTTCTTGATTAATACCTGAGAGAAAAATGTGGGTAGGTATTTCAGAGCTGGCACCATAAGTGCAAAAAACCCCAAATCCCTCCAGATCTCAGTGCAGCAGAAAAGCAGTTGCTCAGATTTTGGACTGTGGCTCTGAGGAATGAGTTCAGTGCTGGGATATTACAGCTGGCTTCTGACATGCACTGTTATTTGGGAATTTTGGCTGGGGAAGGTTTTTAGGATTAGGGCTCTTGAACTGTTTCTAACAGAAGTTAATGCCTGCTGTGAGTGATGGCTTGTCTCCCTGTATGTTGGTATAATTCTCTGCTTGGATGTAAACAGTGGCAGCTGTTCAAATGGAGGCAACGTTTAGGGTATTCAAACACTTGAAAATAAACACTCTTCAGCCTATCTTGGCTGGCCTTTATTTCGGAAGCAGCCTTTCCATCGAACTGTAACATGAATGGAAAATCCAGACATATGGTATGAAGCAGCTGGTGGGAACCCAGTCAGGTCCCTGCTCATGTCCATGGATAGGGGAATGATGCTCTAGGATGCACTTCATCTGTAATCTAAATCCTTATCACATGAATATGACTTGCAGTGCATACCCATTGCACTAGGATGTAACAAAAGGTTTAAGGCACTGGCCTCCTCGCCCCAAGAAGAAACTCACTTCCTTTATTTATATTTATTTATATATTTTATTATATAAATAATTCCTTTATTATATATTTGTTCCTGTAACGCAGAATAGTTTGGTTGGAAGGGACCTTTAAAGGTTATTTGGTCCACAGGGACATCTTCAACTAGACCAGCTTGCTCAGAGCCTATCCAACCTCGCCTTGAACACTTGCAGGGATGGCTTATCTACCACCTCTCTGGGCATCTGTGCCAGTGTTTTACTGGTTTTGCTAGTGTAAAAATCTCCTTCCTTGCATATAGTTTAAATCTAACCTGTTTGAGTTTAAAACCTTTGCCGCTTGTCCTGTTGCAGCAGGCCCTGACAAAAAGTTTGTTCCCATCTCTCTTGTGAGCCCCCCTGAAGTATTGAAATACAATACTGCAGTAAGATCTTCCCAGAGCCTTCTTTTCCTCAGGCTGAGGAACAATCCCAGCTCTCTCGTCCTGTCTTCATAGGAGAGATGCTCCATCTCTCAGAGCACATCATCATTGTCTCCTCTGGACTTGCTCCAACAGCTCCACTATGTCCTTCCTGTGCTGGAACCCTAGGGCTGGATGCAGGTCTGCAGGTGAAGTCTCAAAAAGTGGAGCAGAGAGGCAGATGTGAGCCAGGAATAATACTGTCCCCTCAGCAATAGCCTGTGTGAATTATGTTCTTTTAAGTTTATTCACCAACCAGTGGATGCATTGGGGGATTTAGGTGGAAAATTCCTCTGATCTTTGCCGGTGTGAGACAAGGATCACAGAAGCCATTTTCCTTTTTGTGCTACTGCTTAGCCCTGAAGTCCCGGTGGCATAAATGCAGAAAGATAAGCCTCATCACTGGTGATGTGCAAAGTTTACTCATGCTTTTGATTGGTTTTGATTGCTCCTAAATCAGAACAGCTCCCTGTAGAGCCATGTGCCGGCTCTGGTGCCAGGCTTCCACAAGGGTCACACAGAGATGCAGATGTGTGGAGGGCTGAGCCAAGCAGTCAATGCCTGCCTGTCACCCTCATGGTCCCCAGCCACTGCCACCTTGCGCCCTGCTGGTAGGAAAGCAAAGGTAGCAAAGCTGAGATTTCAGATATGATTCTATACTTTGAGCAGAGTGGACTCACTTTCACTTAGAAAGATAATGGAAATCATGTCTATGCAACAAACCTTCCCAGAACTGACCTGTGATTTCATAAAAAACAAAATGCATTGTAAGTCAAAATACTACAGCTTGATTCATTGGGATCTCTTTTTATTTAATTTCTCTGTTATAGGAATGCAGACAGGGAAAGTAACAAAAAGAAATGTCTGAGATCAGTCATTTCATGTCTGATTTTGTCAGAGGAGTGTGGGAGGAAGAAAGAGACCTCATATTTCGTTTAGATACTTTGTTTGGAGAGGAGTTTTAAGCAGATGGCTCTTGAGACACTGCGACTCTAAAGAATTAAATGCTGTTTATATAAATGCATGCTTCCCCTTCTGCAGTGTGCTTTTGGAAGGACTGTGCCGTATATTCTGGCTTCAGTTCTTTTATCCTTGGGTCCAGTAAAAACCCTGTTTGCAGCCACTTGTCTGAGTGTAGTACCAAAGGACTGGGGCTTCCCTGGGGTTCAGAGACAGCACGTTCTTCTCCCCAGTGTGCTTTAACCAGGACTTTCTGTAGATGAGCAGCCCAGAGCCAGCTCTGGGAATATCACCCCAGGTGGCTTCTGTAGGAATGAAGTGGAGCCAAGAGGCTGAGGCTGGTGTGTGGTGAGCTTTTCTCTCTGAGAATCCTCCCCAGGCCTGCCGGCAAAACTCTCCTACCAGAAATGGCTCATCTCACTGCTCAGATTATTTCCTGCAAAGGCTTTGCTCTGCTCCAAGCTGCTGTTGGAAAGCTACAGAAAAGCCCTTGACAGGCCAACTCCTCCAACTCCTCCCTCCCTGCAACACACACTGAGGCAGGAATTGGCCCTTGATACCTCCAGAGTGATTCAGGCATGAGTAGTGCCAAGAATGCTGCCAGGGGAAATTCCTGCTCTTGGAGCAAGAAAGCATGGCATTTTCTGTGGGACAAAGGGATGGATGGATGGATGGATGCTCTTATGCTTCTCCAGCTTTTTCATCTCCATCAGAATAGATGAGAAATAGGGTTTGTGTCCCATGGCAAGACAGGGCTAAAATTACGGTTAAGGCTTTGGAGAAAATCAAAGTAGGGCAAGGATTGCATTATAGCCATGCTGGAATGGGATAGACAGAGTTGGAAGCACTTTTTCAAAATAGGCTGAATTAGAGTTCCCTGGAAGGAGCTGGAGAGCTAGGGGAGGGTTCCTGGCAGTGATGGAGCTGCAATCCAGAGTAGAAGGGCAGCTATTTTGCTATGTGCCTCACTGGAAAGTTTCAGGCAGAGTTACAATTTTGGTTTGGATGCTGTTACAGAGTTGCATTATTTTTGTAAATAAGAAATTCAAACCCTTTTCACTTTGGACGTTCTGTTTTCAGAAGACCCACTTGTTTCAGCTATGTTTTTCTGTTCCTTTAGGTGACCCCAGTGATTGGTGTCATTTGGGGTGCATCCCTCCTCCTGCTGCTCGGCAGAGCTATCTGTGGTGTAAACTGGCAGTCAACAGTCATGAACTGTGAGGGATTGAAAGTGGTGGGACATGGCCCAATGCCACTTTTTACCCAGACATCTGATGAAAAACAGGGAAAAACTATTCCTGCTGGGAAGAAGCACTGCAGGGCAGCTTTTTGGCTTCCTTTTTTCTAACCCCTTTCCCCCCCTGGAAAGGGGAAACGAGCAGAGTGGAAGAGAGGAGACTAAAATCTGCCTTGCAAGAGGCCACGTAACAGGTATAGCTTGAGATTTAGTGGTTTGGATCAAAATGTTTCAGGGCCAGTTTAATTGGTGAACTGCAGAGCTACAGTGAAATTAATCTGTTCTCCTGTCTCCGCTGTGATGTAGATGGGTAGTTAGAACAGGAAAAAATAGCTAAAATGACCAAATGGAATAGAAAACTTTCTCTCCTGGAAAATCCTCCCAGTTGTCTTCAAGACATAAGAGATCTTCATGCTTTATGATTCATATCATATGCTTTGACATATGAAGGAGCTTCAAATCAAATACTGGTTGGCTCCAGTGGTGTCTGTCTGCCGAAATGATGTGTTTAGGAGACCCTTGTTCATGAGAAGTTGTGTGTGCTCCATATGGCAAGGGACTCCTGCAGGGAGGCACAGTTGGTATAGAGATCTAAAATCCACCTATTTTGCTTCAAGATCCCTTTAGCACTGCAGCAGCTGTCCCAGAGTGTGAGGATTCTTGCTTTACACCAGCTCTCAGCTGCAGAGGAGTTTAGACCTGTCAGAGCAAGAATTGCTCTTGCTGTTTTGCTTGGACAGAGCAGAAAATCCCCTCAATCCTCCAGAACTCTCTCATATGAACCAGAGTGCTGGACATGCCTTTCTTGTGCTAAGAAAAATAGAAATGGTTCATCACAGTAAAGCCATGCCTGGTCCAGTCCACAGTGGTTGTTAGTTGACTTTTCTGCAGGAAGTTGGCTTCCAGCTCTTCCTCAGAGCCTTCATTTGGGAATATTCTGTTTTCATGTGCTTCCAGTGGTCTCTGACCAAAGATCCCCTTAACTATGACACTACCCCAAATACAGCTCCCCCACTCCTGGGAGGATGTTGGGGTAGGAGAAAATAATATCCTTTCTTTTAAAGAAATGCTCCAAGATGTGGGAACCATATGAACTTGGCAGGCTGCTCCCAAGGCATTTGCTGTTTGTTTACCTTGGGACTGACTGCCCCTGGCAGTTGTTACCATCAGCCTTTCTTATCTATTCTTTTTTTATAACAAACACTGAGGCAAAGGTTTGGAATTAGTCACTTCTGAGGCACTGCCTGCCTCCCTTTCCAGCTTCTGTCTTATCGTCTCATTTTTGGACTCTTTAACCTTTTCCACTTTATTCTGTGCCTCTTGGTTTCCCCTCTTCTCATTGCACTGAGATAGCAAAGAACTCTTTAAAATTCCTGGTAGGTGTGTCATGCACAGGGCTGCAGCATCCCAAGAAACTTCTGCCTTGGGACAGCTGTGTGCACTCACAATGCTCTTGCTGTGTGCTAGAGTTTTTTCTAGGTTGATTTACCTCATCCAGTGGATGAGTTTGATGTGTTTCTGACTGCTGCCTGTTCAGTTGAAGAGCCCACAGAGGCAGTGTCAGGATCCTAAGAGCATTCCAGGGGCCTGGTATCATGTTCTGCTCTTTGGTGTAGCTTCAACCACAGGACAGTCAGTGTTTTGAGGGAATGCAAATACAGACAGCACCTCCAGAACAGACATGTGTGGTCCTCATCTGGATTGGGTGATTGGAGAGAGTAATCTGGAGATTGAGTGGCTTTGCTCCCACTTAGAAATTCCCAGGTGATCTCTAAGCATTGTCCTGATGTGATCTTGCTTCTGACAGTACTGTGGAGAGGCAGTAATAAACAGCCCAGGGTGCAACAATTTGTCTCTTCTCTGGTCTCATCTCAATTTAAAAATACACAGAGCTATGTAATTCACTCAAAACATGCAAATACAATTTCCTGTCTACCCTTGCTCTGCCCATTGAAAGCCAGTCATGCTTCCCCACGGGACAGCCTGCCAGGTGAATGCCACTTGGTGTGTATTTCAGTGCTGCCTCTGGAAATGGCCAGGATGACAGTATGGTATCAGGACTGGAGAGCAGCCCACATTCACCTCACAGCAGCACAAGGGCACCCGGTGGGGATGCAAATCTATTAAATTCTGTTGATTTGCTTTGGTGGTTGCTAGAACATGTCATCCACCCCTTGCCATTATCACCATAATGATTTATAGCTAAAGGTGGAAACTTTGACTCTGGTTCTGTTCCTGTGGTGGAATGGGTTTCTTGCAGTTGATGGGGGACACACCATTCCTGTTTGGAGAAAGATTTGCAGATTTTTGGCTGGAGAGGCCTACAAACAGCATCCCTGTTGTTACTCTGATGTGCTGGAGAGTCTGTAACACTTGTTTGGAGCTATAAAGGCTCACCTGTGGTGTGTGTGAGTTAAAGCCATGCCTCACACCTCCTTTCCTCAGTTCCATGTCATGGGGGTGAGCCCTAAAGCAGCTTCCCCTCCGCCCTGCAGTGCTCACACCGCCCATCTCTGGAGCATTGCTGTGAGCACCTCCTGCCCACCAGCTTGTGGCGGTGCTGTAATGTGGGCAAGTCTCTGTGTGCTCCCCTAGACACTGAACCAAGCAACCAATAAATCTCTTATAAACCAAGGAGTATCTTGTTTTGGTTACCAGGGAGATTGTAAAGTGTAAATTCAACCTGAAATAGCTGTGAGCTCATCCTTGGAGCAGCATCGGTGCCTGAGCCGGAGCAGTGGGATGAAAAGGGAGCCAATATCAGGAATGCTGTCTGCTCCACTGACATTTGGTTGCTGTGTGAGCTGTTTTGACAAAGAGCTTTTGCCTTGTAAATGAGATCATGCAGGGGATGGTGAGTGGTCTTTTACAATTCCTGGAAGTATGGCAATGACATTCCTTTTGGGACTGTGGGCTGGAGAGCCCTGGGGGTAGGTTAAGATGATGCAAAGGTGGTCTTCTCTGCCATCTCCCCTATCCAGGAAACTTCTCCCTGTGAAAGGACTGTAGGGAAAACCAAGACACTTGACTTGTAAATAAGGATTGGTTCTAAGCACTTGGTTAGACAGGAATACTGAGAGGCAGAGCCTCTCCCTGCTGCTGCTCCAGGGGCTGGAGCAAGAACTTGGAAAAACCTCACTCTCCTCTGCAACAAACCTGGAGCAAGAGCTTGAAAATTTGGGCCCTGGCATTTTTCACCCTGAAGTGTTCCCAGTTTAAGTGGGTCAGGACTGGACTTTTAGAATCATCTCCTGCCAGAGCACAGTGGGCACTGGGGGAGCAGCTGCTGCAAGCAGAGATGTCTTTTCTGGGTTGATGGAGGTTGGGGTTGGAGTGGGCTCTTGTGAGGTGCCAGCTGTGCCTCAGAAAGGCAGGATAAGGAGGCTGTGATGCACTCAGTGTCTTGGCAGCCCAGGCAGGGCTCCTGTAGCCTCCTGCACCTTTCTCTGTTAAGACAGAAATGTTCACAGAGGCACTTCATTCAATAAGCTCACATTTTCTGAAGTACAATTTTTAACTGAAAAGGTCAGTCTGTAGGAGGAAGTACTGCCTGTCTCTCTGCACCACAATACTGCAGGGGGGAGGCAGACTAAGGTGTGGCAGTGGTGTCTGCTTGGGTTTTGCTCCCCATTGCTGAATTATCGAATTCATAAAGTTATGTAGAGATACGTGAGAACATCACCTGGCAGCTGTCTCGATGAAGCAATGCATGAGCCCCTTACCAGAGGCCCACTGATGGATTTCAGCAAATCTTTTAAGTGAGTGAAAACAGGGAACAATTATCAACAGCACAAATGCAAACAAAAGCTGAGCCCCTGAAAAGTGACCTGTGAACCTAGTGACATGATGTAAAAACACAATCCTTTATTTGGATAAACTTCATAGCTTTTTGAAGCAAGGGATGAAGGTTGCATCTATAAAAAAAGATTGGTTTCAGCAGGGGTATTTTGTATTTTGGAAGTATTTTATCATAATTTTACAATCATGGAGAGATCTGTAAAATTGTGTATTCTTGCAAGTCCCTTCCAGGATTGCGGGTAGATTTTTTCCAGCTTTTTTCTGGAGCCACGTGGGAAATGCTTTGGTGACATAACCAAGTCCCTCAGCATCACAGGCAGCTCTCGGTGCCACCAGAGCATTCAGCCATCAGCTTCAGGGAAAGGCTTCAGGAAAGCCTGGTTCTTGGAGCAGTTGGCATTTGAAAGAAGGTGATTTTCATGTGAGGACATATAGCTGAGTGAGATGTGGGTGAGACAGACATGACTTCACCTTTTATAGCTGCAAGGTGGGCAGTGCTCTGGTGAACCTGGGCTGTCCCAGTGGCTGGGGTTGAGTCTATGTGACCTTGCTGCGTAGCACAGCCCTGTGCCTCAGCCACTGTGACCCCAAACTGCCCATAACTAACCTGAGCAGGGTGCTAAAATGTTTTAAAACCTACAAATGCCACTTGAAGTATTTTATCTTCTGTTTTCAGCAGCTCTTTGGAGATGAGACATTGCTAGCCTAATGTGAATTGTTTACATGTGGTGTCTGATGTTCCTTTGTGTCATCTCATTTCTGTGGGGTGCAGCACTGAATGTTAATGTTTGGGAGCAGGATATTCCCCGTGTCCTCCCCCAGTGTTTCATCTTCTTGGTATCAAGGTGTGTTTGCCTTTTGGCTGTCTCTGGGTGACTAAACCCACTGCTGTGCTTTGTAAATCCAGGACCAAGCCTAACTTTGCTCAGCACTGGCACAGAGCAGGCAAGGCTTCCTACCAGGCTTCCTTCTAGCACAGTTGAGAATTTGTCTCAAGGGGTATAACTTTACCAAAGGGACAGCAGAGTCCTTGCAGTTGCAGGAAAAGCCCTCAGTGATTTGGAAACTCCACCCTTTCCCCATTGTCCTGCAGCATTCCCAGAGGGACATGGTGCTTGCAGGCTCTCATGCAATTCGGTTGCATAAGCTGGTTTTAAAAGAAAGCAATCTGCCTTTTCACATCTGGTTTAGCTTTTTGACAGCTTTCTCTAGCATTTGTGTGCAATTATCACTGCTTTTCTGTCACATGGAGCCCATCCTCTAATAGCTGGATGTGGGTAGTATTTGAAGAGCTTGCAGTGATTCTATTGAGAAGGGCTGTTTCTCTTTGCAGACTGTGTTGTTCGTTGTCCGTGAATTTATTGTCTCTCTGCTACTTGAAAAAGAAAACAAAATAATTTTTTGGGCCTGAATCCAGCCCCAGAGCAGGGGATGGCTTAATCAAATACTCAAGTGCTTTTTTTACCAACTTCAGTTAGTTTATTTCTGCATTTAAAATCCAACAGTCTTCTAAGTATCTCACATTTCTTATTCCAAAGTTTGTGTTTAATGAATGTACACACACACAGAATTTACCATTGCTCTAAGCGTCAGCACTGATAGAAATGCTGTAACATGCAGAGCTGCTCTGAGAACCTTGGAGGAGCACGGGAGAGGAGAGGTCTTCCCTTGGCTCCGAATGCCCTTGGCCTTATGGAGGAGGGGGATGAAATTAAGCAGTTTCAGGAACCTCATCTCCTCACCATATTTTGGCCTGAATTGTCTCTTACCAAGTATTAGTCTACTGATCTTAGCATTTCCAAGACACTAAAGGAACTCAAATTTTAATAGGTTACCAAAAAAATAGAGTAGGAGTATGTTGGGGGAGAAGAATTCCCCTGCTTCCCTCTCCAAAACAGCCTCTATCCTGCAGATAATGACACTCAACTGGGATACCACAAACCAGGGCAGTGCTCTGCAAACTATTCTGGGCTGAGACTCTCTGGTTTTGGCTGAAATTGAAACCTAACCCTGATGAAAGATTTAAAGATACTTGTTCCTTTTTTTAACATTTGAAGCTGTGTTTTCTACCCGACCCCACAGGGAATACTTTCCTGTGTAGTCCTTGCCCAGCTCTGATCTGACATATTTTCAGAGAGATTCAGGATCCTTATCACTTTATGAAAACTGAGATTTACGTTCCTGTATCACACAGGCACTTTGAAAATATTATCCCTGACTCCAGAGAAATGGCTCATACATTTTAATGCCGTTATTAGAAATTGAATTGACAACACTTATCCTCAGTGGAAATTGCTCTGCAGCTCGGGGGCAAAATGTACTGTTGGAGACTTCAGAGAGCTCTTGTCATCTTGAGATGTGTGTGTTTCTGGTGCAGTGTGTCTGCTGAATGAGAGGAGCAAGGTTTGATATACACCAGAGAAAGGAGAAAGTCCATAGGCCAACAGCATGGGCTGAGACAGCAGCAGGGCTTAAAACATCCGAAAGAGCTTCTGGGCTGAAAGGGAGAGCAAAGTGGTGAGGAAACATCTGGTGTGCTGCAACAGTGGTGGACTGCTCTGGCTTGTGTGTCCCAGGGTGTTGTGGAGATGTTGCACACGAGTTCTTTATTTGCTGTCTTAGTAAGTGTAGAGAAAGTGAACGGGATGAGTGCTGTCTTAAACTGCCATGTGAGTGAAGTGCTGCTGAGGTGCTCATGTTGGTGAAAGATGCCCTTTGGAGGAGAAGCAGCAAGGAACTGCAACAAGAAAACCCACTCAAAACAGGTTGCTTTTAGAATAAAATCTTTTTAATGGTAAATAAAATTGCAAGAACTGGCTGATCTCTGTTCCTCTCAGATGATGTGGCCTTTGAGGAGCACTTGACATAGGGCTGCAGGATATCAGAGCTCTGGAATCTCTGAGCTGGGAGCTCTTGCTCCTGAGACTGGAGGGAGGAAGAGGGAGACAACTGGCAAAATACTGGATGTGGTGACAAAGAAGCACTTGTGAATCTGAAGCCCCTCTAAGGTGAAGAGTTTCCATTTCTCCTGCTCTTGTTGGTGCAATGTGGCTCAGCATGGCCCAGACTTAGTGGTGAGTGTTGGGGTGCAAGGAAGTTGGTGCCTTCTTCCATTTTTAAACTGCACTTATCTGAAGCTGGAAATTAAATCAAACCTTTCTAAAGCAGAGGTTTATGAAAATAACTCTTGTAACGAATCCAACCCCCTAGGCCTCACTGGAGGAGACTTTGCAGCTTTGTTTTTCCTTGTAAAGAATGCTCAGCATATGTCCTGACAATTAGTCAGAGTGCCCAAAAATACCCATCAGCCCTGCAAGCTGATCCCCTTCAGCTCTTGGAGCTGAGACTGACAGAGTTATGCACTGTGGGGCTTTGGGAAAGGTTATTTTTAAAATGGCCACATAACAAGGGTGATTTGGTCCTTTCAGCCACCAGCTCTGGCTAACAACTGAGGGTGCAGACAGCCAAATGTTAATCTTGCTCGAGGCGACTGTCCTGCCCAGGGTATTGGGCTGCTTCTCCTGCTGAAACCATGTGCCAGGGCTGGGACTCTGTCAGCTCTAAATCAGCGCTGAGGGCATGGCCCTGGAGCCTGTGCCAAGGTCGGGCAGTGCTTTGATGGTGTACTGGATGCCAGAGAGTCTTCCCAAACAGCATGCCAATGCTTGGAAGGGCATGTCCTCATCAAAGAGGTGGTCTGTCTTCACCCCTAGCCAGGCAGCCCTTTCCTGAGGGCTTTTGCTTTGCCCTTCTCTGACCACCTAAGCTGAAGTTTTCTATCCTCAGTGTCTCTCACATGATGAATTTCTGGAGAATGTTTTGCCAGAATCACAGTCCATCCAAAAACAACACTTTCTTCTCCCCTGAAAATCAAGATCTCTAAGGGGAACCACCAACGTTCCTTGGTGCCACAGAGCACGGCTGCTGTGGGGATTTGGCTTGCCCACTGTCCTGTGTGGGCAGAAGACAGAAGTCTGCAGAACCATCTGCTCAGCAGCTTCCCAGGAACATGGTATTTTGCTAGAAAGCATCATATGGAAAACATTCCCAGCCTTTGGAGGAAGAGCTTGGGCAGAGCCTGCAACACCCACCTTGTGAGTCTTCCTTGCTGCCTGGTCCTGTTGAATGAACACAGGAGGGTGTCAGGGGATGCTGGAGAGCATGTGTGTTGTAGCTGATGTCTGGGTAGTTGCTAATTTCTGACTCCTAGTGGGTAGATTTCCAAGAAACGACCGAGCTTTCAAGCAGTAGAGCAAACTAGTAGCTTCCTTCCATGTGCTCCACAGTGAGCTGTTTAACCTCAGTTGGGCAGAGCATTGCCCAGACATCTGCTGTACCCACAAGAAGGCATTGGGAGTTACTAGAAATGCAGAGCCTGATGGATGTTGCTGTTGCGCTCCAGAGATGGGCAAAGATCGACACATACAACTCCATTCTCAGAACCAGAAGGCAGGAAAGCAGGGATGCAGGAAAGCAGGAATGCCTTTATTATAGAGCGTGCGCTTTTTTATATAGAACAGCACTAGAGGCAGAGCAAAACC
Source organism: Vireo altiloquus (assembly GCA_013396875.1). Classification (NCBI taxonomy): domain Eukaryota; kingdom Metazoa; phylum Chordata; class Aves; order Passeriformes; family Vireonidae; genus Vireo; species Vireo altiloquus. The sequence goes on from VZRF01012833.1 coordinate 555,055, forward strand.
ACTCACCATTGGTTAATTGCAGAAGCCACCCCTTTAACTGAAAAACAACACCAGTGCAAAAACCTCTCTTCGAAACAGTCTGTGGCAAACAACAGGTGTTAAGTTATTGACAAAAGATTTGTTTATCAAAAGTTGTTTTTCGTCCCTCATGGCCTTGAGGCCACTCATGAGAAGTTTTACTTTCTCACAGAACTCTGCTGAATATCCTCTCCTAACAAGCAGCCAGCATTCATAGATGGACACTGTGAAATATTATTTCAGTGATGGCTCACTCACTACTTGGTGAAGCCCTGACATGAGTATTTATTGTATGGGTATGGCAGGATTATATTGCTGTGCCTGTTCCTCACACCTCATCTGTGCTGGGAAAGACTGCCATGGGACCTGGCTTGGTCACTGTGGTATTTACTTGACAGGGACTTTTCCCAGCTCTGAAGCCAGGGGCTAAGCCATGAGGGGAAAGGTGTGACTGGCAAATATTTGGCCTCATGTCTGGCTCCACTGGTCATTTCCTCCTGCACATGAGTGCAACTAAACTTGAACAAAGACCTAAAGTTGGCCAAGATGGCCCTAAGGAGCTCCATTGTCCTAAGTGTGAAGCTTTGGGGTAATAAACTGGGGAATAACTGAATTGTGATGCAGCTGGTTGGCCCCATGGCTCCTCCCAAGACCACATCACCTGGTGGAAGTGACTGAAAAGCACCACAGCACTGCTAAGTGGGTCTGTGCATTACCTAGTTATAGGGCTGCTGGGGACGAAGAGATAAATGCAGTAATTGAAGATTTTTAGCCCAGTTATGGGCTTGGTGCTCTTATGAGGCATCTGAATCAGACCAGTTTTGGCAGTACATGTGGATCTTTTTTCCAAGAGGAGCAGAGGAAGTCTTTGTCTCTCCTTAGGGTTGCCTGATGTTCATGAGTATGTTCAGACCTGTGGTTTTCATCTTGCAGCTCATGAAGGGAGCTGTGAGCAGCCTGCTGAGCCTCCCAGTCCACTGCCTGCACACTCACAGCAGAAGGACATGGGAGACAGAGGTGGGAAGAGGAACATGGCTCACATTTAAGCAAGTGCATTTAAGGACTGAGACATTTGTATTTGCAAGAGATTTTAAAAAATCTTCAGTCTTTTGGGGCTGTCCTTTTTTGAGCTTGCATTGAAGGTCTAACTCTAACTGCTGGGACTACAGCAGGCACTCAACATCTTTGCTGCTGGGAAATACAGTCTTGGCATCATATCTGTAATGCATGAACGAGAAGCAGGGAGACGAGGAAATGGACTTTCTTGGGAAGTTGATTCAAAGCCAGCTCTGCCTAGCACCTGCTGCAACCTCTCCTCTCCCCTGTCCTCTCTGGAGCCTGGGGCTGCTGCCATGGGGCTCTTTGTTGCCTGCCACACTGTCCCACCACACTGCCATAGCCAGGATGGAGAGCAGGACCTGAACAAAGCTTTGGGACTACAAAGCAGACCCTGATTTATGTGCAGACACTCCCCTCAGGCCTCAGTGTCACTTGGTTCTCAGCAGCAGAGAGAGGTCTGCCATGTCATCAACAGGTGATGGGAAGAAGTGCCAGCAGGGAGCGTGTGTGGAGGGGAGCCACAGAGCAGATGGCAGCAGGGAAATAAATTTGGAGCTGCCATGGTAATAGTCCTGGAAACAGTCCAGCCTGTGGATGGAGGCAGGTGGGGAGAAACTTGATTTATATCTCTTACTGGTTTTGCTTTTTTTCAGGTGCCTTTATTTCCAGCTCTGTTATCTCTTGACCATTCCTTCCTGTTACTACAACCTTATCCCCTTTTTTTTGTCTCTTCTTGTCCTGCCTTCTTTTCCACCTTTTGTTTCTATTCACACTGTATCTGAGCTCCTGAAGGTTGCCCACCCTGCATCTGCTTCCTTATAAATCTATTCCCAGTTCCTCTACCCCTATCTCTACAGCTGATCCAAAAAGCTCCCCTTGGCACTGCAAGGCTCGGCACACCGCTCTGACCCAGCTGTGAGCTGGAGTTCAGCATGGAGGAATCATGCCTTTGTCTTGCTGCTTTCCTTCTCTACTGTCCCCTCTGAGCTGGTTCCCTGAGAACACCAGGGACTCCCCTGGTGCCTGGTGTGTTCATTCCCCTGTCACTGCAGTGATGTCCTTGCTGATTTTGCTCTGGATGTGGGTACATCCCGGCTGTCTCTGCCTTGTGTTCCTGTGAGTGCCTGTGGGATGCTTCAGGGGTGAAGAGGCACATCCTTGTACACAGAGCTGGATTTGAGACTTCTGGAGCATTTTTGGGATACTTCAAAGAGAAACTGTCCTGTTTTGAAAGTACTTAGGTGGAAAATCCCCATTCTGGTTCAGGTGTGATCATGTCATGCAGGGTCTCTGCCTGGCAGGACTAGTGGCCATCATCCCCTGGCAGTCCTCTCCAGATGATCTGCAAACACTGCTCTGCAGTGCCTTCTGCCAGTGCTGGGAGCAGGAAGCATGTTGGATACGGAGTGCTTGGAGAGCTGGATCAGCCCCCAGTGTCAGTTGTGGTGCCAGACCTGTCCAGTATTTCTGTGGCATTGGGGACTGCTGCCTCTTAATCCCTCTGATGGATCTGCCACAACTACAAAGAGCTTTTCCTTCAAGAGAACTGTATCTGTTTCCTCTCTCCTCTTAAATGCAACTCTCCTCTTGGTTGTCTTCCTGCAAACTTTGTCTTCATATTAAAACAAACAAAGAAACGTTTTTAAAAAATTGTTTTGTTTCTGCCTAGGAAGAGCCAAGGAATTTTGCAGCTGAGACCTGTTTGGCAGAAGTGCTCTGCTGTGGGAGGACACATGCATGCAACCTGAGACATTTAAAATAAATTTTAAAAAAAATTATCTGCCCTCAGGACAGGAAGGGTAGGGAGGAGTGTGGACTCTCATTTTATGTGGAGCCTGGTGAATGGCAGTGTGCTCTTCCGTGCAGATGCACTGTGCATTGCCAACAGCCCATATGGAAGCAGGAGGCACAGCATTACTTTAAGAGGTGCGCAGGTGCTCTGCTGCTGGTATTTACTGCTGCTTTCTTTGATGACGGTGACTAAGAGTTCATCAATGCCTGGGTTAGAACAGCTCTCTTTAGGAGTTTCTGCCTGTTGAGTGACAGCAGGATGTGTGAGCAAGCTGAGAGACCCAGACCTTTTCTGGCAGGATTCTTAGGGCAAGAAAATACTCTGGAAATCACAACGTGAATCATTTGATTATCTGAGTGGATGACACTATACCCCAGCCATGCTGCTCTGCAGTTGGACCCGTTGGGTGGGATCGGTGTCCAGGGGAGCTCCCCGGAAAACCTACAGGTCAGGTTTAATGTTAAAAATATGACATCCCAAGCCTGCTATGCCCTGCTGCACACTCACTGGTGTATTTGTAGCACTCTTCCCTCTGGGGCCTGTGGGTGCCTGGTGCACAGACAAGGGCTCAGGCAGGGCTGGCATAGCTCCATTCTGGGGCACCCTTTCTTTCCTGGAGGCATCTGCTCCCTGACACAGGGCATTGATGTCCCTCCTTGGCACTTGTGCTACACCTGCACCACTGCTGTGTTTAATCACCTGGGCTTGAGCGGATGAAGAGGGGCTCGGGAAGGAAATGGGAATTGGCCAAAGTCATCTGGCTGAAACCAGGCAAGAAAGCAAGAGCAGCAGTAAGGTTGTTCCCCAGCCCATTTCTGCTGCTGGACCAGGAGGCCAAATTTTTTTTTCAAATTGCCTTTTTATTAAAGTCTGCTCTGGGGGATCAGCAGGGGCTTTGCAGAGTGAGCTGTGCTAGGGAGCTAAATAGGCATTTGCAGGTCTGGGTGTTTCTCCGTCTCCTCCCTCCTCCAGCCCAAGCCTGTTGTGGTGCTGTGAGCACACATGTGTTTGTGCATATGAAATGTTGTGACGTCCAACTGTCCATGCCTGCTCTCCACACCCCTCTGTAGCTGCCAAACCACTGCTGATTGCAGCCACCTCCGGTCAGGACGTGGCAGCCACTAGCACCGTGCAGAGACACTGTTCAGGATGTGAGCAAAGGCTTCTAATGGAAATACCAGGGCATTCTGGGGGAAGTAGAAAATGACTGCCAGGTGGGAGGGTGCCAGAGCTTTGTGTAGGGAACTAGAAAGGAATGAAAACGGTTAATGGTGCAAACTCTATGTGCATTGCCAAAAATGAACTCATGTCTGTAAATATTACACTGCGTACAGCAAGATTAGCACAGGAAAATACCAGTTGTTAGGGTTCTTGTTGCCATCTGAATTATGCAAACAATTTGCTGAAGTTTATAGATTAGCTGGGGCAGAATAACATTGGGTTTTTCCTCACCAAAGTGTTTCAGTGCCTTAGTATTTCAGCACGTTTACCAGCCTCAATCTGCTACACCAGTGGATCCATGCTGTGCTCTTTTGGAATGGCATGCTGTAAAGAGTGGCCTTTTCCAGGCCATGTTGGATACTTGGAGATGTCTGGTTGGTGGTGAGATGCTGAACTTGTGCATATGCTGCCTGGGGGGCTAAGATGGGTGTGAAGGCTCAGAGGCTCACCAAGCTCAGTGCTGAGGCTGGAGACTGTGCATGTGTGTTTGGCTGAGGAGCTTTTGGGACCTCTGCAAACAGGAAGCAGAGTTGTTCCTGGCTATAGCAGGGTTGCTCTTCAGAGGCCAGACACTATCATGATGGTCTCCCTGCAAGGAATGCTAAACATTGGCTCTTTCCAGTGGCTGTCAGGGAGGTTCAGTGACTTTCCCACAGCTGTGTAGTGCGTCAGTGGGGAGGCAGGATTAGCAGCTGGGCGTCCCTGGCCTCTGGCCCTGAGCATCGCCGGCAACAGTTGCATAACCCAGAGTGAGAATGGGGCTGCAGAGCTGCTGCAGCCTGGGGTTCCCACAGGAGTGAACCCTGAGCCAGAGCTCCCTCCCCTCCTGTAGTGACTTGGGTGGAAACAAGTTGGCTGGAGCCATGGAGCTGGGATCTTCCTGAGAGTTTTGTGGACACCTGAGTAAAGAGGACGGAGCCATGGGCCGGTGCCCTCTAAAGCCATGCTAGATGCTAGAGAAGCCAGCCCCATATCATGATACCCATCTTTCTAAGTGCTGCTCTTCAGGGACTTGCTTCCTTTGAACAGTTAATGCTGTGAACTTCCTTAGGGAAAAAGCCAGGGAAGGACCAGGAATGGCAGTTTTACTGGATGTAAAACTTCAGCATGAACTCCATGTTGAGAGCAAGTCCAACCCACCCATAAATGTATGTGCTGGTACTTCTGTGGGCTGTCAACAGAGGCCCCAGGGGTATAGCCACATCCTTTCTGGGCCCTACAACCAGAAGACAGCCCCTTGCTGTATCCTGGGACTGCAGCCCCTCCGGCCCCCACGGGGCTGTGACCCACCTCTTCCCTTCAGCCATGGCAGCATTAATTTTTCATCTGTTATTTAGCTCAGGACTGTTAACGAGACACAATCTCACTCTAATGCCAAGGCCAAATAGTACCAGCATGGGGTCAAGTTCATGAGTTCATTCTGTCTTTGGGACTAATTTGGGTGCTGAGTAGCTGGGCAGGTATTTGACTATTGCCTGCAGAGACCTAGAGGTATCAGGATTCTATTCTTCTCCCTCAGATCACCTAAAATGGTAAGAATTTCCAAGGGGGATTAAGGTTGTGATCTCTGGGGAGGGGAGTGGACATCTGGTAGGAGTCCTGTCCATATTAATAGCCTCCGTTTAAATGTATGTTATCAAATGGGGCAGCTCCTTATCAGCCTAGAGACTGTGAACTCCATTACGTGAGGGGCAGCTGGTGACTTAGGACTGCTGACCATGGCTTTCCACAGGCACACAGGTAAAGTGGATGTGCTGCCAGGTGTTCTGGGAGTATGCCTGGTAAATGGGGAGGTAGGTTTTGCTAACAGGATCCTGTGCCAGAGAAATAACTTAATGCAGTCTTAAACCTCAGCAATCTGCAGCTGTAACTCCTGATGGCAAATGGGCTGATAACCAGTGTGGGAGACTGGTGCTGGCCTCGTTTATTTTGTAAAATGCGTTGGATGGTAAATGTTTTTGTATCTGCTGCTGTGGGAAGTCTGGGGCTCACCTGTTATTTGAGGAAGAATTGGTGAAAATGGGGGACAATGCTCCTCCTTGCTGTACGTTTATTGCAGTGAGCAGAGAAACCCAGAGCAGAGGGGAGACCAGTGTGTAAACCCAGATGGTTTGCTCTGCTCTGGTGGGAAGTTTGTGGTTACTCCCTCTTCTCTGCTCATCTTTTAGTTCAGATGACCTGACCCTCACCAGTGATAGGAAAATGTTAATTTTTTCATTAACACTGATAGGAATCTTGAGATCATATTTCATATGTCTTCATGGCATGCGGCTCTGTGGTGTCTTCCCATCCCAACTAATTCCTCTAGCCCTGCAGCTGAAGACAATTAGAAGCTCTTTGGGATTTTTGAAAGCCTGACTCTTAGAAGCTGTTTTTGTGGATGTCCAGAGCATATTCACAGTCCTACACTGCAGTACGGTGGCAGTGGCATTGCATCTCTTGGTGAGACAGCCCTGAGGGTGGATGTGCCTGGGGAGAGGGTCAGTTTGGTGCACAGCTCCCGTGAGCATCAAACTGAGCACACCAGGAGCCAGGGGTGCTCATGAGACTTGGGAACATAGAGCCTCCTCGAAACTGGGGAGAAGGTCACAGTTTGCTGCTTAGCTTCCTGCTCAGCTTCCCAGAATAAGCCACACACATGATGCTGCTTGCACAGCACATAACTGCTCAGGATTTGCTTGTGGGATGCACATATATGTTATGCAGGGCACCATTGTGAGTTAAATCTGACTTCTATGGTATCATTTGATGTAAGAAGATGTTTATCTTCAGCCTACAAGACTGACTGATGCTGTAGCATCCTTCCATTATACTCCCAGCTATATATTTTTTTCTTTCTCATCTTCTTCAGGGGATGTCCACTGGGGCAAGAACTCACAGACTTGATGCTATGCTGTAATATAAAATGCTGCAGGGTGTTCTGAGCAGATGCTGAAGTTGGAGTGCTGTCGCTAAAAAGTCACAGCATGGTGTGCGATCCTGCAGACCACTGGGAACCCCAGGGCAGCCGTGGGGGTACCACAGTGCCTGCTCAGGGTGGGGCTGAATCCTCCAGAGCAGGAGGAAATCTCATTTTAGCACCTAGGAGGACATGGATGTGAGAAGGGCATCCAGCTGCTGAGGTGGGGCAGACCAGGGCATAGCTGGGAACATAACAGGGGAGTCTCAAAGGACAAAACTTAACACAGCCACAGAGTTTGTTACTGAAAAGGATTTATTTAGTTTTGAAAGGTTTGGACTTTGTTGCTTAAACTCTGCCTAAAATGCTCAGCCTTACTTGTTAGCCTTCGCTGAGCTCTGCACTGAGTGCCAAAGCAGACCCTGGGGGAGTGTTTGTAGGGCTAGGCCAGTGTTTTTTAATAAATAGCACGTCCCTACTTCCCTGGGGAACTGTGAAGATTTAGTAATGACTGGGATGTGCTCAGACACGGTGGCAATAGGACCGTAGGGAATGTTTTTAGCAACCGCCTGAGGAACTTGGAGCTGTTCTTGCTCTAAATAAAGAAGCTTCCATTTTATCAACAGACTAATTTTTGAATTATAGAGTACAAGACTCACACGTGCCCCAGCCTGGCAATGGGAGAGCACAGCTCTGGTATTTTCAGCCCTCCCAGCAAAAACAACCTACAAGAGATTTCTTTTCTTTCTTTCCTTGGGCTTTGCAAATGTTTCTTGCCCAGGGCATTGTGCCAGTGCAGTCCTGAGTGTCATTTTGCATTTGGGATTAACAGGACCCTACTTTTAAGGGTTTCCCTGGTATTTATGGCAAGTCATGTGATATTGCATAGAGGAATGCTGAGAATAGTAACTCAGGTGACAGACCAGGGCTGCCAGGACTGAGCTGAAACAGGCAGGTGTAGCCAGTGCCTGGCAGTGTGGGCTGTGTGCTCAGTCTGCTGAGAAAAATAAAACTAATGGAGAGTCGAAAAGCAATTGCTCTTTTTCTTCCATATGCAACTGTGTGCGGGGCAGAGGGTTAACAACTACAACCTCATCTTCTTTCTTAAGTGGCAGAATAATCTGTAAAGTGTAAGTACAGTTTCTCTGGTTGTGTTTAGAGACAACACTTCAAGTTCTTCTTTGGTGGTTTATTGCATTGAAACATATTCCCCAGAGACATTAACATGTATCCTTGTGCTAAGTGCTTTGCTTATCAGCTGTGCTTCAGTTCCCTTTGCAGAATGCTTTGGTTCCATTTGTTGTGCAAACCACTGTGATGGTGCTTTGGGTGTATGGCTGGACTGAGCTGAACCAGCCTGGGGTGATGGCAGGAACTCAGGGGGAGGCAGGGGTTGTGTGGATGCAGTAGCTTTTGTGGTGTGCACTTCTTAGGTCTGTACCCTTTCCATCCCAAAGCTGGCCATGCTGCAGGGTGCAGATGTGGCCTGACCTTTAGTCAGCCCTGTGACTGCTCGCTGTTGGTACCACTTGAGGTGCATGGCGGCTCCTGGGGCCCAAGTGTTTGAGATCTCTGAAGGATGGAAGGTGTGGTTGTCCAAGGGCTGAGGTGCTATTTCTGAAAAGTAGAAGATGCTTTCAGGGGACAAGTGGCGAACTGGCACCTCTGTGGTCAGGTAAATGTTAAGGTTGTATTCCAGTGGGTCTTTGTGCCAAATACCCTGATACCTGAGAAGGCCACTGGCCTGGCCTTGCACCCTCCAGCTGTAGTCAAATCCTTCAGGGAGCTACATTTAGAGAACACCCTGCCAGGGCTAGTGGGAAAAGGATACCTTGCTTAGAGGGGGATTAGTTTCTGGACATATAGCTGTATTTTTATTCATCTCATATTGAGGGTCCTCTAGGCTATTTAAGGATGGCCACATTCTGCATTTACCCCTCTCCCCAGCTGCCTGTGCTCTCTGTTTTCACCTGCTTCTCTCCAGCAGAACAATCCTCTGCACATGCCTGAGTGGGAGAATAGTTCCAGGCTGTTCATACTTTTCCTCTGCTTTCTAAATCCCATTCTGTGGCCTCAGTATCAAGCTGACATGGGGTTTGGATCAGTGCATGTCCTCAGGGTACGTGATTCTCCTGGGGCTAAACAAGAGAAACTTGACCAGGCTGTCACCTCAGAGTTGCCACAGCCTAGTGTAAAGGTACAGCCACAGAAACTTGTGTTCAAGTAAGTTCCAAGCAAAAACATCTGCATGTACCACTTTCATTTTAAGCACAGAGCTGTGAAAAGAAGCACATAGGTTCAGTGCTCTGGGTTTCAGTGGTAGTTCGGTGAGTACTTACCCTGATTTTGAATTGCTGTAGCACTGCTGTACCCCTGGTGTGAATCCCTACCCTGTGCTCAGCAGCTGCTGCACCACTTATACAGGAAGTGATGCAGAGGCCAGTAAATAAAGACCCTGAGGAAGCAATGATTTTTCCATATACCCAGTATGCCTTTAGTTTTGTAACTTGCCTACTTTTAAGAGAGTAAAGACAGGCCAGGGTTAATATACCTGGAAGCTCTAGGAAGTTAGGCTGGGGGGACCTGGTGCAGTTGGAGGGTGAACAGGAGATAAACAACTCCAAACCCATGACCTGCTGCCAAGAAGGCTTTAGAAATACCTTTATTTTTATACAGAGTACAAGAAATATCTGCTCTGTTTACATTCCATGAGAGGGGACAAGACTGCTGAGGGGAGCAGCTGTAGGGTACTAAATGAAGCTGAGCTCTGAAGTGCCCACAGACATTTGCTCCATTTGGCAAAAATAATCTGGTGGTCCCAGCACAGCTGCTGCTGGCCTGGAGCTCCACTCTGCCACACACTGGTGGCTTTCAGGGCTCTTGTGCACCATAGCCTGGGTGGGCTGCTCCTGTGGGAGGGTCGTGGGAGATGGTCTGGCTGATGTGGGCTTTTTACATGGCACAGGTGAGCAGAGCCCAGGAGCAGCCAGCACATTTGTAGGGGCAATGCGACCACTACACCTTTACTGCAGGCAAGGGGACAGAGGTGCCTTTCCTGGCTCTAGATCAGGAATTCATGAATGATAGTACTAAGGACGGAAAGCTTCTGGAAAAGCTGGAAGCAAATTCATGCCCCTTCCTGTGTATGAGAGTGGCTTTCTGGTGTGTGAGATGGCATGAGGCAGGCAGAAGCTGCATGCATGGCCCAGTCTGGGGGCTGCCTGGCCTAGTGTTAATTTGCCTGTGGAGCTCCAGAGCTGCTGTGATAAATGTGTCTCACATTAGCACATGATGTGTTACATGGGAACACGGGATTATGTTGCTCCCTGAGCCATACTTTCAAGATTATGTGTTCAGGTTGAAAGCAACCCTAAACCTGAGATCAGGAAGGTTTCAATACCATTTGCCCTGGATTCTGCAATTGCATTTCTTCCAAATAAAACCCATCTGCTTGCTAATGCTCTGCAGAGCTGGCAGTGGCTCACATAGTTTCCATGTTTCCCAGCTGTTTATCTGTTTCATTTGCTTGAACAAATACCTCATAGCCGTTGGTGTAGTTGTCAGCAGGACATGACCGCTCCTGGCCTTGCCAAGGGAGCATTTCCAGACCTTGGTCCCCCCATAGAGTACAATTACTACCAGCTCGGCCTCCAGCCTGCCTCTGTCAGGTTTAGGGGAAGGAATAGGATGTCAACACAGCCTCCACCTCTGCTGCAGCCTCCCCACGTATATTTTTCTTTAGGACTCTCTGTCCTGCTGTCTGAAATATAAATCCTTCAACTTGTTCTGGCCCTGTATTACTGAGGGGGTGACAAAGAGGAAACAGTGTGATGACTCTTGGATTTTTAAACCTGCAAGGTAACAGTGTGAGTCCCACTCTTCCTGGGCTCAGATGAGGCAGATGCTCTGCTATGATGGCAAAATGTTCACGTACAGGCTCATCTGGCTTTGTACTCAGCGGTGTTGGGCTGTTCCTGGTGTGCTGCAGTGATCTGGTGAGGTTGGGCCCTGTAGCTGATGGTAAAACTGGAATTACTGGGGTGGGCAAGTGTCCATAAAAATCTGTGTGAACAGGCCATAACAACAGGGCAGACCAAGAGTATCTTGCAGCCAGGGGCAAATCCAGCGGGGTACCACTGACCCTCCTTCGTTGTGAGGGCACAGCCAGGAGTGACACACCATCTCTGTACTCCAAAACACTTCCTGGTTTTGTTTATAAAGGCACATTGTGCTAGGCTTGGAGCAGCATGGCTGGAATAACCATTGTTGTACACAGAGCTCTGTGAGGAACAGGCTCCAAGGTAGACCCTAGGGCTGGGTGGCATGATCCAAGGTGAGGCCACAATGGAGGCAGCAGCAATTTGTACGGCCTGACAATGTCCTCTCCCTTCCTTGCTCTGTGCTGACACTGCTGGTCTATCAGGAAGAGAGGGCATTTCCTCTTGGCAGTCCCTGTTGCCAGACCACAGCCACATCACCCATCTGGTTGGTGATGATGCAGAAAGTTCAAGGCTGTGTCCTGAGGTGTTGGTCATGCAGGAAACAGCTCTGCAGTGCTGGGGCTGCGGGGGCACAAGTGGCAGGTTTGGGATGGAGCTGCCTCTGTGGGACTCCACAGGCTGCTGTAACTTCTATGCCCCCTCTCTGGAAGTGTTCCAGGCCAGGTCAAATGGGACTTTGAGCAATCTGATCTAGCCGCTGGCACCCCTGTCCATAGCAGGGGGGTTGGAACAAGATGATTTGTAAAGTTCCTTCAAACCCAAACCATTCCAGGATTGTTTGAATCCTGATGGAGCCCTTGCAGACCCTCGCAGGAATGTTGGTGGCTTCTGCTGAGGAAGGGTGCATGTAATGGAGGGAGCCCATAGCAGGAGACTGGGAGTGCAGGAAGGGACAGGTGTTTAGGGAGAAAGTGGGAGCCAAAGTAGAAAATCATCTAGTCAAGATCTCCCACACCCACTGACAGCTCCCTGGCCATGGTGGAACATCAGATCTTGGCAGAGCCTTGCTGGCGTGAACTAAAGAAGTATCTCTCCGTGGAGGTAGATTTTTTCTTTTGTTTTTGTTTCTTTTTCCATTATGATTTTATATGTGAAAGCCTGGTGAAAAGAGGCAGCTGAAAGCTGTACAACTACCCAGCACAAAAGGCCTTGGAGGGCTGCAGCTGGCTGCAGATTCAGACTGGAAACATGGAAACAATTCCACTTTGCTCATGTTTGTTGATGATTTCTGCACACAGGACCTCACTGAGACCTGCAGTAATGAACTAAGGGACTCTCAGGGAGAGTGATTAGTTGTCATGACCCTTGCTTGATTCGCAGTACATAAATAAAGCAATCTAGCATCCTTCCACTTAACAAGGGGATGGGGAAAGGCTGGTTTGGGACTCTGTTCCCCTTGATTGGAACAGCTTTCTCTACCAAGGAACCCTTGAGGAGTGGGATAACACCACCACATGCTCATTCCTGAGCCATCTTCCTCCTACTGATCTGCACAGCCCGAAGAAGCTGGAGCAGTTTTCAGGGCCTTAGTGCTGTCCCCTCACCTGCTGTGCTCTTGCAGGAGGGCCTGGAAGCTACATTGTGGGCACGATGTCAGAGCGCTTCGACTGCCACTACTGTCATGACCCCCTGCAAGGCAAGAAGTATGTGCAGAAAGAGGGGAGGCACTGCTGCGTCAAGTGCTTCGAGAAGTTCTGTGCCAACACTTGCATGGAGTGCAAGAAACCCATCGGGGCCGACTCCAAGGTCAGTGCAGAGCACCTCAGTGGGTGATGAGGAGAGGCAGATGCTGATCACCCTCCTCTGGTCGGGTACTGAGCTACTGTAAAAGAGAAAGTTCTTTGGGAGTCCTCTGGCTGCCAGCAGTGTGCTCCTTGGGCAAAGAGTGGCGCTGGGGTGTGCAGAGAGAACGCTCATGGTGGGCTGCTTTGGCAGAGGGCCTCATTTCAGGGTTTCGATTCAGCCACACGAACTGCTGCAAATGCTGAATTGCCCTGGAGAGAAAATTGCACAGAGCCAGCCGCCAGCCTGCACTGGGCCTGTAAAACTCATGTTCTGGGCAAATCACTGAGGTCTGATTTTTGTCAGTTTGTCAGATGCTTATTGCTTCATAATGGAAATCAAGAGTTCTTTCAACATATAATAGCTATTGAGAGCAGTTGGACGGCAAGATGGTTCTGTTGGGATTTTTTCTTTATATTAATTTGTAATAGTCTCTCTGATGTTCAGACACAGTAATACCAGGCAGAACATGAAGAAACATAAACTGCAGGACCTGAAAAGATCTGCTAGCATGGTGGTTGAAACTGTGTTGATCTTCATGAAAACCGGAAATTGGTTTGTTGCTTAAGTATAGAAATAGGATGTTACTGCAGTCATTAGCATGTGCATTCAGGATCAGATGAATATTTATAGCAATACTAATGTACACCTGAACCCAGATTGCAGAACTGCAAATCTCCAAGCTGTTGGTTTGATGCACCCTCTGCTCGCCTGAAAGTCCAAAGTGAATGTGATTTGTGCTCAGCGAGTTTGGTTAAATGTCCTTCCCTTAACTGACTGCAGAGGAGCTGTAGGTCTACCGACTGAATCAGATATACTTATGAACAACAAATCTATCTTTTACTGCCCAGGCGGATGAGACGGGAGCTTGGCTTTAGGGCTGCTCAGGGGGAGAGAAAAGCTTCTCCCTCCCTCCTTCCCTTCCTCCCTTTCTGTTCCATCCCAGGAGCTGCATTTCAAGAACCGCTACTGGCACGACAACTGCTTCCGCTGCTTCAAGTGCTACACGTCCCTGGTCAACGAGCCCTTCATGCTGCGGGAGAACAACAAGGTTTGGTGCAGCAATTGCACTGCTGCTGAGGATGCACCCCGGTGTAAGGGCTGCTTCAAGCCCATTATTGCAGGTACTGTGCCAGTGACAGGGGTCCAAGGGCCACATTCTGCTCTAGGGTATAACCAGGGTGGTTTATCAGGCAGTTAGGGGTTTGGGCATCACAGTGGAAAGCTGGAGCACCTCAGAATAGCAAATTTTGACTGTTGCTCTCACCTGTCCATTTTATTCAACTGTTGAAAGGCTGCCTTGCAGTTAACTCTCGTGGATAATTAATCCTAATGTCAGTCTTAAACCATTTCTACAAAAAGCTTTGCTCTGTAAATCATGGTCCTCAAAGGCTCAGGCAGCTGGTCTGATAATTATTTTAAGAAAATCTAGCAGGCCCTGGCTAAAACCAGACACAGAAATTACCAGCTCATCCCTTGTCTACATTCCAGTGGAATCTTAAGCATAGCTATGGACAGGTCTTGCCCATAGATGTTACACTGCACAGGGGGAGGGGTTTGCCACAGGCCTGAAATTTGACATGACAAGTTATTTTTGTCTGTTGTAGGAGACCAAAATGTTGAGTACAAGAAGATGGTCTGGCACAAGGACTGCTTCACCTGCAGCCAGTGCAAGCAAGTGATTGGATCTGGGAGCTTCTTCCCCAAGGGTGATGAATTCTACTGTGTCTCCTGCCATGAGCACAAGTTTGCCAAGACCTGTGCTAAGTGCAAGAACGTAAGTCCTTCCCCTTTGCAGAGGCAGCTGCCAGAACCAGCCCTCGTGTGCCTTTTGGGAGCTGGGAGGGTGAACCAGCAGGCAGACCATGCTGAAGCTGTACTGATCCTGATGTTCCTTCCTTGAGATACCGGTGCCAGCAGCTGGTGGAATGATGGGAGAGCTGATGATTCCTGTGCACTACTGGATCTGAGCAGGGGTTGTTGGGTTTGCTAATGGCAACAATGCAGAAACCAAGTGATACGAATCTTGCACTTGCCTTGGAGATAGTTTAAGCTCTGTAGTGGTACTGAATATTCAAGAAGTGAAACAGTAGCTGCTTTACAACTTCTGCAACTGATTAGTGTGGAATTTCAGTTACTGCAGGTAAAAGAAAGTATTATGAAAAGTGCCAGGCATGGAGATTTCAGGTTAGAGAGACTCAAGTGCACTGCACATCTGAATTTTCTTGTAAACTTTGAAAAGATCCTCTCCATGACAAAGTTTTCCTTACCCTACACCCCAAGCCTGTATCACCTCTTTTCCCCCTGCTGATTCTAAATCACACCTCTGCTCTTTCTCTCCCAGCCCATCACTTCTGGAGGCCTCACTTACCAGGAACAACCTTGGCATTCCGAGTGTTTCATTTGCTCCAACTGCAAGAAACAACTGGGTGGGAAGCGCTTCACAGCTGTGGAGGATCAGTTTTACTGTGTTGAATGCTACAAGGAGTGCGTTGCCAAGAAGTGTGCTGGCTGCAAGAATCCTATTACAGGTAAGCTGGGTTATATGCAGCTTGAGGGCAGTGGGTGCTGGAGGTCAGGACAGTGATCCCCCAAAGACAGGGAGCCCAGTGATGGGTAACATCAGAAGACGGTCTGGGAACCCAAGTTCAATCCCAGCATTTTACATGTGATCTGACTCTCAGTCATGTGCTCGTGCTGGTCCTGCAAAACCCCCTTAACAAGAACTGTTTCCACCCATATCTTAGATTGGGGCCTTTATGTCTAAAATAAGCGGTGTGTTGTCGTCACAACAATAACTGGTGTGTTATTGTTACAAAGAGACATTTGTACTCCTTCTGATGTATTTTACACTTAAAACTCCCTGGATTACAGAGCTCAGCCCTGAAACATGGGCACTGTCCTGCCAGTCCCATGAGGCTCACATTCCACCCTGCACGGATCTGAGCCTAGAAGTGTTTAGCTCAACCTGTCCTTGCTCCACATCTCTCCTTCACTGTTTGCTGGAGGAAGGAGCCAAGGGAAAAAGCTTATTTGCAGAGACAAGCCATGCAAGCCTTATGCTAAGACACTTGTTTCTCCAAGAAACATCAGAAGATGCAATAAAACCAGACCTCAGTTGCCACTTTGCTATTTCAGGCATGCCCTGTGGCCTACAAGCATAGGGAAGCACTGGGGCAGCAGGAACAGGCTGTGCTGCTTGGTGGGATAACCCAGCCAAGGCAAAGCTACTATCGCCGTCCTATAATTGTGTTCTCTCCTAGCAGGATTTGGAAGAGGAACCAGTGTGGTTAACTACGAAGATGAATCCTGGCATGATTACTGTTTCAAATGCACAAAGTGTGCCCGTGGCCTGGCCAACAAGCGTTTTGTTTGCCATAATGGAAAAATTTATTGTGCTGAGTGTCCCAAACGACTGTAATGAACAGATGTAAGATGGATTTTAAAGCCCTGCTTTCCCAGTCCTGGTAAAGGAGCAGGTTTTTGCATGTTGAGAATTTTAACTTTTTCCATTTTAGTGTAAGAACTAAATTAGCCTCAATATACTCAGTTTGACTTTTGAAGCTCCAGCAGTACAAAAGCATGTAGCCTTGCAAAAATTGTTTCCAAGTAACTCCTAGTATAAAGGCTTGAAATACTGTTAGAGATCCACACACTGCATCATCTGTGTGTAGCTTAAACTAAAACAAATCTAGTTTTAAACTTACCTGGTATATGATTAAGCTTGGCACTTAACTGAAGTGGGCTTGACAGAAGGCATGCACCTCGGACACAGAGATGCAAAGATTGCACCTGTGATCAGAGGGATCCATTATTATGCTTTTTAAAGTAGATACACAACATACACCACACCATTAATAAGTAATAAATACCTTAACTTACTCTACCACACCACATTGCAGCACATGTATGGAATGGCTTCATCTTACAGATAACAATGTTTTGGCAGTGATATTTAGCTTAGTTAAGTTTCCATAAACTTGTTTTAGTCTTGATTTCCGCATGGTTTGCCTACAAGTTTTCCTCATCAGCTTTTTTTATATCATTGTTTTAACAAGGCTGTCTGTGTACAATTATTAATCCTTTAACCAGTAGTAAATCTTTCACCTACAACATGCACATGCATTTACAAGTGTCTTAAAAACAGCTCAGACAACGCTAGCTCTCCTATCATGCCAATGTATGTTTAGTGACTGAATAAAAGAGAGACTAGTGCCTGCTTGGAATCTGTAGTCTGGAAATTATTTTTTTTTTTTCATTTGGCCATCTTACATGATTGACATGTCTCAGGGCTGAGCTACTGAAACTAAGTCTACTACATTGATACCGGCAAAGTAGGAGTCGGCCATGTTGTCACTGCACCCTTAAATATCTGAGGACTAAAGCAACCATTTCCATAAACTAATTAATTTTTAAAGTATATAACTGACACTGGACCATCTGTCAGAAACAGCCTGTGTGAAAAAGCCCTTTGGAGAGCATATGTACAGCCACCATTCATGCACAGATCTACCACCCTTCAGCAACCTGAATGGTGGTTTAAGGAGGTTTTTTTTCCCACAGTAGTGAAATACTTTATCAACTGGATCTGCTCCAGCCATTCCCTTTCAATTACTGATAAAGAACCCTTGCAAGAAAATGAAAAGGCAGTATCTTGCTGGTCACTGCTCCACTGCTGGACTCACCCTAACAACACAGACATGCTGCTGCTGCAGGGGAAAGGTAAAGGCTGGCAGGGAAAAGCAGGTTAAAGAATCCCTCAGTTTCGAACATGCCATGAGCACAGACGAACGCGGGAAGAGCTGAAGGTGTTAGTGCAAATCCCCTCCCAACCACACAGATGCAACTGTCAGAGGCTGCTAGTTTGGGAATCTGCAGCTGGAGCAGTTAGAGCAGCATCAGAGTGCATCCCAAGGCAGGCCAGCACGGCAAGAGGTGGGGAGGCCTAGTAAGGTCACATTTAACATTATAGAAATAAAGCATTGTTCAACTGCAAAGTTTATTTAACAGTGCACATGTATTTACACAGGGCTGGATCAGACCATCCAACAAATCTCAGCACAGAAAAAAATATCGGCATCTTTGTTAGAATGATTGTCTCTGCCAGAACAAAACAGCTATCATACAAAAATACAGTTTTCCTTTTACCTAAGGCACTGCTCTAAAGCCTAAAATAGTTCTACAGTATTTCTGAACAGCAAGAGGGAGAAGGCTGAGTGCTCCTGCTGCAACTGAGGTGTCGAGAAAAGAACAGGTGTAGTTCCAACAAACCCACTGCAATCACAGCTGCTACTTGGATGCATCACTGGAATTGAGGGATCAGACAATGGGTTGTAGCAGGATTTGAGAAAGCTACTTTTAAAGTAATCACCTATCCAGTCTATCTGTTACAGGAGACATCAGAACAAGGCTGCATTATTGCAGCTACTTTTAGTAGCAATTTTCAGAAGATGCTTCGTTAATCTTTTCATGCTGAAAAAAGCAGACAAGTTCAGGTTAAAAAGGTTATTTAATGCAGGCTTTAGAAGAGAAATATATATGCAGCTTGCAGCCACTGCTATAAAGCTGGAACTGAAACACTTAGAATAATTAACATGAACAAAACATGACTTCAATGGTCTAATCTGTTATGTACACAATAAAATAATACTTCCATAAGTGTAGATAAATAAGCAATTCAAAAGGAAAACATTTTTTAAAAGCATGACACCTTAAAATGCACTGACAGACAAATCTAGGGACTCAACATTTTTGTAATATATTAGAGCACATGTTGTAAAATATTTTGATGTTTGCCAATAGATTAAAACATATTAGTGATGGTACAACACATCATTTTGAAACTGCCAATATTTTCACATTAGATAATAAGGAATTTTTCTTCTCCATTCAAATTTGAAGATATTCAATTTTGCATTTTTAAATAGCACATGAACCAACAAGCAACAACATTTTTCTAGACATAAAAAGGGAGTTCAGCTTTAACATACACTGAGTGAGTCTTTTATTTCACTAAGGTAATCTTAGAAATATGCAAAGTCTGCAGCTAAGTGGGGAGCCTCCAGTGGCATGTTGTTCTACATGATACTGATATGAAAAAAAAAGACTCAATCAGGTTACTGTAAAGTCTGTAAAGGGGAAACAGGGAACAACTGAACTAGGAAACCTTATCTAACACTTAGATGAACAAATGGAAAAGGAACATCAGCACAACAGTTTCCCTGAAATGTTTCAAGGTGCAAATTAGAAGTCTGTCATCCCTCCCCTGGTGTTTTTGCAAACTTGAAGATGGATAAAGGTAAACAAGCAGCTTTTCAAAACAAGGCCTTCGGTACTTGAGAAAACACTGGACTACTGAAGTGCAATCAGATTATTTCCAGGTCTCTAGTGTTCACAGTTCTGTCCAAAGAGCAAAGAGAAGAAAACATTTAACCATCGTAACTGTGTGTATGCCACATGCATCCATCATTCCTGTCAGTCTACATCCAGGAGTGAGCACAGAACCACTTGGTCACTTACAGTCCAAAATCAGCACAGTAGGTTTTCTTTCTTTTCACAGGAATATTGGCTTTCAAAGTTATGTATGAAATTCTTAAACAGTATTATGTCTAAACATTTTCAAGACCAAAATTAAAAGGCCACACTTCCTTCACTAAAAAGTTAATGATTCTGATCACAACAAAATGTGATCAGCAGAATCACAATAAATCTGTTTATTCCCATGGTGCAGTTTGTCGTGGCCTCAAGGGAAGCCTCCATCAGGGTGTGCCCATGGGAGTAAAATTAACAAGACGCAGTGACAGAGGAGACTCAGCAAACAGTTCAGTCCAGAAAAGTGCAACACTTTAATCAAAGAAAGTGCTACACATCACTGGAAGGAAATGTGGATAGTAAGGCTTGTTTTTCCACTAGCATTCACTTCAACTGATCACACAGTCATTTATTCCATGAAAAGAGATCTCCTGTGAAAACGGCCCTTCGGGTTTTGGCTCCAACACCAGAGAAGTCCAGTCTTACATAAACTAGCTTCCTGAAGCTTCACAGACACACTATGCTGTACTGCATCAGGGCTTGGCTTCTTGAGTACATGTGGCTTGAGATACAGCCCTGCCTCTTTCAGAAAATTCAGAATATTTTGTGTGTGTATAGCTTTATTACTCCTCCCAAAATTTAACACAATCATCTGTGGAATTTCAGGTCAGTGTTACCCGTGTCAGCAAAGTCAAAGACTATTCAACAGTAAGTAGAGAGGACAGCTAATACACTGCTAAGAGTCTGAAGAGACTTTGTAAAACCACACAGGTCAGCAAAAAGTTACAGAACACACCTAGGAGTGGAAAGCTCTGGCGTGTAGAGTTACATCAGACACCTTTTAAACTGTTAGTATCTTCAAAAGTAACGTGCCTTTTAGTATTTCTTAGAAAAACCTTAAAGTACAACAGATGAGCTTCAATGCTGTTTGGAACTTCACAAGGACTCAGCTGTGTCTTTGGAAGAGCCTTAATGTTGGGCCTCAGCAAGTCCCTAAAAAGGCATCAGTTGATGACTCCTTTTGACAGAATTCAAGTAAAGAACACTAAAGAAAGAGCCTTCCCTCCAGTCTACACATTGGAAAAAGTGCCTTGAAAATAAGCTGTAGTTAAGGCAGGGAGAGCAAAACGTAAGGAAGTGAATTGCCTAGCCAGGGGAAGAGACAGACAGGGAAGTCAGCTTGGATTACCTGATGAAGCATCTATTGGTTTGGTCAATGAATTCACTGCACCATCTTCCTCAAAAGCCAATTTGGGACTAGAAGGTATTGTAGCAGCATCATTCAAGTTTTGATTACAGTTACCAGCAGAGATGCTGTCTGAGCTCAGTTTGGTTGACTTGGAATGTACTCCATCGTCAATGAACTCCTCAAAAGTCCATGAACCAGATTTTCCATTAAGATTCTGAATAAGTCCAATTGTATGATCAGTTTCATGAACACTCAACTTCCCCGAGTCATCGATAACCATGTCTTTTGCAGGAAGGCTAGAAAAAAAAAGAGAATGGGTACTTGTATTGCAGTTTCCACATGTTTAACCTTTACATTGATTCCAGGCCAGACAACTAACAGTCTGCATACTCTGCAAAGTGCTGAATATCCTAAAAGGTATTCCAAGACAAGCTCCACCTGCCACATAGGATCTCCCCTCCAAGAGCCAATGGGAAAGGACAACTCAGCAATATATACCCACTTTTTACTATACTAACAGCTCTCAGGTAAGGTCTGGCTCTAGAAATTTGATAAAAGAAAGCAACAAGTTTTAAGCCTTGATCATTAAGTCTTGATTTTTGTAGCATGCATTAGCATTTAGATGAGCAAATGGAACAAGCATAAGAGGATAGATTTTCCAGAAGCAGATGAAAATGTTTTACATTCAAAAAATAAAATCTGAAATGCTAAAAAACCCAAATTCCTCACTAAGGGAGGCTTCTGCATTGTATCTGGTGTTTCAGCACAACTGAAGGCATTCTAGAGCTTTCTATAGGTTATTCTTCCTTTTCAGTGTTATCCTCCTCCTTCTTGTTTAATGTTTTGTTAATGAGAAGAACTGCAAAGCATTTCAATGGAAAAGGTTTAAAGACAATGTCAGTTTTTATAATCAACACTGCCATGTTGGTGGCTGTGTGTCTCACATCTCAGCAAAGGCAGCACTGTAAGCATAGTGCCATCTAAACAAACAATCATTCTGAGCTACCTGCTCTGTGTGAGGCTGTGAGCTGACAGCACACACCACATGCCTGGAGAAAGGCACACAGACACCACAAAGCCAGCAAGGTAGTGCAGACAGCACTGCATTTCATTTAAACCCAGACAGAGATTTCTTGTATGAGAGCTAAGTGCTCCCACAGTACTCACCTGGAATCCTTTAGTTCAGTAACAGACAGAGACCCCTGGTCACTTTTCAAGTCACTTCCATTTATGAACACTTCACTGGCCTTCAACTCTGACTCATTTTGTTCCTCAGATTCTGCAGAGATCATTCTTTGTGCAGTCTCTAAACAACCCTCTGCCTCCCCCTTGACTTTCTGGAGCAAGTTAACACCATTTAGCTTTCCTGAACGTTGAGGGGGGAGAAAAAATAAAATACAAGGAAAAAAAGAACTTGAGTAGCAGAATTGCTATTCTAAATGAGTAAAATACAAGTGCCAAAATAAGCTTTCCTAGCTAAAACCTGAGGCACTTGGCTTCAAAATTCATTTGTCTATAGAAAAGCTGCCTATACCAACATGAAATTTATTTTTCATCTTTAAAAATCCACTTGTAAAATGAAAGCATGCTGCCTGCATTTCACTCTCAAATCATTCTGACTGATTCCCTATGCAAGAAGGGAGTCCTGCTGGCATTTCTGGGACTGGTGTCTCAGACCACCCCAGTGCTGCTAGGAGTGACCTTTTCAACAGAGCTTAAACATCACTGAGACACTCACTGCCACCCAGGCTGACTCATCCAGCTTCCTTACCTGGTTGATCAGTCTTCTCAAGACCCAACTCTTCTTCCTCTTCGATATCCTCTCCCTCCATCACCTCCGAGGCAGACTTCCCTTCATTCTGCAACTAAATTGCCGGAGCGTTACTTGGAACAACTCTCTATCCTCTAAAGTTTTGCCAAATCCAGTCACAGCTCCCAAACAAGACCATTCTGTGCCCAGAAGTGAGGCCACATGAGTTCAAAGGCTCACAGACAACCAGGTCACCCAGCAACATATGCTCTGCTGAGCCAGAGCCTGTGGGACCCACTTCCACATTCTACCTATTATTCCTAAGTTTTTCCCTCATTTCTCCAAGGTGTGTGCTAAATTTTAATTGGTTTTCAGCTATGGGAAAATTTGAATATTTGAATGTTCAAAGAAGAACAACTACTCCTCAATATGCACAATTTTCCACAAAACTTAGGTCACTGCATTAACAAAAATACATCCAGTTTACTGTAGCACTAGCTACAAAGAGAATCCAAGACTTGCTTTAAGTAAACAGATGATGCCAAGAATCTAAGTTTTCTGGGGAAAAACGGCCCTGGAAGAATGCACACAGTTAAAAAAAATATCCATTACCAACCAGTGTTTGTTTAAAACCAATCAGAAGCAATAACACCAAGTAACATTGTATCTATAGGCTTTGAACAAAAATATAACAGACTCTTCATCAGAACAAGCAAAGCAGAAAAATGTGTGCAATGGGAAGCTACTGGGAATTATTCTGGTGCACCACAACTTTGCACTTCCTGTGGAAGCCATTTTGTGCAAGGATAACAGAGGAAGACAGGATGCAATGCAAAAAGTCCTATTCTGTCATTATACAGATCCAAACAAAAAAGTACCTTGGATTCGTTTTGATCTGATTTTCGTGTTCTTTTCATTATTTCTTCAATTCTCTGTTAAAACATGGAAAACATTTGCAATGACATACGGAGCTTTATATTTCAGCATTCTGGTTAAATGTTCATCAATCATAATGTATTTTTATGAGTATACTATTTTAATCACTGTTTCTAAAGTTCACAAACCAGAGTTGGTAGTCTTTTAAAAAACACACTTCTATTTAATTGCATCTGAGACCATTTGCCTGTTCATTTTAGGCTGAGAATTCAAAACAGGCTACCTTTTTTCTTTCAAGCCTTTCCTGCATATTTTGCTGCATAATCCTTTCTCTTTCTAGTCGCTGTCTTTCAGCCTCTTCCTGAGCTTTTGCTTCAGCTTCTTCTCTCTGAAAATAAAACAAAAAGAGAGCACTCAGTGCATAACTCATTTCCAACAGTCAAAAGCAAAGCAGTTAAGAGATTCTGGTTCAACACAGACAGGAACATCAGACAATCACTATTTAATATGACCACACATTACAACTAAATGTCAATTACCCAGCTACTGACATGAAATATATATTACTATGACATTCGGAAACTGAAACTCAACTATACTGAGGTAATGTAAATGTTCTGAATGTTGCTGAGCTGCTGAATGTTGTTGTTCAAACTATGCTTTGGGATGAACACTTGGCTAATGAGGACAATCTATAAAGTAACAAGACAGCAATTAAATTCTGAATGTGTCAAGGTTAACTCAAAAATCTTGGCAGTCAGGTATTGCTACCAAGACTCTCGGTACTGAACATCTTCTGTTCTTTCTATATTGGAAAATCTTTTCCAGTGTGATTGGAAAGACGATAGAAACATAGTTAACATTCTGAGTGATTGTTATAAACGTTTAAAGAAATATCCAGACACATGGCAAAGCCATTCATAAGATACAGCTCTTTGAACACAAATAATTTCAATGTAAAACTGCTTTAGTTTTCAGAACTAATCTAATTTAAGGAAAGCCCACTTTGTACAGAACAGCTCCCTTCGGTTCAAAGGATGCCTTTATAAAGGTACATAGATACTTGCTGTGGAAGACTATTCAGCAACAGGAAAAGCAGACTTGGAAAGACTACCAATCTTTCTTTGAGAGGAATCAAGAGTAAGCCAGATTACTTTCCAGACAGATCATTTCCTTGTAACTCATAGCAGTCCACTGGTAAAGTGGGCTCAGTACAAATATTTTACATATGCAAAAGAGCATCCCTGATGGCTAAAAAAAATATTCCAAAATGGCTGCTTCTACCCACACTTCAATTTATTAAATGCCAGGAAAAAAAAATATAAATTACAGACACCAGGGCAAGGAAAGGACCGACTGACATTTTCAAATCCATCTCAGACAGGATGAACTCAGGTTTGCATCATGCCTGACAGAGATCTGTCAAAATCATTCTGTAAAAGAAAAGTCAAAGACAACCCTCTTGAAACCACAGCTGCAACTTCTTCCAGGAACATAGCTAGAGCCACAAACCTGCTGTTGAAGCTCTGCGAGTTTTTCCTGCTCTTCCTGTTCCCGGCGGATCCTCTCCTCCTCAGCCTGTCTTTGCTGTTCTTCATAAGTCAGTCTCTTTTCCTCCTCCTGCTTCTGGAGCTCCTCCTCCCATCGTGCTTTTTCCTCAGTCGCTCTCCCGACCATTTCTTCTTCTCTGATTCTAGAGTTTCAGAGGTACAGATTACTGGGTATTTATTTCTTTAAAAGTACGCATGCACAAGAGACAGAGTGGGAAAGCAAGAAAGTTCTACGCACTCCAATCAAAAAATAACTGCCTAAAGACACCTTCTGGTGTGGATTTACAAATGCCACACCATCCAGACTTGTCAAAGGGAAAATCGGAATAACTTGGAAAAAATTACCTGTAAGTAAATGCTTTTTGCGGATTAAGTCAATGCAGGTTGTTCCCATAATGGAATGTTTGACTAAGAGCTGGATTAAGCAATGACCATTTAATAAAAACCATCTGCAACTATGACATGAATGAAGCTTTTAATCACTGTCAAACATAAATTTAGTGGGATTTCCTAAAAGACTGTTTCTTCTACAGCCTGAATTCAGAGATACACTAAAGGTGTACACTGCCAGCTCTGGCAGACATTCAGAGCAGATCTGATAACATATTTCTGATAAAACACCTAGAGCGGATTATATGCAAGTTTTTGATAGCCTCATATCCACATCTGGGAAACAAACAAACTCTGATGATCCACCATGTTCATAGAAGCAGAGAGGTGACCCCTGATCTGGAATAAAGTTAGTCAGCATTAAGTTAGCAATTTATTTTTAACAACTTCTATGCAGTGAACTAAATGCACACTGATTTAACACTTTGAATTACTTGACTGCAACATTCCTGATTGATATTTCATGTCACTAAAGTGAAATTTAAGGTATCATCAAACCCCTGTCTAAGCTGATCAAAGGGAAGTTTAATACAGAGAGGTCAATTCTTTCAAACCAAATATAAACAAACCAAACATAAGTGGTGCAAAAAGCACATTCTAGTTTTGAAATAAAAGCTCCACAGAAGCAGTGATTTCACAGGGACTGTACATTGCATATATATTGAGATATAAATGATGTTACACACAGCAACTTGTCCCAGATTGTTGCCAGTGCCTCTCAGCTTTAGGAACTGGATTAATATTTACAGGAACTTAAATTAAAACTTACACAGCCGGAGTGCCCTTTCCAACCACATCCCACCACTGAAAGTATCCCTTCCTTCCCCTCAGTTGTTACCTTTCTTCTTCCTGTCTCTGAATTCTTTCTTGGTCTTCACGCTCTCTTTGCTCTCGTGCCAGACGTCGCTTCTCTGTCAAGATTTTAGCAGCTTCTTCGGCTGTGGTGGTCCCTGCTACTGTTTTGCTACCTGATTCTGTGAAAGTTAAAATAATTTGCTGTTAGAAAGCTCCAGTAACTTTAAATTAGGAAAGATGTTATCGTTGTGAGATGAGATCTTATGGCCAACTGATTCATCTTTTCAATCACTGCTCATCACACAGTGAGCGCACGCTTGTCTAAAGGCCTGTAAGAGCCAAAGCAGAGCCCTGAAGATGCAGAGCCATGATATCTCATTGACTCTGAAATAGTAACAGCTGACTTCAACAATGATCCAGCCATATTCCAGATGATGCACTTAAAAGATACTCTCCAATTATCACAGAACTTGAAACATGTCTGACAAGACCCCCTTATTTCTGTAATGCTTGAACACCTAAAAGAAAACTAAAAAAAAATACTGCTTTAGGAAATATCTTTAACTTCCTTCTAATAAAACTGAACGCACATGACCCTAAAAAAGAAATTCTCATTCTTTTATTTTTCTTGTTTCATAACATTAACATTCATGGCTTTATATTTATAGAGTATCTTAGGGTGCAAATAATCATCATTTTATCTGGCCCTGAAGGCACATACTAATGACTTCAGTATTACCGTATTTCTATACATTAGCAACAAATCAATTTCCAGTTTACATGGAGATCAAAACAGCTTCAACCACCAGGCGAGTAGACCTTTGCAGGTCCTGCTGTTATGTTTCTTCACGACCTGAGTGGTGTTAGGGTGTCTGAACATCAGAGACACCATTATAAATTAACATTAGGAAAAAAGTCAAAACAGAATCGTCTTGCCATCCAGCCACTCTTCAATATACATATATTAAAAGAATTCTGATTTCTATCACTTATTCCCTTTCTCTAGAAATATTTCTGTTTGAATGTGATTTAAGAACACATCATCTAAATATTCAGAGAATTAGCTCTTGATGTCAGTAGAGCAGCAGCATCATAATGTTGGGGAGGACCTGCCTTTCTCCTGAACATTTCAAAAATCAGCACATAGACATTTGCTTAACATTTATAAAGCCTTCAAGTCAAGGTAATTTTAATGAACTATGACATCAGGGTTTGACCACTTGTTTTGCATCTGACCTGAAGACAAATCATTCAGAACACAATGTCATCAATAGGAACTTTAATACCTGAAAAGCTGCTTAGGCCCCATGGAGACGTAATCACTACCTGCAGTTGCAGGGTATAATTACACAGAGCAAACTCTCAGTAACTGAACCATGGCCGACTTTTGTGCATAAAAATTGCTCTTGCAGTCCTCGAAAAAGCATTTCAGCATTGATGGAGTGCAGGCACAGAGAGTGTTCTAACATTTAGATTTATCCAAAGCTGAGAAAACACCACCTCCCCAGACAACACATTGCTTCTGATCTGGGAAAAAGTTGCAGTCATATTGGTACTAACAAAAATCAGCCATGACTGTTCCAAATTTGAACTCAGTCAAAAGGAGTCCTCCTTCTCCTGAGCAAGAAAGACCATTTTGCTTTTATAAAAACCATTAGCAGATCTGCCTACTCTAGACAGGCAGATGCTTTTCTTCCTATATTCTCTAACTTAATAGGTTTCATTTACTGTTGCCAGTGTACAGCCATGAAGAAGTCAAAATGTCTCTTTCTTCTGCTGCCATATAAGTGTACTTTCTGTTCAGGCTACTCAATTTCTACAGCAGAGGCCATTTTTTGTTGTACATTTGCAGTCTCTCCCAGTTGTACCAAATCTAGTTAACATGTAATGTCAGGTTTAACCTATTTCCCCTCCTCAAAACTGAATGCTCAGCAAGAAGCCTAAAGGTTATAGACTTTTAAGTTCTAGGTTTACAACATGATAATGACAGCTTAAATATGATATTGGGTATTGACAGAAGAAAATTAGTCACAACATTTCAGAACACTGCAGATATGGAAAGAACAGGGAGGAAAAAAACCAAAAGAAAGGGTTGGGGATCTTCCCACCGCATTTTCACTTCCGCAGTTTTACTGATGCTTTCCACATAGGTACTTCAATACTGTTTTCATCTCCATGTACCCTGTACAGCCTGTTTCCATAGGGCAGGACATGAGACTTCCCAAAATGATTGCTAGCACGCCTCAAGAAAATTCTGACAGTACTTCACACTCAACTTCCTTTTCCTTGTACTCCTAGTCATTACTGGTAATAAGAGTCTTTTTATCAAAGGACCTTTTTGGAAGAGAAGGGAAAGAGAGAAACATGCAAGAGAAACAATCTCTGAACACTTGAAAAACGTAGTACTAGCTGGATGGAGAGAAGATTCCAACAGATTTCAAGGTAAGTAATTAATTCACAATTAATTTAGGAATCGTATTTCAAAGTCTTCAATAACCAGATAAAAAATGTGAGGCTCCATGATAGTTTATTACCTATCATCACACATAAGGTGAGAGCTCATGAAGGAGCACTTCTTATGCTTTAAGTTGAACAAGCCTTTTAATTCTCAGAGAAGCTGCAAGAGGTTGCTGCCAGAAATGACAACTGCTCCAAGTCACTGAAAAATTAAAAGTGTTTTACTGCAGAACAGTATATTGCAGTAGGAAGACACAAAAAACAAGACAAAAACTTGATTGCTGTTGTAGCAACAGGCAAACAAGTTCAGTTTGAAGGAGAAGAGATGGGATGAAGATACAAGTGCACAAAGATGAAATTAGGCTAAACCTACAAGACCTAGAGACTGATTTGCCACATGCCATTCATGGTGTGCTCTTTCTTCAAAAGCTGTCTGGGATAGGGAATTGCACCAACCCACAGGGTGAACTGCTGACACAGACATGTAAAATGAAAATTGCCTTGTAAAATGAAAGCAGCTTTTTAAGAAAAAAAGATTTGCCCCACATAGCAATATTGCAGTGTACCAAAAGTTTAAAGAGAGAAATGAAATCATCTCTTACGTTGAAGAACATGCCCACTATTTCCTTCTGTTCTATGTGTCAAAGAAAAAGAGCTCTGTCCAGCTCAGTAGGAATCACTACAAAGATTAATATCTTGAGATTAGAAATAAACTAAAAGGGAAACAGATAAATTGGGTTAATACAGTTTCAGAAGTCAGTGTAGAGAGGAGACACATCACGCATCCAAGAAAGAAGGACAGATATTCTTGATCCAGAACAACTGGAAGATATGGGACTAGGACACATTGTTATGAAGGCTTACTGATGACAACCAACTGAAGACATTGAGCAGAAGTGATGATGCTCTGAGGCACGCAAGACATTTATCAATGGTATGGCAGCACATCAAGGGATGGATGTTCTGACTGCAAAGACAAAGGACGTGACACCAAAGACAGAAGCGTGACTTCGTACCAACATCCACCTCTGACAGCCAGGCTTCCTTCCACAGGAACACATGCCCAGAGAGCTGTACCATGAGTTCTTCAGCTGAATGACACTTCACATCAAACATGAGCAGTGTCAGGAGGAGCCTCAGAAGTGGCAGCAGAGAACAGCAGCAGCCGAGGAATGCACACAGGAACTGCACATGCACTAATGTGCAGCAAACACACAGTCCCACTTACCTGGTGTCTGGGGGATTCGCCCCCAGTACTGCCCACTGGCTGTAACTTACATTCTAAAGATCCCTCCTCTTCCAGTCAAGGGTCCCCTAAGTCCTTCTCCACAGTGAATTGCCTGCCAGACCTCATCAGAAGGCTCTCCCAGACTCCGTCAGATATGGCAGCTGGCATTTTTCCCAGCAGGGAGAGAGGCTGGGCTCATGTGGCATAATGGAGAGGACTAGGACACTAAGTGCTTATCCGGTATACAGCTCTACTTAATCTACCAGGATAATTTCTCAGTGTGACTTGTGAACTGATCACTATTCCCAAGGCAGCAATTACACATTCACTGGAACTTAGGGCAAGGCAGCCTTCGAGTGTTGTGAAAACTCTCTCTCAGCCTGTGATGAACAGGAGCTGATTTTGTCCTCCAAGCAGATCTCTACAAGAGCATTTTAAGAACAACTGAACTGAAACACCTTTGTGTAGTTTAACTATGGACTTTATAAACCTAAGGTACTATAGCCCTCAGCTAGAGCAGCTGAAACCCAAAAGGCAAAGAGGTTTTCTTAAATTACAGTAGAAGTAGTGATATTGAAAGCTCCTGACTTAAATCTCCAAGTCAAATAAACCAATTACTGCATTAAAATTCCCATCCCAAAGTCATACCATGTAAAATTATTATATAATCAGCAATGAACAGCTTCTGCCTTAAAGCATCCTACCCTCCAGTGCTCAGTCTCACAAATCAGTTGTTTCCCCCGTCCTAGCACACACTGGAGAGGCCTCGAGCAGGAGTGATTCAGACACTGAGAAACACTCACCTTCTTTGGTCTTTGTGCTAGCTGTTCCTGCATCCCTCTCCAAGGCTGGAGAAGCACCTTGTTCTTGTCCTATTCCTTCTGTGCTCTTATCCTTTGGTTTGCTCTCTGCTTCAGTTTTCTTTTTGGTAATGTTTATAACACCTGGTGTGAGAGGTGGACGCTGGATGGGTGCTGATTTAGAGACTGGACTAGGAGATGGTGGTCTTTGTTTCGACACGCCAGGTGAAGGTGGGCGAGTCTTCTGTCTGTTGAAATAAAGAATATTTTCCAGAGCTAACAAGGAAAACCTCAACCACGCATCTGAGGACAGCAGTCTCCTTTGTTTATATTACATGCTTCACTTTTAAAAATAAATCCTCCCATAAACTACTGGTGCCTTCCCCATAAAATTCAAACCAGGATTCCAAAACACCTTAGGCACCCAGACTCACTACTTGTGGGCTAACATCGAAACAGGACTGCTAGCCCAGATCTCCATTTACTCCACATCTAGGATAAACCTCATGATTCCAATCCAAGAAACTTCCTATACTAATACAGGTGGGATCAGTTTATTCAAAAGCTTGCAGGCCTCCTGTCGGTTTTAGTGCACAGACTGCACAGAAAATTAGGGTGCATTTTGTCTGCACAACAAAGATTGAAGTAAAAGCTGCATCCCTATAGAGGGGAAAAGGGAAATTGGACCCAAAATGAAGTCTTTTCTGTACAAACGAGGCATAGCACAGGTCATCCAAACTCTTAACAGCTCAGCTGTCTTGAGACAGGACGCAGCCTTCATTTTGTGCTGAATAAAAGATGTTTACACATACCTGACTGCAGAAGGGGATGGAGGACGCTTCACCAAACTAGCAGGAGAGGGGGATCTTCTGCGGGCAGACACGGATGGTGAGGGAGGGCGCCTCAAACCAGAACCCGGGGATGGTTTTTCTGTCTCTGATTTCTAAAAGATACACAAAACCAAAATACTGTTGACTCTCTAAAATACATTGCAGACAGAGGAGTTGCGATTCCAATAAACAAACAAGTTCTCAACAAGATGCACTTGGAATTTCCTTTATGTTCCAAAACACAAACCTAGCCTGTGTTCAATTTTTACATAAATTAAACTTTGGGAACCATAAGCAGCAAACAATATGCTTTCAAGATACAAGAGAGATCAAGTACCATAAAATTCCAATTTGATTTTAACACTGTATATTTTTTAGGCAAATGATATTGTACATTTCATTAATGCTTACTGAAAGCAGCAGCAAAGAGGTAAAACAGGATCCCATCCTGAGCTGTTACAAACCCCTGGATTAATAGAAACTTAACTGCTGTGGGTTTTTAACAAACCTGGGTTGAATCAGGTGAACTTGCATCAGATGAAGATACAGAGGACTTCAACCTGTCGATGCTACGGCTGCGCACCGGCACTTTAGGAACTGGGACTGGGGAATTGATGGAACTGGCTGAAGCTGAACGAGGACAGAGGTGAGATTCTATAAAAGTTAGGAATTTGACAAGACAAAACAAGAACCAAGTGCACAGCATAAGAACAGGAGAGAAGGAAGAGGGAGAAAAAGAGAGAGATTGTGTGTGTTAGAAACCATACAAGGAAACACCACAGGCAGTGCACAGTGCAACGGGTCACGGACAGACACCATCACCACACAATTAGTACTTGGGAAGCAACAGTACCAAGAATAAAACCACTCTGAAAGCAGCAGTCTGAAGTAGATAAAAATAAAATGTTTTTCCAAAAATGGAACAAATTTGCAGTATACCAGCATTACTTTAATTTTAGTCAAGTAAAATTGATCACAAATGCTTCAGTTTTAATGGCTTAGCATCTTTTCTGACCAATTTCTTCATGAGAGGTTCAGATTTTAAGCATGTTTCCTCTATTCTCAAGGAGGAAACCTTTCTTCTTTTCAAAGATGGTCTAAAAGAGATCTATCAAGAGAAAAAGGTCAACTATTTAACTACAATACCTTTCCTACCTGAAGTGTCAATCTCTTCACACATTTGAAATAAATTTTATCTTATTACTTTTTTCACTAACATGATCATAGACAGATAAGCACACGTTATGTAAAAATATTCTAAAACTAGATACCAGATTCTTCTATCATTTAAATCAACTGTGAAAAATGCCAGCACTTAGTTTTGTAACTTTATGGAAAATACATTTTATTTTTGTATTTGCAGCATTTGTGCAAGGAGACCTGCATTCTGTTTGTGCACAGGTTGCGCTAAAGCACAGGTACTTTTCTACTGAAATGAGAAAAGTACCTCTAAGTAAACTTATAAAAACCTATCTTTAATTCAGCAATAGTGAGTGTTACATGCTAACAGTGACAGAAAAAAAGATGGTATTTTCCCATATGACATGAACTGAAGTAGTCATGGTAAAATAAAAGCAGCACATATACAGGTGTGTAAAACTATGAGTATTCACTAGAAGCCAAAAAATAAAAACCGATTATTAGACAAGGGGAACAGTGTGGAAATGTCACCATTACCAACAAGGACCAAGTGAAGTGATATAAGATAAAAAATAAGATGGAACAACATACTTAGAAAGAAACAAGCAAAACTGGGAACACAAGTTGTAAGGCAAAAGAGGAGAAAGGACTCCACATTGGTTCCAGAGATGCATTTACTGGAACTTTATTAATTAACCAGTAACAATTCCAGGACATGTGGGATGCAGCTAAGGGGGCTTGCCTACAATGCAAATTCCTGCTCTAGTACTAAACTGAGCCCCAGTGTGGACATATTAGCTCAGTCTGGACCAATACAAAACTGCTAGAGTCAGCCAGAGTTTCTCACTTCTCCTGTTATGTCCTGACTTCTACTATCAGTTGAACAAAGCCAGCTCAGGGTTCCCTGTACTTATCTTAAGATAACTCTACTGTCATGTTCCCGCAAGAGTTTGTTTCCCTACAGAAATTTAGGTTTTGCACTTTGAAATTATAGGTTTGGGGGTTTTTTTCCTTTTATCACCTAGAAGTGTCCTCACCAGAATGTCTCATATTGATTTGAAGGTACAAATGCAGATCTCCGTCAGTTAAAAAATCCACACACAAAATCCCCAGAACGAACACCAGCATCTGGTTCTCTGCAGAGCAAGTAAACCAGCACTGGAGTTTAAAAGCCAGTATTGTTCTATGGTTTTGTAAAGTAAACATGCGGCACAGCATATGAATTGGGTATTAATGACCACAGAAAATACTAGGTAAGTAATATTACACACAACCATGTATTAACCATCTGATTCAGACCTAAGTGTAGCACAGTTAGCAGCTATCATCTAAGTTCTTGCTTGAAGAGCAACTGCCTGAGACTTTGAGGCTTTGCTGCCCTCCTGTTACCTGAGGGGTCCTGTCCATCAGCCAACAAGGTAGCAGCACTTTTACTCCTAGCTAGAGAGGCCTGTGTGGGGGCGAGGAGACGGCTGATTACGCTACTGTCCAGGGGACTGAGCTGGGAGCGACGAGCTGAATGACAGGAACAAATCAAAAAGGATCCAACATGAAATCATATCATGGAAAAGACAAGCAGTACAAAGCAAAGGAAGACTGAGCATTGTTGCAAATCATTACGGTTTTGGAAGAACAATACTGAAGTCACGGAGAGGGAAATCCAAACTAAAAGCACTTAAGGGTTAAACACTGCAATCTCTTATGTTGCACTTCATGTTCTTGCCTTGCTTAGTACAATTTTAATGTAGAGATTGGCACGTGTACAACAGAGGTGAATGCTGAATGCAGTCAAAGTATGAGACGTTTTTGACTGAGCTCTTCAGAGCTACATTCTAGATTGCAGGAAAAACTGTTTTGATAAAATAAACAGAAGACTTTCAAGTCAAAGTGAGCAGTTATGGTCAAGCATTGCTTGCACACACAGATTCACATGGACAGCACCCCATCATTCTCTCATACAGGAAAGATTCTGCAGCAGAAATAATTTCAACTGTTGGCAACAGCTGCTAAAAAGGAAAGTTTCAGAATTGTTAACACAGAGGGAAAAAACATGTTAGAGAAGGTGCTATTCTTCAGGTTTAGGAGGAGTTCCTAAGAAAGAGGTTATTTGTAACCTAGTGGGGAATACGCAGATCAAAAGAGACTTAAGTGAGAACACGTTTCTTCCTTCTGCGTGCACATGGTTTACACCAGCAGCAGGAACAGAGAAGTTGGTTTTAAACTGAATAACGAAAGGGAACTTAATAAGCAAAGGTAAGATTTAACTAAGAAGTTAACAAATCAGTGATATTTTTAACATTTCTGACAAGGAAACCTACCAGCTCTCAAATACATTGCTCTCTTAAGCAGAGAGACACATTGCGATCTGCTCGCAGTGCTATTTAACAAAGACCTTCTTAAAGGATTTCTTTTTTTTTTGTCCAAAAGTAAAAAATTAACTTTTACCATTTTATCTTTTACACTGGGTAACTAAAAAACCATTTAAAAGTCCTAGAAATTTAAGAACCTAGGAAACTAGTGAAATTAAGCCTATTCAAACTTTAAAGGCTTTAAAAACCAATTCAGTTTTATGAAACAACCACCTGGTTTTTCTTCCTTTTTCACTTTTTCTAGCTCTGGAGAGGATTGGAGTCTACTACTCATTCTACTCAAAGATGTGCTCCTCTTCTTTTCTGTTCCTCCTAGAGACCAAACGTAAGGAAGATTACTTTTAACAAGATATTTTTATATATGATTTTCTAAATTGCCATCCCATGCTTTGCTTTTATTAATCAGCTAAAACCATCAATGTATTATTATGAATAATTAATCATTATTTCCTCATGAATTAAATGGTTTGGCTACTATTTGTCTGCTTTCCCCCCACCCTTCCACTTTTCAGAGAAATAAGGTTGGTTTAGAGAGAGTTACCCAGTATCCAGCACTGTAATGAGCATAATGGTATTTATGCCACAGTGCACAGACTGCATGAATGCCTTAGTGAAAACATTTATAATAGAACTCGGACATGGTTTAAAGTCATCTTCAAATATCCCATTTACTGCCTCCCAATTCTCAAAACAAACTGGTTTCTAGCACCTTTCTGTTCCACCTGCGAACCTTTGGGTGCTGACTGCTGGGAATGTGGAGGAACTTTGTTATTCAGTCTGTTTAATGAGGCACTTCTCTTTGTGGCACCTGGAAGTGAAAGTGCATGGATTAATTATGCTGAAAAGCCCAGAGGTCCCCTCCAACACCTGCCCCACTTCCCTAAGAGAGAGAAGAATGATTAAGTCACTTTGTAATATTGAAATCTTCAGAAGCAGAAAAACTGGATCAGGGAAGAATCACTTTATATGAAGCATTATTTCTTATATTTCTGCATGTTTCTGATCACAGCAGCAGGATGTCAGTCACAACAGACTCTTGTTTGACCTATTGAGGCCGTACTTGTACATCTTTTAAAATACATGAGAATTTTAAAAGGCAATTGCTCACATTTTCTATGAGTGAGCCTAGAATTAACACAGAACACTGTATTAAGTGGAGATACTCCACTGATCCAGGGCAAGCATCATCTTCTCATTTCCACATTCTGCTCCTTCACCCTTCCAGGCACACACAGCAGAAGCAACCTGGTTCATTCTGTGGCTGTATTTAACGTCCTCTGAATTTACCCATCTTTTTACCAAACAGATATTTCTCCCCAAGCGTCGGATTGAGAGCACAGGATCACTCTAAGTCAGCCTCTACATCGTGACCACGTAGATCACTTACGAGTCCTGTCCAAATTTGCTGTATTTCAGGCCACCTAAGAGTATTTTCTCCAAAGTGACTACAGATTCACAAAGGATTTCAAGGTATGACAGTAAGTTTGAAAGTAATCCCAATTAGTTGATAATTAGTGAGTTCCTTTATAAGATGTTTAATTTGCACTTTACAGCCCTGCTTCTGACTCATACCCAGAGCTGAACCCTGCAGACACATAAAATGTAATTTAAAATCACAGTCAGCCTCCAGTGACTTAAGTGCCCCTGCCAGTATAGCCACTAATTTCCCCACCAGGCATACAGCGTATGAGCACAAATTTTTCTACTGCATCACCTTCCAACACAAATCAGCAAAATTGTTTTTAGCTGTGGTTGTGTCAGGGATTCTTCTAGCAGAGTTTGCTTTATCAGAGGCTGCAGACTGGCAGAACACTGCAGCAGAGACTGAGTTGAATCTGCTTTTGTATTAAACAGCTTTTAGCTTATTCATCATTTTAGAAAAAACAAAAAAAAGCAAGAGCAAAAACCTCCATAACTGCGATACAGGCATGTTTCTATGAAATTCTGGGAGGATTCCCCACAAGGAAATCTCACGCTAAAAGAAGCCAAAATATGTGCTCCTACAAAGAGCTTTTATTTATCTTAACAAGTAGATTAGGACAATTCCTTGTCAAAATTAAGTTTATTTTTTTCCTTCCCACTGGCAATCAAATGACTGAAGTTGTCTAAAAGAACAAGGCAACTATTTCTATTTCGCTGAAATTTTAGGGTGTGAATTAAAGCATGCAAATCCATAGAGATGATGGGAAACTATCTGTGAATCATCCACCAAGATTTGACTTTAGTAACAGAATTACAGAAATAAAAAATAAAAACCAGCAGTTTTTACCGTAGCTCTTCTCCTCTAACAGAAATCACACCAACGGGGTCAAAGCCCTGAACAGTCAAGCTGGATTAACAAATAACATGAAATGCATCTGAGATCAAAATACAAAGTGAGTCACACAGCAGGGCAGGAGGGAGGAGTTTCATTCCACCTCCTGTCTCCTCCCCGGTCCCAGTTCAGCAGTGGCCTGCTCCCAGGAGCCACACATCCACACTTACTTCGATCTGAGGCGTTTAAAAGCGCTGCAGACGACGAGAGGTGTTTGCTCACGGCAGCCTCTGCCTGTTTGAGGCTGGCTGTGGAGGGCGACTGTTTGCTGGCTGTGGAGAGAAGTGATAACTTTAGAACTCGCCTTCATACTGAGCCTTTCACACCTTGCTGAGAGCTCACTCTCCAGGTTACATCCTGAAAGCTATTTTCGCTTTTGTTTGAGAAACACAAATTGTTTTGCTCTCCATCGAACAGGCTTGATACCATTAGCACCAGTTGGGACAGGCACAGAAAAGGCAGAGTTTAGTGGAGTCATTTTATGCATATGTGTGCCAACAAGGGATTTTTAAAGCCTGTGCCCCTAACATGTTAAGACAAAAGCTATTGAGATTGTGTGTTGTTACCAGACTGGCAAGATAGAGAAAATAAAAACATTATCTGGAAAATTTCTTTCTTCATTCCTGTCACATAAGTATGTCAAAACAGTTTTTTAATCACTAGTTAATAAATCCAAATCAAAACAAATTCTTTTGGAGAGATAAAACCAAGTCCTGAGGAAAGGCAAGAAAGCATTCCTGTTTCTGATTGCTTCACAAAGGTTGCTATACTTCAGAAATTGCCTATTTTTCGCTAAAAGCTACTCTTAAGTTAATGTTTCCTATCAAATCTGCAATTCTTTGGGAAAAAAACTGCCACAAGAGGCTTTTTTTTTTTTTTCTATGTGTCTACAGACACATACACATATAAAAAACACATCTCGTGGGGCAGAACTGCAAGTTTATTACAAGGCACATAAATATCAGCTTTTTAATTTCAAGTAATGTACTTTCAGGATGAATACTACTCCAGAGTGTGAAAGCTTTGGAAAAGCATGTCCCTGTTGCTACAGAAACTCAGTATGCAGAAAACATTAATGTACACAGAGTGGTGCAGACCAGCATAACAAACACATGAAATTCTACACATCTAACACAAGTAATCGATTTTACTGACATACTGGACAGCAAAGATTATTAATCTGAACTCATTAGTGCATAAGTACCAAAGGACACAGCAGCACTACTCACCACAGAGGCAGCATCTTTTCCCTTTGGCAGCATGCTACAACAGCCCCTTACAGCTAGAGCCAGGACATAAGGATTCCTATGGAAGCCCCATGGGAAGCTCTTGTGACAGTGAACAAGAGCAAAGTCACCATGGGATAGGAGGGAGAGAGGGAGATCTACTGAATTTAGCCAAGAAATGAAGATCTGAGCTTAGTGGATGCTTTCCCAACATAACAAAAAGAAGGAAACAAAAGGGGGCATTTTATGAATGGAATCTGAGAACTGGGATAACTAAACAGACTTAAGAGATTTTATATACAAAAATCAGGAAATTCAAAATTCATGCATTTGGGTGGTTTTGAAGGGGAAGGCTACCCTCTAGTGTCTGCTCTTAAAAAGAAATCCTGGCTCCTGCCTGAACTCAACTGAGTCCAAGGCCTCCAAACATCACAGAGACACTTCACACAAATTTCTCTTGATTCAATTTAGCACTTCGGCACTTGCACGGAATCTGAGATTTGCTCTATCACCTACTGGGATATTCAGGTAAATAGGTCAACGCTTTTTTGATCAATACATTTGCATGATCACATGGCCTCAACTTTTTCCCTACCTCATTCACAGAACAGCTTCTGCAAATTTTAAAGCTCTTTTCATTAGGCAAAAAAGCTCTAGAAGAGAGACAGGATATTCCTGAGCCGGTCAGTTTGGTTACGTAGCTATTTACAAAACATCATTTGAAAAAGTACCTCAAATATCTTCTTTGGGAGAAAGTCAGAAAACCTTCATCAAGGGGTTTGAAATGGAGGAAGCATACAGTCCATGTGACACCAACTTCTCTATTTTTCTAATGGAAGGGGGAAAACTGCAGCAGAAAGCAAACTGCAGCAGCAGAGTCAAAGAAAGCACGTCTGCCATGCAGCAGGGCTTGGAACTCAGCAAGGAGCCAGGAAACATGGGATCTTAAGAAAATCACTCAGAGTGAGGAGCTTTCAATCCTCAGAGGGTTTCACTGAGAGAGGGTGCTGCAGCATTGCCCCAGGCTGGATAACATTAGGCTACATAAGATTAGCTATCTCTCACTTCCTTCCAAATTTCTACTAGGACAAGGAAGCTCTTTATTTAGCAAGGACAGACTCTGACAGCCCCA
The DNA here is from genome assembly GCA_013396875.1 of Vireo altiloquus. Lineage (NCBI taxonomy): Eukaryota > Metazoa > Chordata > Aves > Passeriformes > Vireonidae > Vireo > Vireo altiloquus. The sequence continues at coordinate 594,404 of VZRF01012833.1, forward strand.
TTTCTATTCTAATAGCACGTCTCCAGTCCTGATGCACCTGAACCACCAGTTCTGCTCAGCAGGCACCACTAAAACACCCCTTTACCAAGACTGTCATCAAGGATGCTTTATTGCACAGCCTGGCCATTTCTCTCGGGAGACCCACACCCTGCCTGTTTCATCTTAGCACTGACAGCAATGCCATTAATATAACACTTGACTCTGGAGCTTTCATCAATTTTTACATTTCACCATCAGTGGGATCCCTGCTGTGGTCTCATGAATCACACTCAACATCCCACAGAACTGCTGATGGTCGGGGAAATGTTCCATTACATGGCCTTCACTTTCCAGAGCACACTATCACTCAACACACTTCTGCTCTGCCACTCAGTGTTCCAAAATATTACTGCTGACAGACCCAGTTCATGGCAGCTATACCTGATTCTGCATGTTTTTTGCACAGACAAAAATACAACAGACAAAAACGCCTTTTGTCATAAAAAAAGAATATTTGAAATCAGTTCTCCAAATGGTCCTCATTTTAAGAAATGGGGCTTTAATCCCAAATCTGCCACAGAATTTGATGGTGGAAATATAATATTGCATTGAAATTTGCTCTACATGTGCAGTTAGAGAAGGTGCACTATTCAGCCACAATGATGTAGTGGAGCAGAGCTCATATGGTGTTATTTTTCAGAGTGAAAAAAAAAAATTGTTGTAATTGTTGTCTTTCCAGAAATTATGCAAATATAAGACATATATGGATCATATAAGGATTTTTTAGAAAGCCAGTTGGACTTAAGTATCCGACATGGCTTGCGTAGATTTTTAATAATAATTAAGTAATGAGGTCTCAAAGTTAAAAATAGTTACCCTGAAATAGGAATAAATATGAGAAATGCAAAACCAGTCATGGTTCCACATAATCCACCCCACACATCATAGCTTCATGCTTGAAACATTAACATAAAATCAAACACAATTTTAAAACAATGTGGGTGCACAAGTATTTGACTAGGACATTGCATTATCTGTTTATCTCCATAGCAATTTTTTTTCCAGACTCCTGCCAAGTTATCCAAATTGATGTACTGTTGCTGAACTATCTGCATAGTTACTTTATGATGCCTAAGTCACAGTTTAAGCACCTATTATTATATCAGGAGCATTTGTGTTGGAAAATATTTTATCTTAAATGTGCTTCAGCAGCACTGAAGATCTCCCTCCACAACAAAAAGGACAGACAAAGCTCATTTCCTCACATAAATCAGGAGAGTACAAAGAACATTATTTTGTTCTTTATTATTTTGTGTTTGTTAGCAGAATAAAACCCAGCGCTTTCTTAAACATGTAAGGCAAATGCGATTTTCCAGTTTCAAGGTTAAATGATATTTGGTAGTGTGAGATACAACAAATGGATTTTTATATATATCCAAGGAACACATGTAAAGCAGGTAAACCAACCCAGCCAAACTGGCTGATTTTGGAGAAAATTAGGGGCTCATGATGTGCAGGGTAAGGGAAAAGTTAACTAAAACACATATGCTTCTGCTGTGTTGCCAGAGTAGTTAAATCATAGTCAGACCTTCACTGCATTTTCAAGTCTCACTTGCCTGTGTCACAGACAGCTGCACTGCATTAGTAATGCTGTGGGCATGCACAGACTGTCAGGATTCAGCTTCAGCTGGGTCTTAGCTGAGCATTTTCATCTCAAACTAGCTACAAGAAATTATTTTGCTTATTAGACAGATACATCAGTGATTCAAAGCATTTCTATGAATGGCTCAGTCTGTGCACTGGAAAGTGCCAGAAATCTAATGAAAACACACTTAATGTATAGAATTATCTTCAGATAATTGGGACAGCCTTGATTTTAAGAAGCCCTTCATGGAAAAAGTATCAAACTGCACAAGAGACCCATTCCCTTTGACAAAGTTTCAGAAATACACAATTTAATTTTGCAAATGTTACTTCAACTGCTGGTAACACAAAGCAAGAAGGAAACAAACCAAGCCCCACCATATACTTTTAGCAAATTAGAAAGCAATGAAACGCTCTGAAATTACCCTGGAAACTCCCAAATCTTAGACTACTGGACTAATTTATATTCAAATACTTGCCACTAGGAATTTCTCTTCTCCCTGTGCTGTACCAAGACATCTTTAAAAACCCAAATGCACACAGCCTTTCCCTGAAAATTCCCTCAGGATGCCATGACTTATGCTGTAGTTGAATTAGCTGGGAGGGACAGCCAAAATGATCAGAGCTGCTTTCTACTTAGGGATCACATTTGTTGCACAGCTGGCCAAGATCCAGGAAAAGATCTATAGGAAGATGGTTTTCCTTAGTTTGAGAAGAACTCAAGTTTAAAAGGTTAGTAGTGAGTGTAGAACAACAGAAAAATAAAATTTTAGAAATCAATACCACCAGTTCCACCTTCATCTGCGCTCTGTTGTTCTGTAGAAGAAGAAAGTTTGTAAGCTAAATCATGAGATCAAATAGCAAAAAAATGCAAGTTAACCAAAAAATGGGGATGCTGCATATCATAGTGACAACTTATATCACAGCACTTTCAAACATGTTACAAACACACTCAAGCTGACAGAAAATGACAGTACTAAAACACACACAGTACAATTTCACCAATACAGAACACAGGCTGAATTGAAGCTTTTTTTGATTTATTTTATTCCTGGCCAATAATTTATGTTATTTATTGGTGGTTAGGTAGTGTATGGAAAGATCCCTTCCACTGCAATTCTTATTTGCTGGTCTGATTTCAGAATGTTTACAAACAGAAACAGTTCATTGTGAAACATGAAATTATCTGAGTTCAAATTAAAGAATGCAAAAATGCGTCACTGATGCCTCAGGTTTTAGCTTTTTTATTTTTCAAATCCTCTACGGCTAGTGTAGCTCTGAAGTTTTCTGTAGCTTGTTAAGTGCTGTTCTCTATGCTAAGATAGACATAACAAACCTCTGTAACTTGCTCTCCAAGGACACCCAGAACAAGAACTGTAAACCATCATCTTGGGGAGAGGGGGGCAAGCTTGGGGGAAATCACATCATTGGCTGGGTTCTGGTTGGTGAATTTATGTTGATATAAAAGTGTGAAGAACTCGTGACCGATTGTCCATTTTGAGAACCACTGAGGCAGGACCCTCTGGAGCCCGAAGTGTGCACCTGAAGGCCTTTCAAATAAAATACCACCTTTTTTCCTTTACTCCTGTCTAGTCTCTGTTTCTAGGTAGCCAGATAAGGCATCATCACCTAATCTAGAATGGAATGCATGCTCCAAGAAGCATGGATTGTCCACTGCATCTCCTTACCCATTACTGGGCATTCAAATAATCAGTCAGCTTCCGTAACTTCAAAAGCACGTTTAAAACCTTTTAGATGTGGTATTAGGAGTACAACTGGGTGTTTTTTATCACCAGTCAGCACTCCATTACATGAACTGCATTTAGAGGACTCTCAGTTATCTTAACATTACACACTGTAAATGCCCTTATCTGATGTTTGGGGGTTGGGAGTGCTGTCACGTGTTGTATTTCCCTTGGAGCTTCTCTCCAGCTCTTCCCAAGGTCAAAAATAGCTCCAAGTCTGAGCAACATTTCAGGGCAAGTACAGATACTTTCCCCATGAGCTACCCACAGATCCTGCTTTATGATCCAAGATAGGAAAGGATGTCCAGGTTCCTATGAATAGTGCTGCATCTGCCAACGTTCACACATAACATTCTGTGATTTTAATCCTGCTAAAAAATGGTGCTGCTTACCTGTTTTGCCTTCTGAGTCTAGAGTTACAGATCCCCCCCACGACCATCTCTTCTGTCGTGTTTCCAGCCGCTGATTCCGTTCCAAGGTGCGATGCAGAACTGCTTCATAGCGCTCCTACCAAACAACATCTCCATGAAGCTTGTAACTGTTAAACACAGCCACACCAGAAAACAAAATATAGACCCCCAGTATGATTTATAATCCCCTTTACCCAGCTTTTGTAACAAACATTATCATGCAAGGGATGTTGAAGGCAATTAATGGCTTCAAAATAACTGCAAACATGATTAGGTTGAGGTAAAGCACAGATAATCTATTTTACTCTTTACTTAAAATAGCCATCAAACAGATTTCCTATTCAGTAAACAGCACTACTTATTCTCTCAATAGGGATGAACCCCAAACTGAGCAAAAGTAATCGATTACCCCTGAGACTATTTGTATGATTAAGTTATTTCTAGAAGATGATAAAAATCCTCCATTATAAAATACTAAACGTAAGATTATTATTTTCAAAGAACTATAAAAACAATGAGACCCAGGTCTTAACAGACACCAACATTAAGAGAGATGTGATGTAACCAGAAACAGCAAGACACAAAGGCAAAACTGCAAAAGAAGACCAATCAACTCCAGGCCTCAGCAACCACTGCTGCCAGGACAAAGGGGGCTGAAAGAAGCTTTTGCTGCTGTCTCCAGAGCAAGTAACTGCTAACAGGGGAGCTTTAGCTCACTCTTGTGCATAAAGATGAACTGTAACCATGCTAGACTCCTTCTTTCCAGCCAGGTTTCCACACGTGTCAACAACACTTTTCTCTTCTGGAATAGTTATATCCCAAGTGATCTTTTGAAGCAGCATTTGCTGCTGCTACACTGCAGTAAGATGCCAAGGGAACTCATTATACACTCATTTCTCCCACTTGAGGATACGAGACTTTCACCTTCTTTCAACACCATTTCACAACACAAACAAAAAAGCCAGCGTGAAAAATAAACAATGTAAACTTGGAAGGAAGGATTCTGCTCACTGACAAAAGACAAAACTAAAAGTTTTTGTTTGAAATATAAAGCTTAGCTTCCCCTCTGTTAGAGAAACCTTAACTAGAGTTTACCTAAGGTGCCAAAGTACCCAGACATTATGTAATCTGTAGATTGTATTTCCATGGAGGTATCTGCAGTGCAGTAATTCTTCAGTCAGAGTTAAAGACACAGGCTTCACTTTACAAATGACAGAAATGAGCTCAAGGTCTCAATACAGTGAGCTGCAGAGATGTACAAAATAACTGCAGAGCTGTGGGGAGACAGTTAACTGAATCTTCACCATGGCTAGTGGTCTTCAAGATTCTTAGAACCACTCCCTTTCCCACAGTATTTGCTACTGTGCTGCTTCTACATTATTAGATGATTAACTAAATAAGACTTAGCTGAATAAATTAATAATGTTGGAATCTATGTATTTTTATGCACCTCTATCTACCAAATTTACAATTGCAAATGGTATCTTGCTGGTATCTTTTCCTCCTGTCACAGTACCAAAGTCAAGATCAGCTTCAGCCATCTGATTGAAGGCAAGGTGTTACAGGTCAAATTCATACTGCCTTCCCATCTTCCAGATTCTGCATGTATAACTCTCTATGCAGAAGGTCACCTCCACAGACTGAGTAAAAGACAAGATCAACACCTCATTGCTAGTCCTTATCTTCCTTGATTATCACTCTGGTGGCCACTTAAAATGTATCTACCATCCTCAAATAAATGTAATAAATGTAAATGTAACACCTTTTTGAAGCATAAGGGATGCTTTTTGCACGAAGTAGTTGCTTAAAGAAATGACACTGCACTGGACTGCAGTCAGAGCCCACCCAAACATTTCTGTTCTCCAGAAATGGAAACTATTCCATGAAGTTCCATGAAACGAAATATCAATCTGATCACACCCTGGAGCTGATTACAGAAAACCGAATACCAGTGTAGAATACTGCCAGTTAAAAAGGGTAGAAAAGATGGACTGCTAGAACAGTTTAACAACGCTGGACTCCAAAGGAGCAGCCAGGCTTACAGGCTCTTCACCAATGACCCACATTAAGTTCTTACAACCAGCTTATGGAAACACAGATGTGTGATGCTTCCACTGCTGACACCCTGGAAATGAACTGTTTCAGAACTTGCACATTTAATATGCACTAACGGAGCTACTGGTCAAAAGGATGGAATAACTTCACATATTTATTTCTGCTATCAGCTTCTAATTATTTGCAGTAAGTCCCAAACTCAAACACTGTTCTGCCTGCCCATGTGCAGGCCAGTGAGAACAGTCATTACACAGTTCAAAGCAGCAAATGACAAATACGCAGGTAATGTCACCACCAGTCATCATACAGGAATGAGTTCTGAATTTAGAAGAACTAAGAGAATGTGAGTCTCAGGCCACAGCAGGGCTAAAAGGAAGCAAGACACAGAAATAAGAGAATTAGTCTAAGACCTGTCACCCATGGCAATTTACAGACAGACTCTACAAAGTGCTCTGAAGGCATCTGGAAATCTAGGAATATGGGGTGGGGTTTTTGCTCATGTGAAAAATAGCCAGTGCTCAAACGGCCCCAGCTCCTGAAGTCCCGAGTGCCTCAGCTACAGCTAATGCTCTGTGGGGAAGGTGGACATATATCTACATAGCCCATTGTAGATGTGGAAAATACTTTTATGTTCTAATACATTCATCATTTCCATAAGTTTCTCATTCCCACCACTTCAGAGCATGGTAATGCAGGAAAACAATGTAGTTCTTTTAAACTATAGAACTTTGATGTGTGTTACCTTTTCCTCCTCTATTTTTTGTTTCCTCTTTTCTTCTACTGCTGCCCTCCGTTGTTCCTCTTTCTGCTTCATTTCTTTTAGCTTTCTCTGCCTTTCTTCTAACTGTTTTTCATACTGGAGTTTTGCTTTTCTCTCCTTTTCAAGGATTTGTGTCTCTTTGGCAGCTGTAAGAATATATTTTTAAGAAAAAAATAAAATCAAACTTAGCCATTCATTGATATTGGAAAGCAACTTACAAGCAAGAGACTATCCAAGCAGAATTATTGCCGCTTGAAGTGAAAATGTGCAGGAAGATGAGCTTGCAGAGCTGGATGACACCACACATGACAACAGATTCATCTTTAATTGTGTCCCCAGGTTGGAAGTGGAATTAGAACCTTGCCTGCCACTAGGTTTTACTGTCTAGACAGGAATATCAGGATACGTATATTCCCTATGTTAAGCATCCACTTTTCTTATCAACATAATAGTGATACCTCTGTAAGGAAGCAGTAAATTAAGAATCAAAAAGCAGAATTTTCTATGTCATGTTTTTTTTTTTTTTTTTAAGAAAAAAATATAATATAAATATTTACGGCACTGAGTGACAAGATAGGAAGACCCTACAGTTCCTGCATTGGAGTTGAAAATAGTTACAGCACTGTTCTCTGCAGCCTCCACCAAGGAACAGCTCCTGTGTAGTTCAACAGGAAGCCTCAGGTTCTGCGACCCAAAGCTAGTGGGTGAATGCACAGGGCATTTTCCATGGTCAGACAGATGAAATGAACCAAGAGACCAGACAATTACACCAACAATGCACAGACAGTATCTACACACAGGGTCCCCAAAATATTTCTGAATTTTATATGCATCATAATACAACCCTGTTCCCATATTAGGATCTACAACAATTCCTGTTGTTGTGGGTCCTTGCTTTCATGTTAAGAAACAAACATACAGCTGAGAGAGACATCTCTCCTCACAAGCTGGGAGCCCAAGACCCAGGACTGCAGGACACACTATGACCCTTTAATCTCCTGCTATTCACACATGCACTGATTCAGATAATAAACAGCATAAAGCTAGGCAAGAGTTTTCTGCTGTTCTCTAGTCTCAGATTTCCTGCTAAGATAAAGTGTATACTGCTGACACTTCAATCCAGGAGTCATTTCAGTGTGCTGGGGAACAAGGGAAGCAGTGTTCAAGGCAACCAAGCCATTCAAGTAGCTAAATCTTTTTTGGTTTCCTCTGAATCAGCATTCTCCAGAATGTCAGTCTTCAGAGATATAGGAAGCAGTTCTAAGCTGAAAGTTTTATTTTCCAAAGTGTTTTTGCTAAGGCTTTCAATAAGGAATTGGCTAAATTTGCTGCGTGGTCACTAAGAAATGGAAGGTTAGAAGTGACAAGGTAAAACTCTCTACAGTTGTTTTCCTCTCAAATCAAAAACTTCTTCATTCACAGAAGAAAAAGTTCTTGTGAACATCTTCATGTCACAGATGGACACTGATGCAAGACTAAGAGCAGATCTTGTCTCTTGTCCCCAGCACACTGACAAAAAGTGACAAAAAGAACATGGGTAAGGGGGACAGTAATTCCTTTAACACAAACATTTTAGAAAATTATATTTCAAGTGAAACATGAAAATACCATGTTGCTTTTCCCGCTCTTCTCTACGCTCCCTGGCCAGTCTTTGTCTTTCTTCTGTTCTTAGCATGGAACCATCTATCACTGTCAAAACAAAAATTTAAGACACATAATTGTCAATGATTTTCAAAATTCAAATTTAAATAAAAAGTCAAAAGTCTTTTCAATGAAAAGGAGAATGAAACTTCCTGAGAGATGCATGCACCACCAAATCACTGCACACTCTATATAGAGATTAAAGATATCATCTTAAAAATTCACAGAAAGCTGAACAACCTCCTTTTCTCCCCTTACCATTCTCTCACAACACTATTTTAATAGGTGCAAGAGAAAGCAGACACCATATTACAGGCTAAATATGTATAGTCAAAAGAAAGCCTATGAAGTCAGACATGTGAGAACATACCCTATTCCAAATTCAGCTTGGATCCTCATTCTTGTACATATTAACTCCCATGAACAAGAATGACAGGAATTTAGGAAAATGTCATCTGGGAGCAAATAGTTCACCTGTCATGACAAATTCAGAGCACTGCAGAGCAGCTCATTTGCAGACTAAGCAGAACCAAGACTTAAGCAGTCTTTGCAGGTATAAAAACTTGAATTTCAGCAAGAAGTGAGCTGGTAACTTGCCCAGAGCACAGAACAATCATTTATCTTTGCTGTCACGTCTCACTTACAAGACAGGCAACTTCAACTGAACTCTGAGCCAGTCAAAAGCAGAAATCTGTCATCAAAATCAAACCTACAAGCAATCTACCAGGTGCTCTCATGCCCCCTGAAGAAAGAGCACCATACTTCTCTTTAATAAATTCTTTTCAATCCCTACTAACTCTCCCTCGTGAACCCAGCACTACAGAAAGAGTAATGACTTCTAATTATACCTGGCTTAGTTGCTGTCTTTATTGAGGTCTGGACTGCAAGAGGGCTAATGCCACTTTGGCTTCTTCTTTCTTCTGCTATGGCTTGGGCTGCAGCAACTGTGAGAAAGAATCATTCCACATTAAGAAAAGCTCTACAACTAAAATACATGAAATAAATATCTAAAATAAATACAAAAAAATCTATTTGATTTTTTTTTAATTTACTGAATCAAACTTACTAAATAACTCTTCTAAGACAAACCCCATTATTTTGCAAAGTTATTTGTCTGACTCACACTTAATAATAAAAACTCTTTGCTACCACATGAGCATTTGTGGGCTGGACACATGTATGTAATAGTCCATTAGCACTGGTAGAATCATATTTTGATGAGACCCAAGCAGGGAGAGGTTTATGAAGACCTGTCATTACTTCAAGACATGAAACAGAAAGGGGATTAGCTGCATAAAGTAAATCATTAAGGGATGCTTACAACATACTTCTGAAACTGGATCTTCAAAAATAAATTTTAATTATAAATTAGACTGCAAAACAGTAATTAGAGCATTTGTGCAGAGACCCATTCACCTTATCTGAGTTTCACCAAGGTGACTTCAACAAAATGCAGGGGTACGACACGCAGATAATCACACAGAAAAGAAATGCTACCAATATTAATTTCGCTAAATAACAAAACCCATTAACAAGTCAGGGAGACTAATTTACTGTATCACTTTCCCCAGATTTTCTTTGTTTGGGTGTCAACTTCCACTGATCACCTTGCAGGGCGTGAAGGTGAAGTGTTACAGGGAAAGCAGGCACGGCAACCTGTAAGACAGCATTACCCCAGTGCCCGGCACAGCTCAAACAGAAGAGTCCCCACACACTGCCACCTTGTCCTCACCTTGGCTGATAGAAACTGGGAGCTCAACTGGGTTCCTTGGAAAAGCCCAACTTCAGGGGAAGCAAGGGAACACACCATGCAACCACCCAAACATGAGAAAGTTAAGGACAGTTTTACACAGAAAAGGCAAAAGGAACGTATACTGTGCTGTGATCTCAACCAGAACATAACAGACCAATAGTACAATTTGCTGTTATGTTTTAAAAAAGACTACAACTTTGCCAACGATCTGACTTCCCTTTAATAAGAGTAGTGCAGAATGCAAAAGGGGAAGGAAGAGTCTCCCTCTCCTCCATGCATTGCCATGACAACTAGCTGTGTCATGGTAATAACCCTCCCTTAGGCTGTGCCCAAGAACAATCACCTCCAAGTGTTTAATCCCATGTGATGTCCGTGATAAATGCTGATTACAATACTTATTCAGCAACTCTAAATTGTCACCCGCAGCTGAATTAATTTTTCACTGCAGCAGTAAACAAAAGTCTTCCTCAACTCCATCCTATACATCTTTGAGGCTCTTTTCAAACAAGTCAGAGACCAGATACTACGACATGATGAGATTACCAATTGGCAAAAAAAAAAAAACCAGCTTAAAAAGGGCTCACCGTAATTTCACTATCTAGATCAAAAGTCAGACAAAAATCTGATTTTGTCTGATTTTTGTACACTGTTGCATGTCACATGGATGGGAATCCAGCCCAAAAAAACACCAAGTGGAGAACAACAGAATCATCTATTCTAACACAAGCAGAAGTGGAAACAGCCAGAGGAAAAGCAGCCCACAGCAGGTGTTCTGAGAGCAGAAATGTACAGCTAGGGCATTCACATCCAATAACACCTTTGTAAATCACAAAGGCTGAAGGAACATAAGCTACTTCAAATACCACTTAGATTTCAGACAAATACAGAAATCCAGGTACATCTTTCCTCATGGGAGAAGACAGAGGTGCCCAGGCAGCCTGAGCCAACTCAACCAAGCAGGAAATAATCCCAACAGAATGAATTCACTCTGCACCTACACCAGCTTCAGTTAAGACCAACACTGGAATTTTGCCTCAACTCTCAAAGTTTAAATATCCAAATTTCCATTAACTAAGTTACAGTAAGAAGCAACTTGCAATTTAACAGGTAGAATATTAATTTTATTTTGCTTGCAGCAGGATTTTACCATTAAAAATCTTGCTGAACAAACCAGCCATAATGGATATGGGGGATTATGTATTTATGTACTCAATCAAAAATAACATACAGCTGGAATAATGTTCATGATGAGAAGGCACTGATTTAAAAATGTGTCACATCTGTAAGGCAATTAGTCAGTTTGTCTTAATTAATTAAGGTTGGAAAAGATTACTTGAGGTTCTATGAGACAGGAAAGTGGGTTACAGAAACAGTTCAGCTTGCAGAAGACAAAGAGGTGAAAAAAGTCTAGAAATACCCAGCCTTTGAGGACTTTGCACATCAAGGTTTTCTGTATGTCAGATAAAATATTTTATATTCACTCCTTCAATGCTTCATTATTTGCATTGAAACAATGTGCTTACAAATTTGAAAGTAGCAGATTTGAGGCACAAGACGTGTGCCCTCGTGTCACATGGATGTGATCCATTTAACCAACAGAAAGCCAGAATTAAAAGTGAACTGAGGATCTGAACAGAAGATTAGTAAAAGGGGAACAGACATCACATTAGATATGCCCCTGAGATATGTAAGCTCAATTTCACCAAGTCCCTGGTCAACAGACAGGTTTTACAGCCCTTGACAATTTCATGGTAAATTTACAATACAAAACTGTGATTTTCAAGGTCCACATTTTACTACAGTAAAAGAAAATGCATTGCATATTGTTGCACTATGCAACCTTTAAAAAAATATATCTTAGCTTGCTTTAATATGATAAAGAAACCTTAAAAAATAATACATTTAAATGGGTTTTTGGCACAGATACCTATAATTTCTTTGCCTAGTTTTCCATAATGAATGTAGCAGTCTGCTATGGAGCAAAGCTTCATTGAAAAGAATTTTCCACAAAATACATTTCTGTAAAATAAGCCTAATACTTGTGTAATGAATCAGGATACCCCAGAACAGGAAACCAGTTAACAACCTTCTCACTAGAATCCCTGTCACATGTTGCATTACTGGGGAGGGGGGTGCATTCATGGACATATTCAGCAAACTCCCTGGAGAAGAAAAATTCTCTTAGAGTCAAATTAAATCTCAGTTCTATTCTGAGCTGGCCCTCCCACAGTAGTCTTTCACATCAATACTTTGTGATCAGCATAATGCGTGCGTTATTACAGTAGTCTATCTTTAAATGCTCCAGGTAAAATTTAAAAAAGTATAAGCCATGCATGAGGCCAATAATAATATCTGCATACATGCATAGTAAAACAGTTACTTAAAACATAACACGATTAGGTAATTCAGGAAGCAGTTTTCCTTCTGCGCTGTAATCACCATTTAGCACCCCAGGTCTGGCCAAGCAAATCAGAGACCAAACAAAGCCACAGAAACACCAGGAGGTGACATTCTAGATAAATCCAACTCTCCCAGTTTCACCTCCAGCTCACGATCCACTGACAGTGCAGGTGCTGAGATGCCTCCCTCACACGGAGCATGACAGTACTTCCCTTCCCTGATCAGGTTTCCAATATGCCCTGAAGAGACCAGTGCTAAAAATAAACCTTGATTTCTATTTCAACCCCTGCACACAGCTAATACCCTTGGCCCCTGCCAAGACTGGCAAAGGACCTGCTGCCGTTCTTAGTAAACCTCCTAAGGGACTGAAGTGGTTCTGTCCCTTTACCCAGCGAGGTTCAGGGCTCCATCCGATCCCGTCTCCCGGCGTCCATGACCCAGGTGGACGCTGCCCCACTCGCTCTTCTCTTCCTTTGCAGAACTACAAAGGAGAGTAGAATGTGCTTTCATAGCAATCCTGCTTCTTGTGATTTAATGACTCGTTATGCAAAGCAAACAAACAAAAAAAATCCCAGACCAAACCTCTGAAATAGGGGGCATTAGGAGGTCTATTGAATGTTATGTTCATTGTCATGAATCTAAGTGTTTCCATAAAAGTTTCAAGCAGGTAACAAGAAGCCAATAAGCAATCCATGAACCAAAAGTAAACTTTCCAGCAAAATATCTCTGATTTTATAGCAAACTGTGACAAATCTGCAAGACTGCCATTTTTGTCTTGCTCCACTACAAGGGGCTACTGTTTGTCAGTAAGTGTTCAGATCCTTTTAATAATTTTTGAACATACTTTCAGGAAAGGTGAGGAAAGTCAGCATTCAAGTTTGAGATTTCTGTGCACTGCCTTTTAAGCTGATTTCCACACATTAATTAACACAAGTTAAGACAAACATATGCAAGATCATATGTTTGAAGCTTTAAGAAAAATTAGGTGTCAGTTTTTACACCTCGACTCCTTGTTCAGATGACACCAGAGGAAGGATGCAACTTCACATAAACAAGCGGACAACACAGAAAGTTTCTAACAATGAAGTGAAGTGAAAGCCCTCTCTGTGTGTATTCCTCTTCTTCCTGTTCTCCCCTTTTCTGTCTTTCTACGTTGATCCTCACATCCCATCTCTGGGCTGCAAGGACTGACAGGCTCCACAAGCAAACACGTGAGCTTCCTGGTAGACACCTTCTGACGGACCAGCTGGAAAGCAGATGGTTTTCCTGTTTTGTCTGGGCAGCCATCAGATGGGAAGCACACAAATCTCCAGAAATTAGTGCACACTCTCAGCTTCAGCATGCTAGAAGAGCTTCCTGTTGTCTTATCCCTATCCCAGACTCTTGCAAACTTTGTCCTGTATTTATTCCCTATATGGGATACCTATTTTACTCCCTTTATGTGCTTTCCTCCCTTTAATACCATTTCTGCAGCTAATTCTGTACAACAATCTGGTTTTGCTCCCAAAGTTCAAGGCAGTTCAGGGTGATTTCTTCAGTTCATCACAAGTTTTGATTCCACTGGAAAACGCAACACAAGCATTCCTTTGCAGTATATGAATTAGCAGCTCCACAAGTAAGTATTTTGAGACATATTTGCAAGAACTTACATTTTTACTCATCTTTAAACATTCCGACTGAGAGCTAGAAATACTTTTTTAAAAATCAAATAATTCACAAAATTACTTATTTCTTACAAGGCAACCTGCAAAGGTACAGCTGAAGCAATCTCAAAGACATATTATCATACTCATTCAGCCTAGGGCATGACGAGAAAGGCACTAGGAAGGTTGCTAGTTAATTTCTGCATTGATGTCTGCATACTTTGCCCTAGGGGAAGCACATAATCTAAACCAAACTTGAATGTAATACAAGCACAGACCAAGGCATTGAAATCTGCCCTTAAAGTCATCTCCAAAAACTTTCTAGTCAGAGATGCTACACCAGTGCCTGACAGCCACATCAGACGAGTGCCAGCCTTACTACCTTCAGTAGTCCAAACAGGACTGAAAACATATCTATAAAGTCTCACTGACTCCCGCTGTCACTGTATTCTCTTATTTTAACCTCACTTACACCGCTCAGCCACAAGTTATGCTTCCTGCTACTTAATGGGAAAAGCAACAGCCAGCACAATGCTCAGAAAGGACAAAGACGTCACCAACTCTTGCAGAAGCCATCATAAGGTTATTAAGAAGCAGTGTCCACACAGGGCTGACAAGCTAAATCTACCCTGTTCTCTGGAAAAGACACCCGGCTTACACAACTTGGGGTTCTTTATTAGTGAGGTGCATTATTATTCATCTCTTGAAAGAAATTAAATGGAATGACAGCGGAAACTCTGCTCTCACAAAGACCCTTGTGAACCTTCTCAAGTTTAGCAGAAATATCTACCTATTTCTGCACAGTGGAAATTCTAAAGTATCCTAATACACAGGACTAAAATGTAAGCAGTCTATGCAATGAATATGCATTTACATAATTTCAAGTGAATTCACTGTGAAATTTACTAGTCATGTGACATAAATTCTTATATATAGGTGTATACAGATTTAACACTCCAAATTGGACAGAAACAGACACAGGTTTAATAGCTACAGAAGGACCCATAAGGTAAAATGGTGGAGTTTTAAACACAGAGTGGAAGATTATCAGTAACCAGTCTGCTGTACAGAAATTTTTCTCTCTTTAATATCACTGTCCAGTGCCTCAGGAGTGTGCATGTTGTCCCTCAATGCTAGACTGGTTTCATAGATGCCAGGGCAGCTCCACTTTAAACTCCTCTGAGCAGATCAGTTCCCACTGGAATTCAAGCATTGGCAAAAGCTACAGACAGAAATCAGCTCTCCGCTTTACTCCTCCAACTCTGGAGTCAGCCTAATACTGATTCCTGTTCACACTCCTGCACAGCCACGGCAAAAAGTAACTTCAAGACAAACTCTTGCTCTCTTCTCTTATTTCACATCTGTTTTTTTCATTCTGTTGTTTCCTTCTCTTATATTGCACTATCCATAACACTAGCAATAGCTAACTTCTCTCCACAACTTACTTCCCTCTTTCCTGAATGGTCTGGTTTTTTTTGATTGCTGGAAGCATGGCCTTGAAAACGCTTTTGTCCTCTTGTTTGCAGGCTGTGGCTATTGTTTAATTCATGCAGCGCAAACAGTGCCAGCCCAGAACACAGCCTAGCACATCAAGTCACAATGGACTTGAGACAAACCCTGTGAAAACACCATTTTGAGCTTTCTTTAGGCGGAAGGATAGCAGCTCCTTTACAAGACAGCAGTGAAAATTACTGCTTTTGCCTTTTACACTTGATGAATTTCTTATGTAAAATTTAGAGCTCATTCAAACACTGTTTGTGCTTCAGAAGAGACTGGTGTTGGCATTTATCCGCAAAAGGCTAGTCTCAAATCAAATCACTCCATACAGAAAAGTGCTGCAGGACACTGAGAGGTCCACAGTGTGTTTAATGTAGCAAACCCTCTGTCTAAAGCAGAACAGGTGGGTGCAAAATGTAAAAGAAAATAAATTGCAAATTTTCTTAAAGCTGTACAGTTCAGGCGGCTAATTAAAAAAGGAAGGCTCTGAGACATTCCACTACATGCAATGTAAGACGCCAGCAAAGTAACCACGAATCAGTCCCTGCCCCAAAGAACTTGAAAGATAAGTGAAAAGTGGCAAATGGGTGTAAAAAAAGCAAGCAGGAAAAAAGAGCTAAAGAGACCAATAAATAGACTATATTTTTTTCTTAATTCATTACCTAGGGGCAGAAAGTCTTTTAAAGAAACCTGAAAGTGAGTAAGGTGACACTCACTGATCTGGTCATCTGGAGATGACTGTCCTCGGTTTTAATGTCCAGAACACAACTTACATATTATTGATCAACACTGTGCTGCACAAATGTTCCTCTAAGAAATTCTCTTGGTAAAATTAAACAGAGGATAAGCTTTGAAATTAATAAACGTGTTCCATTAAATGATGTTCTTTAAGTATAAAGATCCCTACAGTATTTCTACATTCTTGTAGCCAAGCCTTCTTGGACTTGGGAGAGGAATTTTAACACTTGGAAGCTTCGAAACATTTGCCCAGAGAATGAGCCACTACAGAATCTATGCTCCCTCCCAAGATTCAGGTCAGTGCATTTAAACAAAGGAAAGTGTCTGTAAATTAAGAGTCAGTTAAGTACTCATAAAAGAGTATTTTAGAAGCTCCCTGTGAACTATGAAGGCAAAAACCACCCATGAGAAAAGAGAGGTACTCTGAGCATGGCCAGTGATAACCATTTTCTTCAAAGGCAACATCAGCTGGGGATCCTTCACCTAGAAAGCGGAAGTTCCAAACTGACTGGAATATAAAAATAATTTAGATGAAAACAAATGTCAAGCAACTAGGTCAGCCTTCCTTAAAAGCAAAGAATTGTGTCTCTTTATGCACAAGTATTATGCAGCACAGCAGTGGTTTCTGTCTCTTTCAAACAAAAACAATTCTGAGCAACATTTTTTTCTTTCATGAACCCCACACTCCAAAACCCTTAATCTCCAGCATCTATAAAGGTTTTGATTATTGAACAGGCATATGCAAACACACTGAAAGCATATCATGAATTAAGATTGACCTAGTTGTAAGATGCATAATTGGAAGCTAAATGGCACTAATTTATTTGCAGCAGACAAGAAATTTGCAGTCCCAGTTAGATTTTAAAATACCACAAGTAATCTGATAAGTCATATTCACAGAATTAATTAAAATTGCATGCTCAGAACTTTATTTGTCAGGGTATCCTTTCACAAAAGGACTGCAAACATCTGCAATTATTTAATCAAATTTAAACAAAACCAGCAGCTTTTGATACCCCCATTATTATGACTAACCAAGATTATTTCTTCCATTTATCTTATAGTAAACTATACTAATCCTTCTTTCCTCTTATCACCTTTAAGAACTGACAATAACAGTGTATCACTACTTTAAATATTCCTCTGTTTCCTTTTTGAAAAACACAAGTGTTTGAAGAAGCAACAGTCTTTAAGACTACACAGAGTTAGGGACAGAGTAAGCCACAGCATCTCTGGGCTTTTACCATTGGAGTTATGACCCTTGCAGGTCATTATCTGCTAAATAATTCAGTTTCATCTGAACTGAAGCAAGGAAGCCAAATTTATATTTTGCAATTTTAACACACGAAGTAATATATAGACAATGGAGCACTCTACATAAAGAAACTGAAAAAAATATGCTGTATATGCACATGGTTTAGGTGGGTTTTTTGTTTGCTTTTTTCTCCTTACAGCAAGGAAGACATCTCTCCTGAACGCATTTGGAGAAACCTCAAGAATTTAAAGTTTTAAATTCTAATAAAACCTTCTATAAACCACTTACCATCGGAAGTAATCTTCAGAATGCTAAGCACCTACATACATAGCATTCATCTCTATGAATCAGCATGAAATTATCCCTACCCTGTACGACTGTATGTCAATGAACAAGAAGAAAATGAAATTAAGGCTCATAGCCATCACAATTACATTAAGTTCTCAGCCTGATTTGGGAATGTTCTCTCACCACTGAGCTCTACATGAAATCCAATTTCTGTGCAGTTCTTTGCATCTATCATCTTGGGACTCTGCAAAGCAGTGTTACTACTTTCATGCAGGGAAAAAAGATGAAGCACAAAAACCCCTTAAAACTTTCTCCAAAGTTCTGAGGAGCTTGACAAAGCAAGAAATTGAAGCCAGCCCCAGTGATCATCAGCTGAATGCCCCAGTCACAGGCTGCCTTTGCTCCACAGATGGAACCCGTACCAGTCACTCATTCAAACATCACTAAGTAAGACAACAACTGAATGGTCAAGATGCTTTTAATGTAGCACTCCCATGTTGTGAGAAACCTGACAAGGAATGGTTTCCTTGTCTTGCAGCTGCCCAGGCAAGATCTGAAGCCCACCTCCACAGACAACCACACTGCAAATCCCAAAGACTTTCAAGGATCCAAATTCAAAAGTAAATTCTTTCTCTCTTTCAGCAAGCAGCTCTGATGCACAGGTAAATTCATCAATTGACTGACAGATACACCTGGATCCCAAATAATTTCCTCTAGACAGCACTCACCATCTTCTGTTGTGGGACCAAGACTGTACCCAAGAGTTCTCTAGTACTCCTACAGGTGTTGGTACAAGCTTGTGTTCTTAAGTTATGCTTTATAACTGTTACCTAGAGACCAGATAAATCTGTGCAGGTTCGTGACTACTTGCCTGAGCAATGAAGTTGCACTATTAGTCATCCATCCATCCATCCATCCATCCATCCATCCATCCATCCATCCATCCATCCATCCTTTCATCCTTTCATGCCAATTCTGTGTACATGCACTTGTTAAAGCTGTTGCTAAGAACTGTGGTCTGGGCAAGATGGACAAAGCCAGACAGTGTCACTTACACAGGGAGAAAAAACTGATTACATGCAATGAAGCTGTTGTTTTATTAGAAAACTTCCAACCAAACTGGGACCTGCAGGTCATGGAATTTATGTCTGCAGCTACATTTGTTGAAAAAGGCACTTTATTTTTTTCCCAAACCTGAGACAGTTTTCCCAAAAGATCATGCAGATCTTGGAGAGGAAAATATATATGAATGGCATTTAAATATACTGTTTTGAACAAACTTCACAACAGCAACTCAATACATGAATGGAAATCCTGGCAACAGCACAGGATTATCAAGCTCTGGTAAAAAAACCCCCAACATTCTCTACCACCCATACTACAAAAGACAGGAGTTTTCAGTATTCCAGTGAAAATGAAGACAGTAAATGGAGACTACAGCACCTTAAATTACAAGTATTTTTCCTCTGATTACCCACACCACTCAAGGAAAACCTCACTTACTGGATAAACCACAAGTACCTGACTATTCCTCTCTTCTCACATCTTAACAAGCTCAGCAGTATTTAAGGCATTAGAATAGGATCAAAAATTCCTCTTCATCCCTAAGGGATGACAGCAGCAAGCATGGATAACAAAAATGGGGTAAGCAACTGCCATCTATGCGCTGCTGGTTCAGTGTACAACTACAACTCATTTCTAATATTAAGTGATGCTCAGAAAACTGCCTTCTAGTTGTAGTAGCAAATTCTGCTTTTTGTCATCCACATAAAGGAAATAAGATTGGACAAGTGTGTCAGGGCAGAAAACTATTAAAAAGGAACTGCAGAATTGGCACTGCAGGCGTGAGTTGGTCTGCAGAATCTTAATTACAGTTGATAATCAAAGGAGAAACACCTTTTCTTTACCTCGATATTAGACTGAATTTAAGAGAATATTTTTCTTGCCAAACATATCAAATTGGTATGGAAGTTAGTTATAGGTGGCACCACGGGATTCTACACTTGAAAGTGTAATTAACAAGCACCAATCACCCACAAATAAAACCAGTATCAAGAGGTTGGTCAGAGAGAGCAGAAGCGAACAGAACAAGAACCCAGAAGTGTCTTTTAGTAAGGACCCACAAAGGAACCTATGCAGAAGGTGACTACTCCAACACTATGTATACACACTTCTTAGCCAGGCTGCCAGAAAGAGCTGTGGTTTCTCAGCAAGATGCTCTTTCTTTTAATTTACTGTCTTTAAATGTGAGATTCTCAGACAGAAGTTCACTGAAAAATGACTGAAGGCACACAACACTGTTTATTTTACAACGATGCTTGTTCTTCAGATTGATTAAGACAGCGAAGTACACAACAGCCCACAGAGCAGCAGAAACTGGGTCCAAGCATTCTAGTTAGCAGGTATTTTGGAACTGAGTCCCCCCCACGCAGCCAACTGAGCTTAGAAAAGCAGGAAGTTATATTCCTCCCCAAACATGCCGAAGGGTAGCGTGGGACTGAACGTCAAGGTTCCTGTGGTTGTCTTTTTTTTTCTACATCTTCTCCAAACAGCTGCAATATCAGACTTGGTTGCTGCTTACAACTTCTCTAAAGAGCAGCAAATATTGTAGCAAATTATCTTGCAAATTCCAGGCAACCACTAGATTGCAAGGATGATTTCTAAACATCATTCACTCTCTCCAGGGAGTGCTATTGACAAGAAGTCAGGAGCAGAGCTGCAGCAGTCTGTGAGTTCCCAGACAGCACTGATTCACTGCACATTAGCACTGAGTTTATCTTTGAGCACATAACTGCTACAAATGCATTCTATGTACACTGAAGTTTAGATTCTGGTTCACTAACTTCCACCCCCTCAAGGAAAAAAATTCAAGGTCCAGGCTTTACCGGATCTAGTGACGGGGTTTGTTTTTTTAACATGATGTGCATATTATAGCATGTGCATATCGGAAGGGAGAGGAGCTGCCTGGCCCAAAGAGCATTTCTTCTCTGATTTTGGGACTACATCTAGGTCATGACAGCAGTCAGCAAATATGGGTACCCATGTTTAGAAAAACTTAGGAGCCACCACGTTAAGTGCATCCAATATGCAAAATAAAATTCAGCTGTTCTAGCAGGAAGACTAAGGTCCAAAGAGACATAGCCTGTGTAGGTGAGAAGTGCTATCTTTTGGCAGATCTTTATCATTCTGGAGCACTAAACTGTCTTAATTTTGAAATAGAAATAAAAGTAATTAAATACTATTTCCAACACCCAAAACACTGAAGAAGAATGCCAGATGAGCGGTGTGCATTCAGGACCCTTTGCCAGCACTCTTCTTTATGTAATTACACAGATACACGAAAAACAATCAGGCAAGAGGCTCTCAAAGTAGTTTCTGTACCTAGTCCTCGCTAGTTAGCTCAGATCAAACCACAATTCTCTTTACTTTTTTCCTGTGACTGGGATAAGAAAATGTTTATCTTTTCTAATGGCTCACCCACAAAGCTTTCGTGTGGAGACGTACCACGAAATTATGCTGGAAACACGCATCGTGCATGCACAATACTCGTTCCAGAGTACATTATTAAGGACCTTACGTATAAATAGGCACATAAACAGAGCCAAAACCAAAACACCAGTTAAAAAAAGTAAAAAATAAAATCTTTGATTAGAAATCAATGCCAGGGGCTGTCTCTGCCTTCTGCACCCGGGACCGAACACATCACTGGGCAAACTCTCAGAAGGCAAGAGCCACCACAGACACTGATAAGTTCGAGAACCGAAGAACGAGAGGATCGTGTAACGCAGCCTCCTCTGCTGCTGCCCACGAGCTGCGGAAGGTCCTGAGCCAGCAATCACCGTCCGGAGCTGCGGGAAAGGACGCACCACGAGGGCGGGGAGCGGGGCTGGAGCCAGGCAGCCCCAGCGGCCTCCACTCGCGGTGCCCCTTCCCCGTCCCGGGATGGGGGCGGACGTCCAGCNGCGGGCCGGCCGCGGGGCGCAGTGCGCAGGCTCCGCCCGCTCCCGCTCTACCCGGCACCGGGAGCGCTCCCGCGTCCATCCGGGGCGGCCGCGGGGAGCGCCGGGCGCTGCCCTCGCTCTGCGCTTCCACAGGGACGGGGGACGCTGGCGCATGTCCGGCCAAGGGCGACGAGCCTCCTGCAAGGACTGGGGAATGAGTCTGAAGAGCAGCGGCTGAGGGAGCCGGGAGTCTCCAGGAGGTTCAGGGGGGACCTCATCACTTCCTGACAGGAGGGTGTAGTGAGGTGGGGCAGGTGTCTTCTGCCGTGTCTGCAGGGAGAGGACCAGAGGAAACGGTCTTATACAGCGACAGCAAGAGATTCAGATTAGATATTAGAAAAAAGAAATTCACTGTTCAGGTGATCAGGTATTGGAACAGGCTGCCCAGGGAGGTGGTGGAGTCACTATCCCCGGAGGTGTTTAAGAGGTATCTGGATCTGGTGCTGAGTGATGTGGTTTAGAATCATGGAATTGTCAAGGTTGAAAGAGACCCTTAAGACCATCAAGTCCATCCATCCACTAAGCACTGCCACTGCAACCGAACCGTATCAGCCGGTGCCAGATCCAGAAACCTCTTAAATACGCCTTTCGTTTAGTGGTTTAGGAGTTGAATATTTTGAATAGTCTATGAACATCTGCCAAAGAGGCCGACAGAATTGGGCACCCCACGGGACATCATGGTCTCCGGTGGGCTGGTGCTGAGGGGAGCCCAGCACCGCTGGCCAGCTCTGAGCCGGATGGGCATGGGAGAACTTCCCAGATACCTCACAGGCCAGGGGAAATTTGTGTCCCCACAACAACTGCAAATGTCATCCCATCACTGCGTGGGAGTTGGAACTGGACGGTCTTTAAGGTTCTTTCCAACCTAGATCAATGTGTTATTATCGATGATGAATTGCCTTCCGATAGAGAGCTCTCAAGGAGAGGTGCTGCTCTCTCGATAAATTCAGGAATAATCTCTTATTTTGCCTCTGCATTTACACTCTGAGAACAGTAAGGGTAAAGCAGCGTCCATGGCCATACTAAAGGGCAGGTTCTTTGGGCCTTGTGCAGGAAACTCCTTTTGCAATCAGGAACAGTAAGTTTGCCTGCCAGTGGGCCAAAAAATTACCCATAAATGTGATGAATGCAGAAAAAGAAGCAGTAAAATAAGGTAGTATTTCAAGAGAACAAAAAAAGAACCTTTTAAGTATTCCAAGCAGGGCTCCATTTTAGCTTGACTATTCAGACTGCAGACTTGCCCTGTTCTTGGTTTCTTTTTTTTTTTGTTATGTTAGCTGTATGTGTGTGTAGAGAATCCTTTGTCTGCTGTTTCCTCTCAGTGTTAATAGAATGTCAGTTATTAGCAGTACTATTTAAAACAAAAGGGCAGCTAAAGGAGAAAAAACCCCTACACATTCAATGCCAAACTTCCTAGGTTTATGTTTATAATGTGTGGTAATAACACCTTGCCACTTAGCAATCTCCATGTCCTTTATACACATGCTGAAATTAAATTTCACCATTCCACTGAGAGACATTCAGATGTTATCCTCATTTTACAGATGAGAAGACTGAGTCATTGAAATCAAAGTCTCTGGTTATGTCATGAACAAAGCAGCACAGCAAAAAAGCCTGGCACATGTTTCTTGATTCCTTATTCTATATCCATGTGTTTTCCCATCTTCCTTTAATCAGCAGCTCTCAAAAATACCACCAAAATGGTTTGTATTGATTCTCAACAGCATAAAGTACAATAGGTGAGGTATGAAAAAATGGTCAAACTACCTGATAGAATGTAATTTTTATGTTTTGCAGGCCCCAGAAGTAATGTGCAGTTATGGGGCTGTACTTTCCATATCTCTAATAAGTATTCATTGATATTTTGAGGTGCCTCTGAATTTTTATTAGGTTACAGATTTTTCATTAACTTTCCAATTTAACACACTATGCAATAAAAGAGGTCAGAATCTATTTATACATTTTTGTTTCTCTGAGGAAGATGAGACAACTGGCATGGGAGCAATCACACTGAAAGGGATGCTTGCAAACAGAATGGGTAACTAAAATTCATTTTCAGATGAAATGACATTTTCTTTCCATCTCAACAGACGCATATGTGAGGGGTCTCACTGCTTGCAATTTGACACGCCTGATGTTCTGCACGTGCAAAGCTTCAGAGTAGAAGGTATGAATTACAGGAAGGGAAATTAACCAAGTGTTGCACACTCAGGATGTTTGTGGTGGTGCAGTGGAGGCTGTAAATTTAAAATAAAAAGGCCAAGCATATACAAATTCATGAGAGAAAAAAGGACTCTTGAGGTAGAAGTGGGGCATTGTCCCTCCCTACTCTCCATGTATCTACATACTGCTTGATAAGCATATCTTTTATCTTTAGCCACACAGGAGCTAAGCTAAGAAAATCTGCCCCAATGTGGAAAATGTGTTATCTTTTTCTCTGATGAGCAGTTTGGGAATGTTTGAGCTAATGTTGCAGCAATTGCAAATGTAACATCCATCTTATTTCCTTTTAAACCTCGTTTCTCAGGTTTTCAATTCAGTCATGTAATTACTGCTTATGCATTTTTAGTGGAACTTCATTAAAATTTTGACCTTGTATGGCTTCTGCAGCACTTGAAATTGCCTTTCAATTTTTCAGCATTTGCAGATTTGATTACAGTAGCTGATTTATCGTAATCCTGTAGAGACTGTCCTTTTTTCCATGTCTGTGTGGAAAAATGAATAATTTAATTTTACAGTCATTTCCTCTATCCTTTTAGTTTTCATGTGATAGTTTCTGACAAATCTTTCAAAGCTGCTTCAGGTGGAATCACTGATGAGTGCATATTACCATTGTGAGATCAGAATCAATAGAGCCCTAGCCCTGCATGTAATGTGAGATTCCAGGGGGTTATACTATCCATTTCAGTTTAAGGAATACTGAAAGTAGTTGGAAT
The DNA here is from genome assembly GCA_013396875.1 of Vireo altiloquus. Taxonomy (NCBI): domain Eukaryota; kingdom Metazoa; phylum Chordata; class Aves; order Passeriformes; family Vireonidae; genus Vireo; species Vireo altiloquus. Next base: position 619,149 of record VZRF01012833.1, read on the forward strand.
AATAGTAGCTGAAATTAGTCAGGTAGAAGCTTGCACTTGTGATGACCCAGATGCAAAAAGAAATGCTCAGAAAATACCTAAGCCACTGGTAGAGCTGGGGAGGGTGTCAGAGGAAGGAGTACCCCCCACCTATTATTTTACTCCTTACTCTGTTTGCCAAGGTATCCAGTGTTACATGGTGTTAGATGTTGTGCTTGTCTGGACTCAGACTGAAATCTGGTATAACGGTTTTTATATTTTAGTTCAAGAAAACAGCCCCCAGATTTTCTGTGAGACTACAGGTCCTAATGCCTTTGGTTACTGAAGTACCTAACAGTAAAATGTTCGTGTGTATTCAACTTTATTTATGTCAGAGTCTTGCTGAGTAAGAGCTAAAACAAGAAACCAGGAAAATTAAATGTATTTGTATATTTATATCCCTGTGTAGGATTTTGAAAAATTATGAACAAGTATTTCCAAATGTTTTAAGTCCAAAAGTGTAAGGCCTGTATTGTGACAGATTATAGTGGGTTTCCTGTGGTGAATGTAACTGCTGTGGCTGATGGAAAGAAAATCGGTGGCATGAAAATTACTGTAGCTGCCCAATCTTCTTTCGAAATGGGCTTTAACTGCACATTCTTGTTAACACTCTCCTGCTGGGACAAATACCTGCAAACCTTGGTGTTACTAATACATCTGTACCCTAAGGACCTCGTTTCTGAGCTCTGGCTAAAGTTCACTTGTATTTATCTGGGTGAATAGTTCCTTAGATATGAAGTTACTAGACAATATTGCCTAACAGAAGAGATACAGAATCCAGCCTTTAGTTTGTCCTTGGCCCAGTATGTTTATTAGTTACCTGGATGAGGGAATAGGAAGCATTCCTTTATCATTTGCATGTACTGCCGCTATGGTGGAGTACAAAGCATAGAGTCCAAAATGATCCTGAAATTTAGAGATATAATCCAAGAGGAGGGTAGATAGGGACTGATGCAAGATAAAACATTTAGACAAGAACAATTCAGTGCAGAAAGTCATGACAGAGGACAGCTTGCTAAATAGCAGATAGAGCAGAAAATAATCTGAGATGTCACAAGCTGAGCATGAGTCAACAGTTGCTTGGTGTTGTGAAAAGGGAAGCACCCAAGAGCAGAGACAAAGGGTGGGCTCTGGGACACACAGCGCTCCTCTGCTCATGAGCAGTGCTGGAGATCAGCAGGACCACTCTAGGGGTGCTGCCCAAGAAGATACAAGCCAGATGGGGAATATCTAGAAGAAGTCAGAAGAAATAATGAGAGGATAAATTTAAAAAGTTTAAAGAATTTGATTTTTTTTTTTTCAGTCTAAAGAAGAGGTAAATGAAGAGTGGTAATCTGCTTTCTTTGAAACAGAGAGAATAAAAGATGATTGACGCGATTTTAATCAGGGAAGATTATCTGATTTAATGGAAAACATTTTCATGTAGGTGTAGGGAAGTAATAGTGGAATAGATTGCTGGGGAAGCAGTAAAGGTCCAGCATTGGGGATCTGTGTCTGGGTGAGTGTCAGCCCAGAAAGACAGGTCTGATCAGAGGGACCCTGTGACCTCTCGAGCTCTGTCTCTGCTCTGTGTTTCTGTGATTCTGGCACTCCTACTTGTGCGTTTTGGGACTATTGGCCAGAACAAGTATTATTCACTGCAAGGCTTGCAGAACTGCCTTCTAAAATTAGACAGAGTGTTCTAAGCAGTGACAAAAGAGACATGAGTTCAAGGGAAGACATGGTGGTCATGTGGCTGCTTGGTTGGCTGGCAGAAAGGGCTTGACGCTTCAGTGCATGATACCAATTCTGTGTGATCATCCTTTCTGTATAATAGTTTAGTAAAGGCAGGAGACCAACTTATACAGAAAGGAATTACGTGAGGAAGAACATGCACATGTAACGTACAGAAACAGATCCACTCCTTTCCTATTTGCCATCCTGTGCCTGCCCACCAGGTAGAATTACACCTATGTGTTGTCTTAGAAAACATATTCCCATACAAATTTCAGTTCTTGCAAGGGTCAAAATAGGGTTAAGTAAGTCTGTCCTCACCATGTCTTGTCTTTTCAGTGTTTATATATCTTCTTATTTATTCTTTGGCTTTCCATTAAGCATAAGCTCTCTCTGAGGTTGGCAGTTGCTGTATTGTGTATGTGTGTGGGTGTGTCTGGTAAGCTGAGCACACTGAAGACAGTAAACAAATAACAGTAAGTTATAAAAGTTAAGCTCTTAGGTCAATTCTTGTGAAAGTGGCTGCCTAACCGTGTGTGTCAAAGCTGCATCTGTTCAACCAAACTGAGATGCTCTGTGCTCAAGTTCTCACTGCATGTGTCATCACCAGCTATTTATTTGTGTTGCCACATGGTTTAGGAGCCTGCAGGAATACTGGTTAAACGCAGACCACAGTAGGCTGCTCCCTACCCCAAAGAGCTCAAACCTGGTCCTGGATTTGCTACAGCACTGTAGAACAGCTGAATAATTTTAAAAATAATTTCCATACTTGTTTCCCTCCTGTCCTGATCTGATTTGGAGAAGTACATTCCCCAAAGGAAAGATTAAGGGGAATCAACTCAGCCAATTTTCTTAAGGTACAAATCCCATCACTGAGTCATTGTACAAATTCGGCACTGGCTGTGCAGATTCCAGCATCTCCCTTTGCTTACAGCACAGTCTGGTAGTTATTACTGAATCATTTGAAATTATCCTGAATTTTGATGTGATTACCATCAATGGCACTAGGTAATATGATTTCAACAAGCTAAATGCTGATATGGTAATCGTTATCACTTCTAACACCAAACAATTTAATCTTATCATCATGTGCTGATGAGATAATGTATTCCAGTAGTGTTTTTTTATTAATATTTTATTGTTCCAAGTGGTGTTGAGATAAAACACCAATGTAAGTTACAGTGTGCATGTGACTGAGAGGACATATTTTGAAGACTCTTAAATGACATCTCAAATCTATGTAATGATCTAAAAATCCATCTGATTGATCCCTGCCTAGAAGTGAGCACTTTTGGGAAATAGGAGAATACAGAATAATTTTTCAGTTGTTTGAGCATGAAAATATTTCTAAGTAACTTAGTGCTGCTTAGATGTTTTTCTTTGTAACAGCTCGAAGGTCGCTGCTTTTGGAAGATCAGTTCTCGAGGAAGTCTCCTTGTACAAAAAAGAAAAACAGTCAGTCATGCAAATTTTATTTCATGCAGAGCTCCTTGGCAGAGAACAGGAGAGTCCCTGGTAACTGCCTTACTGCCTTTGGAAAAAGCAAGAATAAAGAGCAGGTTGTAGTGATGATGGGGAAGGTTCTTAGCACAAGGACAGAAACTTTGTCTGAAGTGTTTGCTTCCCTAAGTTGTTTTAAGATGTTTGCTTGGGGTTTGAAGAGTGGCTCTGCCTGCAGTAAGAACAAGATTTGTCAGGAATAGTTCCCATTCCCATACTCTGTTTTTCCATACTCTGCTCTTTTGCTTCAGCACCTGCTCTCCCCACATTTCCTGGCAGGCCTGGATTTAATAGCCTTGTTACATCGTCTAGATTCCCTGCAGAGGTTTGGTACAGGCAATGTGCTGCCTTTGGCCAGCCGTTCCCATTCCAAATGAAATTGAACTCGAGCCAAGGAGAGCTCTGGAAGTGATGGTTACACTGTCCCACACACAAAGGAGGAAAGGACAAAGAAATGGCTTTGCAGCAGCAGCAGCAAAAATCCACCAAAAATCTAATATTGATTTTATGAACACACTTGATAGCTGGAGCTAATTTCATCCAAATTTTAACTTTCTGGAGTATTTTGGCATTTACCTACCTGAAAACCCCTCCTTTATCCCAATGCCTTCTAGCTGCTGTTCCAAGCAGCTTGTAAGGGGAGTGGGCCCTAACAAGTTGTGTTTTAGGATGACTTCCTCCAGTTTGCTTTCCCCTCTCATTAGGGTCAAAGATGCTCTTGGAGGAGTTAAGAAGATGTTGGAGCTGCACCATAAAGGCCCATATGTGAGTCTGGCACAGGGAAGTGCTGGCTCCATTCACTGTGCTGAGAAGCTGTGGTTCTATTTCTCACCTGGGAGAAACAACCTGTTAATTCTGCTGCTGAATTTGCCTCTCCCCCATTCGATTAATAGAATCTTACCAAGTTCAATATGGGGTAAAGTCTATGTGTCCTATTCAGCAGCATTAAGAAAAATTTTCAGCTCTTGGATTACCTAATCAGTTTTAAAAGACCAATTTCATACTGAAATAATGTTCAGGCAAACAGTGAAGTATCTATCTGTAAGAAAATTTATTTGGAGAACAGCTTTTATTTGGCACAGTGTGGTTGTTACTGAACACTATGGTGTTCCTTCCTGTTTTGGCTTGGAGATTGCTGCCTTGGCAATTCCCACTGTCTCCTTACATAGCTTGGAAAGACCCTGGTCTCACAGGCTGCTTCACCATAGACCCTACCTTGTCCTCCCATGAAATGGGCCCTCTGCTCCTGACCAGCTGAATGAACTGAAGTGGGATTCCACAGGGACAAGCAGGAGGCCCCTGCCATGGTTTGGGACTGTAACACTGTGAAGCTCCTGTATTCCAGCACAGAAAGAGGGCAAGGAGATAAATGACTCCAGTGTTTGTTTGTTTGTTTTGCCTAAAGAAGGTTCTTTGTAAGCATATTCCACATGAGGATACTTCTATCCACGTAAATAGATCCCTTGTGTCTGAATTTAAGACTCTGTATATTGTTCCTTGTGCAATGGCTTAGAAATACTTTGGAGGCATTATCTGAGAGTTTTTATGGCTTCTCTCACATATTTCCTCTGCCTCCCTGCTCCTACACATCTATGCACACACAGTGAGAGGGTCAGATTCTGATTAGACTTCTGCTCATTTTACACATACAAAACTCTTTTTTTGTACTTTTTTATTTTCTGAATTTCATCCATAAATCACTTTTAGACCCACTAGGCAGTTCTTTGTAAACGCTAGCCCAACAAGAGCTGTGCTACTGAGGACCTCAGACTCCAGAAGGAGTGATAACTGGCCTAATTTGGAGCTGAGATCCTTAAAACACAAGCACCAGCCCATTTGTGGCCAGTTTCCCTGCCTGGTGGGGTTGTTTTGTGAAGTTGTTCCTACAGAATCAAAGCAGTGCCATTTATTCTTGACACTGTGGATTGCATTGCAGGGACAGCCCTAACAAATTGCTTGCATCTGTCATAAGCAGGTTTCCCATTTGGGTTACTTTTCATTTAAAGCTCTGACTGGTGGCATGGAGCAGGAAGAGAGAGGCCAGATGTTTCTCCTTGAGCATTTTCTGATTGTCGCTCCCTCAAAAGTTAACCATTCCATGGTTCCTTTGGCTTCATATTTTTATCTAATGTCAGTGTTGGGAAGTCTTCAAGATTAAAATCTAAGAAAGCATTTTCTAGCTTTCCTAGCAGAACACATTTCAAAATACGGCTGTGAGCTGCAACAGAATTAGGCTTTACACCAGAGAAAAAGGACACGTGCTCCACTTATGAAAAAGAAAATTAATTAATCAAAATTACTGTTCTAAAATGATCAGGTTTTTTTAATGGGCAGGTAACAAGAGGTCCCTGCATGGACTGTGTGAAGGTGATTGATGTGAGGCAGTCTATCTGTGTGAGTCCTTTCTGTGGTATCTGGGGTTTTCAAAGTCAGAGACACGAATCATGCAGATGCTAAAAGTCTGGCAGTGCCACTCTGCCTGCAGAGCCAATCAGTTATCCAGCCCCTCCAAGGCAATCAGGGATGTGTTCTGCAATTAGGTCGCTGGTGTAGCTGTCAGTTATGAGCACTGGCTCGGTTCTTGAAGCACTGTGAGTAAAATAACAGGTAAGTTCCTCATGATATGTAAATTGATGCTGTGGGCAGCAACATGAAGGACTGTTGCCCTCCATGGAATCCTCTCCATCCAGTCTGTTGCCTTCTAGATCTACATTTATTTGCATCTTTGGCAGGGACATAGATTTCTTCCTTCTAGAAATTTAAGGGCCAAACTAGCAAGGCATTTAAATATTTCTGAAATAAATGAAATGTGGTCTAGCATGTAGGAATCCTTCAGATATATTTTGTGGCAATGCTGGGTGATGAACTATATTATGTCCCGAAGAACTCTCCAGTGAGTAATTCTCTTCCCTATCCCTGCACAGTGAACAGGTACAGCAGCCACCAACCACCTGAATACCCAGCAAAACAGCTTCAGTCAAGCACTGAGCACATGCTCTATGAGCTTTTCAAGGCAAACCCTTCGGTTTTGGTACTCTCCAACCCACATTCAGCTAACAGAAACCTCTAGGTCTCTTGTTTTCTGGGAGTTAATGGCTTTCAGTATGACTGCTATTAGCACAGGTCACAGCATTGCTAATAGTTTCCACTTGTTTCCTTGCCACGACTTCAGCTTTCACGTGTGAAGGTTTCTGTCTCAAGTCAGCAGTGGTGAGCCCTGAGTGGTTTGAAATCCTGTGGTATGTAGCCTGGTATAAATGGCTGTGAACACAGTGTGATAATACCCATGTGTGCATAAACCGGGCTGCAAGTATGTTGTTGGGGTTGAATGGTTTGTTCAGTGAAGAAGAAAAAAGGAGAGAAGTTTGAAGAGCCCTGGAGATTCTCCTTTGCCATACTGTGGTGATGCAGCACCTCCTTTGGTATCTGAGATTCCCACCTCCAAGGTGTTTTAGCTCTGGATCAAAGCTGGCGGCTGTTGCAGGAGACCTTTGAAGCTTGTTCTGCTACAGGAAATGAAAAAAGAAAGGAGCAGCCAGTGCCTCGGCAGGGCTGAGCATGAGGCGCTGGCTTTCCACCAGCAATACTGGTTCTTCTTCTTAGCATGACAACAGCCTGCTCAGCCTACCAGGGCTGGAGCCTTGTCTTTTCTCAGGCAATTCCCAGGGGCAGGATTTTCAACCAACCTGCACCCCACTGCTCAAGGGGGTATAGAGGCTGTGTAACTTGTGTGAAAAGAAGTTGTCACAACAGGACAAGTCCTGTTGTGGCAGCACTTCAGGTGTACAAATTTGGCTGGTGAGTGGGTGGGGAAGTGGATGGAGGTGGGGGGTTTCCATTTGAAGTTTCATTTAAATACTGATATTTGCCAGTTATTACTGTACAGTGGCATCTGAGCAAACTCGAATATTTTGCCATTCCACATCTGAAAAAATAACTACTGTTGTTCAGACCTCAGGGTAATAAGTGTTGGCTGCTACCTACTTTTCAGTGGTAGTTCCTTACCTGCATAAAGGCAATGCCATGAACCTCAATTAGTTAGTGCTTATACAGTGCTTTGAAATTATAAGACATTATCTACCTTTTAAGTATTATAATGTTTCTATAACTTATTCTAACAAGTACACAGTTCAGTTCAGTACACAGCTGCACACTCAACAGTACGCCAGAAATGCTTCCTATGGGAAATAATCCAGGAGTTTCTGTCCCCATAGCACAAGGAAATAAAGAAAAATCTTCATCAGTTTTAAATTTATAGCATGTGTACCTTCAGAGCATGGATAGTACAGCTAAGAAAAACAGTACAAATAGCTGCCAAATAAAACAGTATTTGGTGTAGTGCAAGACCTCTGCAAAATCTGATCACAGTGTGAGCAGGGCTGGAGGCGGATGGAGCAGGTATAGCATCATTGATTTCCAATTATTTCCTCCAACGTCCAGCCTAGGAGCTCCTGGTTGCTAAGAGTGTGCTGTGCAGTGCTATAGATGTTCTTTTATTTTGATGCATTGGAGACAAGGATGAATTGTACTTCCTCATTTTGCTCTTCAGCCAATGCTGCCAGTGGTGAATTAAATGCCTTGCTAAATGAACAAGTCATAAAGTTTTTGGGCTGGGGCCAGGGAGCTGTCGCTCTGTGCTTTGCACGTAAGCACGACAGATGTGTTATCCTGGGGATAGAGTGGCAGCTCCAAAGGCTGCAGTGAAACGCAATCTGGATCGGACACAGGACAGCCAGTTGGGCCATTTGTGGAAAGGAGCACCCAAAAAGGTAACTGGCTCAGGTGGGTAATCCCTAGCAGCCTCAAAAACTCAAAGCACCCAGCTTGGTTGGATATGGGAGCTTACATTTGGGAAATTTGAGAGTTGTGACTGTGGCACTGAAGTTTTACAGTGATGGCAAGTGGTTAGGAATATGGGTATTTAACTTCTGTGGTTTGTCCACTTTAGTCCTAGCTCTTTCCCTGGCTCAGCAGATCAATTTGGGGTGTGGATTAGCCAGAGCTGTCATGGAACAGGGCTCTCTGGCGTGGTCCTTGCACATGGCTCTGCAGACCTCACTGCTCAAAGGGTGCCCTGGCTGTGCAGCACCAGCCCTTTGGTGTCCCTGTCTCTGAAACCAGCAGAAAAATGACCCTGTGAGAGGGGTCTGAGGGTACAGCAGCAGCTCAGACAAGTCAGAAGGATAGGGTAGGACTGCAAGGCTGGGATAGGGGTCTAGTTAGTGACACCCCTGCCAAGCTCTTGGCTTGCTTCAGCTGTAATCCCATACTCACTCGTGCCACTGGCTCCTGTCCAGTCTTCACCCTGTCTAGGACTATCCATGCCTCACACTTCGGCTTCCTCTGCCATCCCAGAGACAACGAGGATTGATTGGTTAACCACTGACCAGCTGGCCTTGGGGAATGGATGGGTGAACCACTGACCAGCTGGCTGTGGAACATAGGCTCACAAAGCTGCAGAGAGGCCATGCACAGCCAACAGAGGGTCTGCAGAGCAGCAGACCATCTTTAGGAGTTAAGAAGAGCTTTAGAAGAACAACTATGTCTCAGAATATATAAATGCTTGGTGCCACCTGCAGAAATAAAAGGAGAACTACTCATGCCTGTTTGCTGCTTTTCTGACAGAGAGCTCAGTTCCAGAGAAAAGTGGTACAAGCACAAAGCTGTCCTTTTCCACATTCAGATTTCATCCTGCTTTCATGGGACTATTCTCCTTAAAAGCCTCTGATGCAGTACAGCCCTTCAGAAATCATCCACTTGAACACACTGCAGAGTTGAACATGGGAAATGAAATAATATGCAAGCCTGTGTGGAGTGACAAAATGTAGGATACAGCATAAAAGGATGCTATGTAATATCTGACTGGAATTAGGCTCCGGTGGGCTGTGGCACAATGGAATAAATCAGGAATTATGAATACTTCATGTGAAGTGGAGGGTGCAACTCAAGTTGACTGCAGACTTGGTTAAAGCTGGTGGTTTACTTACCACTGGGATCTCAGAAACTGAATAAAAAGACCAATTACCACCTATTTCTGTAATGTGAGGTGAGGGTGGATGTTTCTCTTTGGTTTCCCAGACAAAACAATGAGCTGCATGTCAAAGCTTGTACTTGCAAAGGCAGAGGGTAGAGGATTTGGGTGGTTTGCATGTCAGTGAGAAAAGGAGTCATCTAAGGGACCCCTGAAATAACAAGAGGAGAGACTTGGGTGTAATGACCTTGGTTTGGAAACGGTGAATAGGGCTTGGTGCTCTTCTGTGTTCAACTGAACAAGGTTAAGTATTGTTAAATATCTGACTTTTTTTCAGCCTCTCTTCCCAATGGGAACAATCTAGTGGGGCCCTGGTTGATACCTGCTATAAATCAGCTGAACATACACATTTCTGATTCGAGCAGGGTCCCCTCCCCTTCAATTATCACTCATTCTGAGGTACAGACATTAAAGCAAAACTCAATTAGAAGTGAGCTAGAAGAGCACAATTAAAATCTTGCTTCAGTTCCCAAATGCCCTGAGCAGAGCAGACAGGACATTCTGACAGGCTGCAAAGGTACATCCTTTCAGCAGGGGTCAGATCCAGGTCTGGATTTAAGCATCTCCTGGGCCCCAAGAATTCCAGACACACTTTCGGTCAAGGCTTGTTTCTGCCCAGACCACTGACAGGCTGTATGGGGTACTCCTGGCAGAGAGGCTTCCTTGACCATTCCTGAGGATGGGTTAGACCTGTTGGAGTCCAAGATATTTGGAAAACCCCTCAAACTTCCCTGGGGATCAGGGACCCTCGCTGGGACCCCAAGAGGACAGTCTTTGATTTGTGCCCATGGGAAAAGCTTCCAACACTTATGGATGAATTAAGAACATTAAAATATAAGATAGATCATAGTTTAGTTTATCACAGGATGAAAATTTGTAGTTTTGGGTTTTGTAGTATGGAAGTAAAAGGGAAGCAAGATGGAGGTTTTTGGGCAGTGTTCAGAGTTCTTCTTTTACTCCATTTTCTGCTGTGACAGTGGCACAAAGACATTGGTAGAATAGATTTGAGGTAGAGGAAACGTGTTAAAAATAGGTGATGGTTATTGGTAGAGAATTATAAATATAGTATGTTTTAACAGTTAATTGGGTGATAAGTCTTTAAAACAGCTCTGCATTCTTGGTTTCGAGGTCTTGCAGCGGGAAATTTAGAGCACAATGCCCAGATGCAGGGCGGCTTTCTGAATTTGAGATAAGAACTTGAATAAACAACAAGAAAAACTGAAAACTGCAAGTCCAGCTCCTTTTTATCTGGTATGAGACTTTGATAGAAGAAGAAAAACCCCTGTTTCAGGGACGAGACAATGACAAGAGCAAGGACTCTCACGGGGGGTGATTCTGGCAGCATGGATGGTGATGGCATAAATGCCACTGGCTGTTAGGCATGGCTTGTCTTCTTTCAGAAAGGACATTTTATGGGATGTGTTGGGAAGTCTCATACTGAAACCTTATTCTCCATAGTCTGAGCAAGGTCCTTGCCCTGAAATGGGACAGGGACACTTTTTCGTTAAAGCAATGCTACTGCAGCTGGTAAATCTCAAACTCCTCCTTTACCTAAAACCAGGGCTTTTTTTTTTTTTCCTGAAATGATCTTAGTTGGTGCAGCACATCTTGTTCCACTGAGTTACAGGATTTGGGCTTTCACATACTGGAATTTTGGTATCTCTTTACAGCAAAAATTAAACTCCTATTAGGACAGTTCTAAGTGAATAGTTAATGTAAACTAGTGTAGAAGAGTGTATTGAAAGGTATATACAATATTTATATGTATGTATATAGATTTGGATTAGATATTCGGAAAATTTTTTTCACTCAAAGGGTGGTCAGACACCGGAATGGGCTGCCCAGGGCAGTGGTGGAATCACCGTCCCTGGAGTTCTTTAAAAAATGTGTGAATGTGGTACTTGGCGACATGGATTAGTGATGAACTTGGCACTGCAGAGTTAACAGTTGGACTCATCTTAGAGGTCTTTTCCAAACTTAACAATTCCAACCTCTAAGATTCTCTGATATCCTCCAGGCATCTAGAGAAAATTAAAAGGTAGCAAAAAGCTTTCATCCCTTAAGCCCGTTCTTCCTATTCTGACAAGATTGTCTATGTCAATATTATTTCAGTAATATTTCAAAAGAGAAATCTGAATTATATTGAAGTTTATATCTTCATTAAAATTTTTTTTTTTAGGACCACTAAAATGAAACCTTTCTCTTGCCTCAAAACATAACAGTAATTATATAACTGAAAATGGAAATGATTCTGAGAAAGGGCGTAAAGAGATCTCTAGGGTGGTAGTATTAGTTTTACTAATACACAGTGAAGTCCTGTTGCTATTTTTAACAGCCTGCCTCAGCTAAGAAAGGAAAAATATCAGAAGATGTAGAAAATGTGAAGAGGAAGTACTGCAGAGTGAATCCAGAGGACTGCTCAGAGAGGAAATGACTCAGGCAGTTGCTAAGTAAAGGCAGCTGCCTATTTACAGAGGAATTAAAAGAGTTAAAGGAGAAATTCCCAAACAAAATATCCTCAGCAGAGTGTGGATGGCATGAGGATGCACTTAGAATAAATGTGTCTGAATGAAACCACAGAATTGCCTGAGGTTTGCCCTGTGCTGGCAGGGATAGAACAGCCACAACATCCATGGGCAGGAATCAGAAGCCACAGCACAAACCCTTCCAGCCTCAGCAGACACTGGCCATGTGGGCACTGCTGTGCCGTGGTCTGGGTGGAGGAATCTCTCTGGCAGCCAGGATATGAGCCCTACCCGTGACCAGCCCCGGGGCCCCTCTACCCAGCATGACGGTGAGCGTGGGTAAGCATGATGAAAGCCACATCCAGCCACTGTGGCCTTCATCCTTCCACTCTTCAACTGGGTGCCATCTTCCATTTTCTCCCTTTGAAGGCCACTTGCAAGCCCAGTATGGCTGAATTTCTGGTGGGAAGGCATGGCTTCTTTTTTTCAGTTTGTGAAATGGGGAGTCACTGGGATCTGCTGGCAGAGTCTGTGTGTGTGCTGCTCACTCTCTGCATGAGAGGTGCACCATCATCCCCAGCATATTCAAGGCAGGCCACAGGGCAGCATTTCAATCTCCCAGGATCGACCTCTGCATGACTCTTTTTCCTTCTCACCAGGTATGTGTGGTTAACTACCTGAAACAGAGAGAAAACAAAAGTCCTTCCTCCCCTTCACTTCTAGTACCTGTAATTAATGAGCAAAATACACTTCTCTCTTAGCAAGGCATCAAGTAAAAAGACTCCCAGCATTGCTTGTTAATAAAATAAAACCTTGTAATAAATCATAGCCTGTAAGACATGTTACAGAGAAAGTATCTTAGCAGCTGTTTGGGAGAAGCAAAGGCTGGTGTGACAGTTCACTGTCCTGTTGGTGGTGACAGTCCCTGAGGTTTGAGTCCCTGACTGCACAACCAGATCTAGTGGGAGGGAGCAATATACAGCCGCTTGTGGGACCCTATTATGTGTAACTGCAAAGCTTGTACCCGGTTTTTGTTCATATCTAGCGAATATATTATCACTTTAAGAAGTTCTCCAGCCACAAGGAATGAGAAAAGCAGTGCTGATGTGACACACTGAGTTCAAGCTGTGGAAAAAAATCTCTGCTATTGTACTTCTCTATTTGAATTTCTGTGTGTTGGGGGTTAGGTTTTTTCACGGAATTTCTTCGCATTTCTTGTCAGGGAGATGGAAAATAGACAGCGATCAAGAGTCAAAAGAGGAAACGGAGTGCCTCGACATACCCTTGAAATGGCTCTGGGGATGAGGGGGGAACGGGGTTGTTTTGGCAGTTTCTTAACTAGGGGTGGTCAGTCTTTGTGCGGCTTCGGAAGGGAGACGGTTGTGGGGTTTGGGTGCTGCACTTCTGCTGCCCAGGGAGAAAGCGGTGCTGCCACGCTGCTCCCGGGCCCCGCGCCGGGGTGCGGCAGGACGGGCGGGAGGCAGCGGTGCCACAGACAGCGGTACCGCGTGTTTCCCTGCGGGCGGCAGCACTGGGGGTAAAAAGTGCAAAATGTGCAGAAACTGTTGAAAGCCCCGGCGCGTGCAGGGGTACTGCCAGGCCGCTGCGAAGGTCACATTCACATTTCTTGGCTGCAGCGCCGGTTTTGGTTTGCAGGTGACACCCGCGAGGCGTTCGAGTCACCGCGCACCCGCATTCCGTGGGTGCAGTGCCGCGTTTGGCCCGCAGGCGGCACCACCGAGTCCCGGCGGCGGCTGCAGTACCGCAGGCTGTCACCAGGTGGCCGCAGAGACTCAGGGCCCAGCCAAGCGCTCAGACTGTTAACAGTGACACAAAACCTCTGAACGCACGGAGCTATTCCTGCTGCCTTCACAGAGATCGTATTTTCTCCCCTTTTCAAGCTCTTTCTTGTTTCATTTATATAGTTTATATGTACAAAATTTATATTTGCATTTTCAAGCCCCTCTATATCTGTATTTGTAGAAATGAAACAAACAATGTGACCCAGAGGCATAAAAGAACCATCTAAGAACCATGAGAACAGGACCAGAGATGCCATCAGGCCCCACAGCTGGGGCCCAGGAGGCCATTGTCCAATTCTTTTTGGGCATCACCTCCTGCCCAGTGCAAAGAGAGGGCAAGGGTGGCCGATAAGGGTTTATTCTGTCATGCATGTGACAAGTTCCTTCAGCAAGTCTGCTCTGCCACCTGGGGGCCCTGACGCTGCTCCTGCCCACTGGACACTTCAGTGGTTGTTTCCAGAGCAGCACTGGTCAGTCTGGAGGGGAACTGACAGCTGATCGGCTCCTGGAGCCATGGGCTGCCAAATAGAAGTGAAGTCCACCAACAGTGAGCAGCAGGGCCTATAATGAGGGAAGGGGAAGGGGAAGGGGAAGGGGAAGG
>VZRF01012833.1:633336-649384 GCA_013396875.1 Vireo altiloquus
AAGGGGAAGGGGAAGGGGAAGGGGAAGGCAGCTTGGTGGTGGGGGTGTGCAGGAAAAGCACAAGGCTGGGAATGGGACAGAGAAAAACAGAAAAGACAGGGACAAAAAAAACTATAGAGGAACAGCAAGAGAGTGGGATAAAAGGGAGGAGGACAGAGATAAAGAACTAGAGAATCATTTACGTTGGAAAAGAACTTTGAGATCATCGAAGTCCAACCATTAGCTGAGCACTACAGTGTCCACCTACTAAGTCTACCACTAAACCACTTCACTTGAATAGAGTGAAGAAGGGAAGTTAGGAGTAAAGCTAGTGAAAGTAAAGCCTGAAAAGCAGCACAGAAATTTTTAAGTAGTGGTTTTAAGGGTGGGACAAGCTTTGATGCTTTGTTTTGGTTTTTTTCCTTGAAATATATTAGATGATTTTTAATGCTACACTTTAATACTAGATTTAGGAAGATCCAGAGGTTTGCAGCTCATTTTACTGCAGGACCTTGCTAAACTCGGGAAAATATGATGGAAGCTGATGTTAGTTATAGGGAGTATTTCACGATTAATTCTTAGGAAGGTATGAATGTGTATTACCTTTTGACTACTGTTACAAGTAATGTTACAGATGAGATTAGGATTAAGGGACTGAAAAAAGCAGCAGCATGAACAGAAATTAGGGCAGGATGTTTCAAAGTCTGAATAATTCATACTGCTAAACAAAATGAACAGATATAAAAATTATTTCTTTTGTCTTGGATTAGTTATGGTACAAAGGAAGATTGGGATACTTGTTTGATTTTGTAGTTTATGTATGTTTGAGGACAGTACCTATGTAAAAAAGAAAAAAAAGCCTCATGTTTAACCAGTCTCAGGTTCTGTGAGGTCTGGGATAGACATTCTTCTAGGAATCCAGCTATGCCAATGGATTATGCTATTTCTCAGAACTGTTTTCATTACCATGCAGTAGGTTACCTCCTTTGCTAGCAGTATACAGCATATGTGGGCTTTCCTGACAGACTTGGAATAGGGGGTGCTCCCATAAGCTCCTCAGTCTCCAGTTTCATGAGAGAAGCAACTTCTAGCAAGCACTGGTAGATATAATCTAATGGCAAAGCAGGATTCCTGAGAAAGCAGCTATCCTGTACCTTAAGTTGGAGAAGGAATTCTGTTTCTTGCTGCTTTCAAATTTAACTTTAGAAGGCCGAAGTTTGAGAAGTCTGGCTAGGCTAAAGGCTATTGTGCTATCTCCTTGTCCATTCTATTTTCTAAAGCTCATTAGAAGATGATGCTGTTTGCCCTGTTGTGCCCTCCTGCGGACGGACTGCAGCGTCCTTCCTGCAGACATCTGTGTTCAGGAATCGTCCCCAGCGGGGAATAGGCGCAAGCTAGTCGTGCTGTGCTGGCTCCTCGTGAGAGGGAGCACGGTCAGGAGGCTCAATGTGCTAGCCCAAAGGCAAAGAAGCAGGAGGGGGCCTCTGGTGTAGGTTCCAACAGGCCTTATTCGGGGGAGAGTCCGGGGACCAAAGGCAGGGGCCTGGGCTTTGCAGGGGTTTTTATATGGAGTACCGAGGGAGGAGCCAATGCGGTACAGGCGAAGGGGAGTGTACAATGTAACAACAACCAATGGGGAGAACAGGGAGGCGGGAGCTACAACTGGGAGCCAATCAGAGATCGAAGAACAGAGAACTTTCTAGACCGGGGGGAGGCGGTTAGGACTAGGGCGCCACCCATTGGATGGCAAGCGCCTGATGGGCATTGAACTGCCACAGCCCTGAGGTGAGCTGGGCCACCACAACAAGAAGAGATCTTCCTTTCACCATATTTATTTCCATAGGTGTAGTAGAACTGTGTCTAAGTGTATCCTGTAAAATCAGAGAGCTGAGTTTTACCATCTAGGCTATGGCTGCTTCTTAGTAGCATAAGCAAATAACAGATGTGAAAATACTCTGCAGGAAGAAAGCACGACATGAAACAAACATTTATTAAAAAGGACTGTACAGACAAATTAAACAGATCTCACACTGTTACTCCTACAAGGCTCAGGAGTAAAATACTTAAAACACAGAAGCCAGTGAAAATACCAGATATTGCTAGAATACCTAAAGACTAAAATGATAACGTACACTGGAGGAATTAGAAACCTGTAAAATAAAGGAATAAAGCACTTTTATTTATTTAAAGTGCTAGCAAAGTCTTAATTTCTTGGATAGTACGCTATTTAAAGTAACACATCAATGTCTATTCTTTCAAATTTAGATTATGTAAGTTGAAACCACTGTCAGGTTCAGTCAGGGTCCTGTTTAGAAAGCTAAGGTTGAATTCAGGAAGTGCAAGTATTTAAATTTGTCTTACATTTTCTCTGGATTTAATGGTGCCCTTGGCACTAAAGTTTGGATAATTGATCCACCCCAGCTTGAGTATAAAAATTTTTATAGCAAAGCATTTAGATACCGTACAGTGTTTGCATCCTTTTACCATGAACTTAAGTTCAGTGGCAGGGCGAAAGGCTTGGGATTTTGTTTGGTGGGATTTTTCCTGTTTGGTTTCAGAACAACAGGACTATCCTTTGAGGTGAGTGATGAACTAGGAAGAGACCCTGGTAACCATCTATACCAAGAGAATCCGGTTACTTTGTTGTCACTTGGGTATCCTTTTAAAAATCGAATTACAAAGGCAGGGTTCAACCAGACTTTAGTAATATAAAAGTCTTCTAAGCTTTGAGGAGGGTCTCATTGTGGCTATTCGGAGAATTTGACCCAAATAAGAATAAATTTAAACTAAGTGAAGAAGTATCCACAAAGACTTTAGATACAAAGGAAGAAGCCATTGTTGCTCCATGAAGCAAAAATGCAGTAGACTTGTGGTAAGAATTGTACTTCAGATAGCTTCCTCTTCTGCCTGAAAACCAAGAAATCAGCATTTCATAATTATTCCTCCAGTCTGTTGAGAAAGGTGCCTGGGAGAAAAGAGCCTGGGGCTGTCATGAGAAGAGTTCTTCAGTTAAACTTCCATCATTATCCCATGAGAGAAAAGAATACTCTTTCCCTATGAAAGATACTACTTCCCTCCCTGCCCCCATCCCCATGGTCCCCTAATACATAATATATATTTTATCTCTGTGAAATAGCTAGAATCATAGAATATCTCAAGTATGAAGGGACCCACAAGGATCATCAAGTTCAACTCCGTGCTCCTTACAGGACTAGCTAGCATCAAACTGCGTGGCTAAGTGTCACCCGGGTGTTCCTTGAACCCTGACAGGCTTGGTGCCTTGGCCACTTCCTTGGGTCACTGGATCAGTGACCGAGCAGTCTCTCAAAGAAGAACCTTTTCCTGTGTCCCGTGTCCTCTGTCCAGTCTGAACTTCCCTCAATGCACCTTCATTCTATTTCCTCATATCTTGTTGCTTGTCGTCAGAGGTGATCAGCACCTCCTCCTCTCTTCCTCTCTGAGGAAGTTGTAGGCGGTGATGAGGACACCCCTCAGCCCTCTCTTCTCCAGACTTAACAAGCCAAGTGTCCTCAGCTTCTCCTCAGAGGTCTTGTCCTTGAGACCTTTTGCAATCTTGGTCACACACCTCCTGTAATAGTCTGATGTCCTTCTTGCATTGAGGCATCCCAAACTGGACCCAATACTCAAGGCCTCATCAGTGCAGTGTAGAGTGAGACAATCAGCTGGCAATGCTGTGCTTGGTGCAATCCAGGTTGTGGTTGGCCATTTTGGCAGCCATGGCACCCTGTTGACTTATCTTCAGTTACACTTACTCTCAGCAGTGCATGCTATTCATACGGCAGAATTTCATAAAGAACGTGAAAATTTGTAAATACTAGTACAATTGATGCAAACACAGTATGTCATATTCACTTTTTTTAAAAAAAAAAACCAAACTCTAACCTTGTAAAACACAAGAGCACATGAGACTAGTTTAAAAAAGTAAAAATACAAAAATGTTGTACTAAATTAGTATATGGTGCATCCTTAAGTATACTTCAGTTCAGAGATCTCCAAAGAAAGAAAGAACTTGGCAAAATAACAGTGAAGTGAGAACAACTATGACTAACCCTACCTATTTCAGAACTGTAAGTCAAAGTTTCTACAAATTAATCCTTCTATTCACACTACTTCATTGCAGACCATTCACCCACTCCATTGTCACTACTTCTTAAATTTATGTACAACTACCATGAAAGTATGCTCTCTCATGTATGCACTTTGGGGAAGTCCACATACTGTCTTTTAATTCTGTGTGCATTTTCCCTTCAACTCCATAGGAATTGCTCTGAACAGGGCACACAGCATGTGGACACTTTTAAAATAGTAGAATCCAGTATTTGTGCTACAAAACATGCATAACACAGTATTGCCATTTGGAGCATGGAGTCAGACTATCTTCCATTATTGCTGTCTCAGAGAGAAAATTTCTGTAATTCAGCTAGCAGAATCTGCTCTTCACATAATTTCAGGGGCAGGTGGTCCACATTCTGTCTGCTGTTGACAGATGTTTATTTGCCTATGTAACATTAAAATGGGGGAATATATCCTGAACCTGGCTTAAGTTTTAGGACTATCTTCAGTAAATCACTAATGTACTTTGTGGCAGACTTAGGAAGTTAATGGCAATGTATGTGATTTGGCCAGCAAAATTGCATCATGTGGATTTATTACTGTTGCCAGTGTTTGGCAAAGTTCTGAGTAGAGACTTGGGGATTCCCTGTTCTTCCTATCTAACAAGCCAAACTCTTAATATAAGCACACGAACATAATAGTAGAGAAAAACCTGGGCTAAAGAGAGAAGAATGTGACCAAGCAGTTCCTGCATCCTGAAGTTAGTGAAAAGAATATTTAATACTTGAGATCAATTTAGGCAACAAAGGTGGTCACAAAACTGGGATTAGAGATGAGCAAATTTTAAGGGCCAGTTCTGTAGGTGGGTCACTGCCATTCTCCCCACTGGAAGAACTGTTCTTACATTACATTAAACAAAGGGAAGACATACAGAGAGTTATCTACTCCAGATGCTTTAGTCAGGATTCTTTTGGCATACAGGGAACAAGAAAACAAACTGGCCTGAAGTAAAGCTCATTTGAAAATGACCTATTAAAAGATTAAAAAATCGGAAGTTTTTGTTGAGGGAGGATAATGTCACCAAAGCTTGTTGGTTCTGGTGAAACACATAATTTTTAGTTGACACTGTTCCTCATGCATGTTCCTGAACTTTCCTATGCTCCAGTGGAGGATATGTCTGCTAAATTTTGCCTGTAGAAACCAGGAACAGAAGACATGCAGAATGGCTGATGTGCAGTCTGTGCACATAGAGGTCTGAGATATATCATGCATGTTTCCTAGAGAACCACAGTGTTCTAGTTTGCCATAGAGCCAGGGAGGACCACTAATATAGTTCATTTCAGCCTTGTTCTTAAGTCAATCAATCTTTTGCCTGCTGAAAATAATAACCTGTTAAAATGTTAAAGCATGACAAATTACATCATTTTTAGAAATTTATACACAGCCAGCACCATTCCAAGGTTTAAGTCAAGTTTGAGGGAACAGTACAATCAAACTTCAGTAAATCAAAACCCATGTGTGTCATTAATGCATTGATTTTCTGTATAACAAATCTCGTTTTCCCTGAACATTTCCTATTTAAAAAGAGTTCCATTGGATACCCAAACCTACCCAGTCTTATGAGATTGGAAAACAAATTGTTCTTCAGTGAAACAAACAGACAGTCTGCTATTTCAGCACTTCAAATAGTCTACTGTTATCAGGAGAAAACAGAATAATCTTTTAGTAACATCTGTTTTTTAAAAAGAGAACATAAAAGTTTTTGTGGTAATCCCATTTGGTCAACAGAAATAGCCTGACATCTGGGATACTTGCACAAAGAATTCGTTTGTTTAGGAGTACAAAAGATGGAACAATTGAAATGTTAAACTGTAGCACCAGTAATATTTACTTTCCTAAAACCAAATCCTAAAGACTGGAAGGAACTTAGAGCACGAACATTGTGCTTACATTGCATTTAAATAGAAAATAATGAGACGGTCATACTTGAGTCAGCAATTCAGTAAAGTCTGGACAAATTTGCAGTTCTACTGAAGAGTACTGGGACAAGTCACACAGCTTTTCAATCTTCTGGATTTCATTCATCCTGTTTTCTCTTGGGTTTTTTGGGATTCCGAGATCGGCTCTTTGCTTTGCAGAGTGGACATATGGGCGCATTCCGATGGATTTGTTGGTGACATGATAAACACGCCTGAAATGCAATTGCAGCCTCTTGTTACAAACATCAAAATGTCATTGTTACACGGGTTATTGAATATCATACTCTAAGTTACAGTACAGACAAAAACAAGGCTTCTTGCTTTCAAAGGCAAACTGGTGCTACATTCTATGCAATCTAGGTATGTGGATTATACAGTAATTTCAGGCCAACAGAAAAATAGGAGTATCTCATTGAATTTAAACTACATTTCCACAGACATGTGGTTCATACATGTATCAATAACTTTATATTCTATTTTGTTCTAAGTGTTACAGTGATGTTTTAAAGGTGTTTACCTGCCTAATAGTTCACTGAGTCAGGGAAGTTACAGTAATGGCCAACGGCAATGTCACAGAACTTAAGGCAGGAGTAGATGATTAGATGAATTCCACATATTTAACACAAGGTACAGAACTCTGAGCCCTTTTGCTCCATACTGAGTCCTTTAGTTCACATTTGACTGAAGCCTATTACTTGCAGAAAGGCTTTTTAATTTCCTAACTACAAATAGTAAGTATATTACTTTGGAGTGTACCTACATAAGTTTGCCTTCTCAGTGACTCTTTGGAACCTGGGTGGGATGAATACTGCTATGTAACTATGTAGCTCTTCTCACTACAGAAACAGTAAAACTGTAACTTAAGTGCCTGTGGTTATGTTACATTAACCTATACATTACTCTTGAGGATCCAAAGTGCAGAAACAATCACCTTTCCTGGTAATTTATACCACTGATAATTTCCATCATAAAATATGTGCATTGCTCTTAATATGACTCCATATGGCATTAACTAAAAGCTACTACTTTTCCTTTTGCCAAGGCTTTTTTTTCTTACATGCCTTGCTCCCATGTGAAACACGAGAGGAGGGGAATTGCCTACACCTCTGCTGAGGGTGACTCTTAAGTCCTAGAAGATTCTTGTCCTAAAAGATTCTTATCCTTAAACCTTGATGACTGGTGCTACTGCTTTAAGTCAACTGCTTGCTATTGTTTTGAACCACTGCAAGGGAAATTGGAATCAGGACACATTATTTTTCCTTTTTGCAAATATTGATCACTTCATAAATATAATGTATTCCAATGATAAAAGAGAAAACCCAGAACACTCCATCTCCTGACCTTCATTGGAGGTGGCTGCTGTCTGAAAGTTGCTGTCTGTCTGGTATCTTGCTTCCTAGCCACTTGCAGCTGTTGGGCAGCTGCTGCAGCTGCAGCCAGAGACTCTGGGATGGGAGGCTCCTGTGGTTCTGTCTGCCATTCTGCTTTCTGCTTTTCAAAGTAGCTAGACAAAAGAAAAACAAAAAATGTAACCACCTTCTGGAGTATTTCATTAGTTTGTAAAGGATATTTTGTGTTAAAATACAGTAGATCACATTTCCCTACCATGTTCCTACACTAGAGTCAAACTGCCAAATTGCCTAAACATAGACTAGTTAATAAATAGAATATGTGGTATTTTCTTCTGCATTTTTACACTTCAGCCAGATTCCAGACCATAAACTTCTAAGGCATCTTGATGTACAACTGGATATAAAGCTAGTAAGATGAAAAATAGACAACATGTATAGAAGAAAAATAGACCATCTTCAGATGCACCTCTGTCAGTTTTTCTATATTATTCTGCTAAAATTAATAACTTTTGTACATAATAGATTAATACATTCTTTGTAGTGTCAAGGTGTTTCGAATATAAAACAACATTTCTATAGAAAAAAAAGGAAATCTTGAAAACTGTGTGCCTGTGAAAACTATGTTAATTGTGCTGGGCATTAAGAGAAATATATGTTTATTAAAACATCCCTTGCATTTAAAATGGATCTGTTAAACAAAGGACACAGTTCTTTAGTTCACATAAGCTAATTCTGTCACTCTCCCCTGCCTAGGTTATTCGTAAAAATGAGACTGTGATTTATTATCCAAATCTATTCCACATGTCAGGGAAACTTACTTGTTGACAGTCACAGGTATTTGGCCAAATGCCACTGCCATGTGCAGGCAGCAAAAAGTAAAATTCTGACTAGCAGCAGCACAAACCAACTGAAGAATACTTGGTTTATATCCCTCTCTTGTATTGCCTCCTACTATTGCTTGCTAAATAAGTAATTTTCAGGGAAAAATAAAAGGATAGATAAAGCAACATATAGTATAAAACCTAGAAAGCCAACCACCCTTGAATGTTTGCATGCAGTATGTAGTTTGCAGCTCGGAGTAATTTTACTTGGAACAAATTCAGACTGAATGTTATCTAATACATGTCCCTCCACATCCCTTTTTTGTTAACTTTTGTTTTTCATGCTTACCTCTTGGATTCTTTTTTTTCCACCTACCAGAAAAGTAAAATGAGAAAATGACCAGTAGAATTGAGAGAAAGCATAATGCCACATAATGTTTGCTTTGGAGACTTACTCAAGGGATAGTTTCTCTTCCTCTTCACATAGGTCTGGCAGCCTCTGCAATCCCAGAGTCATTCGCAAGGCATCTACGTGCTCCTTTAGGGGCTTGTACTCCTCATGCAGGCGGCGAGTAGATTCCAAGAGCTTGTTAAGATCGTTCTCAGACTGCTTGATAGTGTTCTCCATCTGAAATAGGAGGTTGGGCAAGTTTTTAAAGAACTGTTCCTCTCTGACTGAGTAAGAGACTCTATCAGAAAGGCAAGATTTTTCTCACTCAAGTTGAAAGAGATTTGAGACAATGCAATAGTAAAGCAAAGACTTGAGGTATTGGGAGGATGAAAAATAGGCAAAGAAGAAGCAACAGAAAGTGACATATGAGATGTATTTTCATTTTAAAAAGGTGCAATCAACCTATATGACCTTCTGAACAACAGAAAAAGCAGGGAGAGGCTACAAATAAAGTTGGCTAGTGAGGAGCTACGGAAAACTCTCAAGAGACGTTAGAAAAGAGCTTAAAAGAGTATAAAGTAATTTTCTGTGTTTCTAAGGTACCTGAACACTGGTAGAAGTTAACAAACAAGCTAAGGAAAGGTTTCTGCTTCTCTTACTGCATTAAGTGGGAAAAGCAGCAGAGAAAAAAGACAATCTGTCTGGAAAAAGAGGGGAGGATGAAACAGAGGCTGAGGTTATGCAGCTGGACATGGGAATAGACATTTGAAGTGATAAATAAATGCAGTCTGCACATCCAGTACATAGCTTGTACTTTTTTACTTGTTGGAGCTTTTTTCTTCTGGTGCAACACAGAGATACCTTCAGAGCTAAAAACCCCATGGAAGAGGCCTAACATGACATAAAAAATGTATTTAAAACTATTTTCCCTATTTAGCCCCTCTAATTGGCTAATCTTCCCTGTTCATAAATGTTTTTTTTTTCTCTTGTTGGTATTAATTCCCTTCAGGCTGGTGCTTCTTGACATTTGGTGATTCCACTCAATGATGAACATCAGCCCTTACTATGAACTTAACAAATACTATGTATTTTCTCAAAATCTCTTAGTCCCACCTACCTGCCAAAGTTTCTGTTTCTGGGTGCTAAATGAGAAAAGACCAACAGGAAGAACTGTTTTCTATGGGACAGCTGGAGTGGTATTATTGTGGTTACTGGTAGTCATAGCCACAGTAGGCTTCGTTATCTATGCTCTCAGTGCAACAGCTTATTTTACCAACATTATAAAATATCCTGCCCTACAAAGGGAAAAAACAATTCTCCTGAGGTAAATGTACTTTGCACTCTTTGTAGGATCCCTAGGATGGTTTTGTAAAGTCCTTATTATTGAACCAGTGACAGTTCACTCATGCACAATTCCACAATTTGTGGAATGATTCATATCCAGCTGTGCCTTAGTCAGACTGTCTGCAGCTGGGCTGTTGCATACCACATTAATGTCAGCATGGATCAGTCGCAGCTCCTCCACGTGGGCCATCTTCTCTTGCAGCAGCAGGTCCATTTCCTGTTTATATTCTTTCAGGTGCCTCTCCTCAGACTCCAGGGCTTCAAATTCTGCTTTCAGTCGTGCCTTTATTTTTTCCATCTGCAAAGTCTTATTCCTGAATCCCAGTGATAATTAAAAAGATAGAGAGACAACAGTAAGTCACTGAAACATATTTCTGTGAAGTGCATTTTATATGGTATTAGATAGACAAAAGAAGGCAATAGCAGCAACAGACAAGAGTGAGACTGTGTATGAGCAAAGGTAAGGTACAAGGAGAATACTGAATTCTAATCCCAGCTCTTTTGCTAAGCTTTTCAGTGGTAGGAGAATTCTCGTACTGAATTATGAAATTAATAGAGTGTTGTCAGGTTTATCAGAGCATGGCAGAAAGCAGAGTCAGGCACTTGGACAATTAATTATGGCTATGTATTCCAAGTGTCATAGCTAGTAATATGACCTGGGTTCTTCCCTCTCTCACTTCAGGAGTTTATAAAGCTGCAAGAGATAAAAACAGTATCATAAATAACTTGTACAATATGTATTCAGAAGTGGGCAGTCTGGGCAGGGATAATATGAATGAAGGAAATTTAAAACAGAACAATTTAAAAAGTCCTGTTTCCTCTCTTGTATTTATGACATGTGTCTGCATCTCTCATCAGTAAATTCACTCTCAGTCTTTTTTATCTTCTCTCAGTCAGAACACTGAGTCTTTAGGTATTTACTTAATTTCATGACTGGGTTATTTCTGTGGACATATTTAATGGATATAAATAAGCACGTGCATATATGTTTGGATTGTTGGCATACAATTGTTTACTGAAAGCAGTATTCCCTTGACTACAAATTATATTTATTTATCTATAGATATAGACATGGATATAGATATCAGATTCCAGATTCAAAATCAGATTCCCACATCCCTTCAAGACCCAGCTGCCTTTAATACATGACAGAGATCAACTACACAAATGGGCAAGTTCTTTGATTTTGATCATAAAGATTTCTTTTCCCGCTGTCTTTAAAATACATGGAATGAAGATTAAAATAGTCTGCTAAATCTATCAAAGGTGAATCTGTAAACATAAAAAATTCTCATTTTTATTTTGAAGGAAATTCTTCATAGAATGCAAGCTCCTTTAAAAATATTTGGGAATCAATAAATAGGTTTAATTGATCTGATTTTGTTAAAGGTGACTCAAAATGGACATCAATGTTGCAAGTAGGACTGGCTTCTTGACATTGTTTTTTCTAGTTTAAAATACATTCAAGCAACTATTTTGAGACTTCATTGTACACTAAAGCTAGTAACATCAGCTTTGCACTACCTTATGCCACAAAACAATAGCAAAAATCTGTTAAGTGCAGTTTTTATATGACCTTTGGATATGTGATCAGAAAACTGAATGCGCTATATACCACTCTCAAATATACCACTCCAAATACCACTCTCACTGAAAAAAATAATTTAAGTGTTACAATAATTGGACCACAAACTCTAGTAGGCCATATTTAGATCTGTATTTTAAAACAGAGCCTGTCTACCAGTTGAGCAGAAAATCATTGTTGTTACACTGTCACATCTTTCTACAAATAGTTTGGGGACACTAAACAGACAAATATTTTTGCTTGATCTTTGTTCACCTTTGTGGTATTGTGTGAAGAAGGCTGAGGCCCATACTCTGCTGCCTAATTCACTTCTTCCATGGATAAAGTGTGCTTCTTAGAGATGCTGTAACCAGCCAGAAGTCCCTGTGGTCACCTGCACGCACTGCTGATGATAACGCTTTCACTGCCAGCCCCCTCTCCTCTCTCTCTGATAGCCCCTCTCTGGCTGTCATGTCCCAAAACACTTCTCAAAGCTCTGGGGTTACCCAGTCAGCATGCCTTCCACCTCCCAGCTACATTCAAAATCACTGTCCTCTCTAACGTGTTTTGGCTTTTGGATGCACCACTTCCGACTAAATAGACAGCTCAGGCCCAACCCTGAAAATCGGTGCCCTAAGCCAAAGAGTGGCCTTACCTAAAGTTATAAAAAATGTTCCCGATGCGGGCACGTGCCGTACCGTGCCTGGCTTTGTATGAGCCCCCTCATCCTGCAGCTCATCCTATGAAGGACACTATATACAAATTCCTGGTGTTTTGCATCGCATGAACCGCAGCCCGAGGCAGCTCCGGCCTTGTGGCAGGAGGAAAGGGCAGAAAAAGCCTCAGTCCGGTGTGTCCCCATTCGCAAGCGCCCCGGACGACGGCCAGAAGCAGCAGCTAGGGAGATCTCCGCGAGGTGCTCTCGGTCTCCTCCTCGCTTTCGGCCGAAGGGGAGGGCAGGGCAGAGAAGCCGCTAAGGCTCAGCTGCTCCTCTCTCGTCACCCGCACGGATCCACCGCTCCCCGGCGGGCCCTAACGCCGCCCTCCGCGTGGGATGGATGGATGCGTGGATGGATGGATGGATGGCTAGCTGGCTGGCTGTCCTGCACCCAGGTGGGGCTCCGCCGGTGCCTGCCGCGCTGCCCAGCCCTGTCCTGCCCTCGGCTTTCGGTGTCAGACTCTGCTTTCCTTGCCATCCCCCTTTCCTTCTCAGCCCGACAAGGCTCCTGCCCGGGAGTGAGTGGGGCAAAACAACAGATGCAAGACACAGAGCCTCATGAATATGAAATACTAATTCAAAGGACTTAAAAACAAACAAACAAACAAACAAACAAACAAACAAACAAACAAACAAACAAACAAACAAACAAACAAAAAAAATCTACGCCACTCGCGGCCCGACACCACTTCCCCCAGCTGTGCTGGGGCTGCTCAGTCCTTCCCACCCGCGCACTCCGCCTTCTCGTGTTATCACTCAGGGCTAGTGCTCTGGAAATGCACGACCATTACCGCCCTTCACTAGGCATTCCAGCGGCGATTCCCAGCAGCAGATGCTCCCTCCCTGCTTAGAAAAATGTATTTTCTTCTCTCATCGTAAACCCAGCGGTAGTTTTCTTTCCCTCGGTAGCACAATAGGTACTTTCAGATCGGTGCAACTCCTCCGCTCCCCCGATGAAAAAGCTGCTTCATGTAACCGATGGGGCACAAAGCAAACATACCTGATCTCCTTGATGCTCTCGAGTTTGCACATTATTTCTTGCTCATCTGCCATGTCTTTTACTCCCGATTTATACCTCCCGTGAAACGTGCAAAATGCCAGGAGGAAAAAAAAAAGGGAAACCAAACCAAAACAAAAAACCGTACAATAGACACAATGTAGTCACCCCCTCCTCGCATATGGGCTCTGAGCCTGTGCGGTAGACTCTAGCGGGAGCTATGGGACTTAGAGTTCAGGTTCCTATTGCTGCCCAGGCAGACACGCTGCAGAAAGACTACAACACCCACAAGGCAGAGCAAAGCTTGCCTGCCCTTCTTCCTGCAACTACATTTTAAATCAATTTGTCACACCTCATTATGTCAAAGGTTGTTAGGAGTGCAAAAAGAGCAGAAGGCTTCCTTTTGAGATCTGTGCAATGTTTAGCATTTCGTTAAAATATGCACTAAGAGACTGTTGATGGGTTCATGATTTTGATTAAAAGCTTGACAAAAAGACATGCTGAAGTCAGTACTACTATAATGCTGTTTTCTCCTGGATGCTCTGAGTTTTCTACTCAATGCTCTGATTGCTCACCAAATCCAATTGTTGCAATTTTCTAGAACAGATAATGAATAAGCAGCAGTTGTGAATAGAAGATGTTTTGTGAATAGAAGATGTTTCAGTTATTTTCTCCATTATTTAAGGACTTTTCCCAGTATTGTTTTGTTCTTCAAATAAAGAAAAAGGTAGATGAAAGAAAACAGTGATAGCACCAGAACCCTCTTCATCACGCTACAGATTTTGTAAAGAAATTAGAACATAAAAGGTCTGATCCTCGTGTAATTTGAGTCAACTGCAAACTCTCGCTGCCTTAAAAACTGAAGATTGTAGGATTGAACCCTAAGTGAGCTGTGTGCTCAAATGGGGCAAGCTTCTTCGATGCATGATTTACATAGATGAACTAATTGGTTTGAGGGGGTAGAAGACAAGTTAGCTACAGTCAGCCAATGAATCGTGTTGCTAAGACAGTGAGAAAATGAGAGCAGGCAGGGTGAGGATAAGAGGGAGAAAAGGAAAATGTCCTCGAATAGGAGTGATGAGAATCCTAGCCTACTTTTGCACTGTTTATCCAATTTTTTAATTTCTGGTTTTACAGGCTAAGCTAAAATGTTGAGGGTAGAAGATGAAAATGCAAGTTCAACTTGTTACTTTACTCTGCTTTGAATGACATTAAGAAAAGCACAGTGTTATAAATTAGTTGGCAGTTCTAAGGAAGCAAACCTACCCACAAGCATTAGCAATTATTTTTCTCTCCATATTTTAAAAAAAGGAGAGAAAATATTACATCTCCACATTTCAAAGCACTTCAAAGTGGTCACAAAGTTTGATACTTGCAGTCACAGCACATACAGATTGGCAGCATTCGACTTGTGCTTCATGGCTTTGGTCAGGTGTTTTAATGTCTGTTTCAATTTTTCTCCTAGACAAAGTGGGTCTGAAAGCTCTTTGTATGATCTGAAATCACTGCACTGATATGTATTATCTATTCTGGTGCTATTTAAAAACTTTGATATGTGGGATCCAAATATTGATCTGTTTTTCCCAGCATGCGGATTAGATTTTTCAAAGAAAGCTAAGAGACTTAAGCACTAAACTGACACTGGAAAAATATTTCAACTGATCCTGAAAAATTCAACCTTGTTTCTATCTGATCCCTTTTAAACCAAACACTAACAGGAAGACAGATTGCAAAACAAGTTGCAGTATTATGCAGAATGAAACCAAGGCTAAAATACTCCCCTACTTCATTGGGCACAGGATTGAATTTTTGTGCAAAAATCCCCGGCTGCTTCCATTTAAGTCTAACATCAGTCCACACACATTAGCATTATGACAACAAATCTAGTTCAGAGCAATTCCAACTGGAAGAATGTTTTTTCTCCCCAGATAATTATCCCAGCTACGCAATTAATTCTGCAAGTCTGGATGTAGTGATGCAATGTAGGGCCCTTATAACTGAACTATTAAATATTAATATTCCAACTGCATTTTTTAAAAAGTGTAACATGTTTTATGAAATACATAGCTTTAAAGATATATTAAAGACTAGTGGAGCCCCCAATAAAAAACAAAACAGAACCGAAGTTGGGTTAATATACTGCTGGATTAGGTACCACCATAATCAGAATGTGTAGCAATGCTGTAAAACCTAAATATCAGAAAATGGACGAATCAAAGTGGTGCATCCCAAGTCGTGAAATTTGCTTTAAATTACTGAGTTTCTTAAATGGAAATAGATTCTTTCTGTATCCCATTGGGGTTTTGAGCTTTCAAAATCTATTCTTTACATTTGCCATATTTTTTCCTATGAGTGGGTCACGTCAATTGCACTGGTATTTAATTTTTTAAGGGAAAGCTGGTATTGGTTTCAGAATGCTTTGGGAAGCCAAAGGTAGTCATCAGCAACACTGAAACTGATAGAAAGCAGCTACATGCTAGCCCTAAGATCTTCAAAGCATCTAGTCTTTAAATATCAATGTTTTAAGCAAAGCCTAAAGTATTTACAAATTTTTGTTAATCCTGTGCCAGAGCATCCTACCTAGCTAAAGGTTTAAGTACCTGCATATGTTAATCGTAGCTCATCCCAAAAGTATGCCTAAATATACCTGCATTTGGTCATGTCCTTTATTTCATCGTCCAACCCCGTGACCTGCAAAACTGGGAAAACATAATATTTTTATAAACCAAATGGCACCCATCTGCCCTCCCTAAGCCTCCTCCTTCTCTTTCTGCAAGGGGATCGGATGTCCCTAGCGGACAACGCCAAGGGAAATTCTCTCCCTTTTCC
>VZRF01012833.1:649930-826520 GCA_013396875.1 Vireo altiloquus
GGCGCGGTTCGGGCCCGGCGGCAGCCGCGGCGCGGCCTTGGGCTGCCGTCCGGCTGCGCTCCGCTACGGGGGACGGCGCGGGGAGCGCCGCTGGCACCGGGGTGCTCCCGCCGCTGCCCGGGGGTGCCCCTGCCGCTCTTCGCGCACCGGGAGCGGCGGCCGCCTGGTCTGGCGCGTCCCTCCCCGCTGCGGGGCCGCTGCCCTTGGTTGCTGCCGCCTGCTCCGGAGTAGCCGCATGCTGGGCGAGGGGACGCCAGGCCTTCGCGGGGACCCATTGCCACCGTCCTCGCACAGCCTGCGTGAGCGTGCTCAGAGCCCTGTTGTGACAGGGCAGGTGAAACGGCCTGGATGGTTGGGTACGGAGACGGGAAATTTTCCTGGTGTCATTTAGTAATTTAAAGCGACAAGGAGAGATTGCAAAGGCTGCGTTAGCACGCTGTTTAAGAAGGTGTTCAGTGTCTGAACAAAAGAACAATACAAGAAACTTGCATTAACAAAGAATGGTGGTGAAATAAGGAAATTACTTTTGTAGAGGGTACCTGATGATTGCAACTTGCATCCTTCCATTTTGCTTTATAATGCAACTGTGAATAAGGAACTGCTCACTCATGCAGTATGCTTGAGGTTTCAGATACTTTTTAATCAGTTCATTTGAAAATGTTATTTTTCATAGCTGTCTGCTCTTCTAATTGTGATTAAATAATTTGGAAATTATATTTCACAAGAGGCATACACTTCACAAGCTAGTGAAACAGTAAAATTTAAGCAAAAGCGATATTGTGTCTTCTGATAGATGTGAATCCAAATTAATTTGTGTTTACTGAGGTACGTCTGGTGTTGTTTTACTTTTTTTTAAATCTTGCAATGTGTTACAGTGATTAGCATGTCTTGCCATAAATGGGAAGTAAGAATAGGAGGCATATTAAAATGTGGGTCGTTTATGAACTTCCATCTCAGTAGTTCTGAGTGCTTGGGAATATGCAGCATTTTGGGTCCAACTGATTTCTTATGCTTGGTATATTTGTTTATTGAAATGAAAGAGCCTGTCAAGTAGGGGTTTTTCTGATTAGGAGATATCCTTTGTGGATGAGATATATCTTTCACTTGCCAGATGTTGTAACTGAACTATGGTATGTAGGACTGGAAGGTATATTTCACAAGTTTGGCTAGTGCCACTGATAAAATTATTTTTGCTTCTTAATGGAAAAATGGGTTAGTGGGAATTTCAAGGTCATCTTCAAATATAGAGCAATTTAGCTGCCTTTGGAATATGTCTTTTCTTCTTCAATGTCACGTGTTTTCCATATATCAGTCCTGTCACTGTTGACATTTTCTGGATCTGTTTGCCTTCTAAAATAATCTAATGTTTAGCAAGTTTTAATAGAAGCAATCCATAAAGCTTCCTAAGTCAATTTCATTTGAATGATCTCAATAAAAAGTATTTAAAAAAAAGAAAATCTAACTGCTAAATCTAAACCAAACCCAAATCGACTGTTTCGAAAGAATGGCAAGAAAAAGGGTTAAGATGGATGAATGGATGCCAATGACACTTTATATGCCGATGAACTAGTAAGAAAGTAAAATTCTTACTGTCAACAGCTGTGAATTAGGTATGTTCTGACTTTCTGTTCTTTGATCTTTCTGGAAGCCTTTTCCAATGAAGATTATTCCCTTGTAGACATCTGCTGGTTTTGACTTTCATAGCCACTTTATGATCTGCAACTGAAATGTAATTTTGTTGAACACTTATAATTCTACTATAAATCTGTGAATAATAGAAGTAAAACAAATTGCTTCTATCACTTGCAATTGTTTACTATTTGAATCAAGAGCAGAAGCACTGGGGCTTTTGGGAATAAGGAAGGCAGTATCTAAGTTCAGTTATGAAAGTAGGGCTTGGAAAGGTGAAGAAAAGTAATTTATAAACTTGGAAGAAGTTCCCAGGTGTTGCCACATTGAAAATTAGTTTGCTATATTGATTTGTGCATCTCATGATGAGAAAAAAAAAAATTAAAAAACCCAAATGACTGTAATGCTACATATCCCTGAGAATGCTGTCCTCATTTGCATCATGGAATCTGCTAGGCATAAAGGGCTTTGAAAAGCCTTATTTTCATGG
Organism: Vireo altiloquus; assembly: GCA_013396875.1. Lineage (NCBI taxonomy): Eukaryota > Metazoa > Chordata > Aves > Passeriformes > Vireonidae > Vireo > Vireo altiloquus. The sequence goes on from VZRF01012833.1 coordinate 652,050, forward strand.
CTGGACAAATATATACTTTTAAATATGTTGATGCCTTAGGTTTTAACTTTTATATTTTTCAAATCCTGTACTGCTAGTGTAACTCTGAAGTTTCTTGTAGCTTGTTAAATGCTGTTCTCTTATTCTAAGATAGACATAACAAAGCCTCTCCAGCTCACTCTCCAAGGACACCCAGACTGTCCCAAGCCAAAAACTGTAAACCATCATCTTAGAGAGGAGGGGTAAACTTGAGGAGATTGCATCATTGGCTGAGGTTCTAATTGGTGAATTTATGCTGATATAAAAGTGTGAAGATTTCGTGACCTGTCGTCCATTTTGGGATCCACTGAGGCAGGACCCTCTGGAGCCCAGAGTGTACCTCTGAAGGCCTTTCAAATAAATACCTCCTTTATTCCCTCATTCCTGTCTAGTCTCTGTTTCTAGGTAGCCATTTAAGGCATCAATATAAACTCTTTTTTTGTAATTTTATTGTAAAAGGCTATTTTTTCTAGACATTATAAATTAAAAGCTTGTTTAAATAATAATACTGGTATTTTTAAAATGCTTTACCATCTGCTAATATGGGATATTTTTAGTTTCCTGTGAACTCTCTCTTTTTGTTCATAAGCTATATTTTATATGATATATTCATGGTATCACAGATAATTCATCTGGAAATAAGAATACCATGACCACGTTTACAGATCTGGGCTGTCTGGTGCCATGATCCGTAGTATTGTGTTAGATATATTTCAGAGTTAGAAAACATGTTTGGAAGTGCAGAGCTAAGTGGTTTAACATCTCCTAAGATGTAGTTTCATTCTTCTGAAGTGACCAATTTATTCATGAGACTGGCCATAATAAGCAAAACTCTTCATTAGCTGGCAATTTTGATTCACATATATATGTTCTACGTTTGAATAAGTACTTCAGCTAAGTATCTTTGAATTGTAAAGGTAGCTATTGCATTTAATTTTCTTACATGGGTTATTTTTGACATGGCTTGCTAGAAAACAGATTGATGTACTATGTCAAAATAAAACCTAGGCTTTACGTCATTTGTTGTAGGCCTCTTCTAGAATTTCATTAGGATATCATTGTACAGTACAAATAAAGTGTTTTACAAATCCCAGCATAGGCCAAGTTGCTTATTTGTTACATAGTCTGAATATAAGAGCCCCTTTCTGCATTCATTCCATCTGGAGAGAGACCCCTCATCAAGATTAATATCTCTTCTCATTAGTTGAGTCAACTTCTGTTTTAACTGAATGCTATAACAGGGGCAGAGTATCAACCTTTGGTCAAAGCCAAAAGTTTAGATTCTTATGTTTGATGAGGATATCCACAAGAAGTATGCACTCCATTAATGAGCCTGCAGACACCTCAGCCAAATCACATAAAGTCAAAATTAAGTCTGACAATTTCAAGCTAAAACTGTGTGCTATTGCCCCCTCTGACGCTATGCTTTTTCTTTGGTTTTAAGATCAAGTATTAGTTTCCATCTCTTTGCCAAGTCTCTCCCTTTTCTGATCTCTAGGTGGTCCTGATTTTAAAAACAAACAAAAACCCCACCCCCTAAACCAAAATAATCCATCCCGCCAAAAAAAAACTTCCTCCCTCAGGTCTTATCCATAGGTAGGTCTCCCTTTAGAAAGGAAGTGATGAAGTTGCCAGAGCATAGGGATTTGCCGTTTTCATTTTCAAAAGCAAAGTGGTAGGCTTTTTCTCTTGTCTTCTTGGTGATGACTTTTCAGCTCCTTCACCTTGGAAATGATCAGTGTTGCCATTCTATGAATAAAGGAATCTTAGCATAAAAGAATTAGTTTGTGTTGGACCTCCTTTCAGGAGATCACTTAGTCCAACACCCTGCTTAAGGCAGACTTAATTAGACTTAAATAGCTACTTTGTTTTTGGAAAAGCAAGGTAACTGGAATGAAAATACAAAGTCACAAGACACCTTCAAGCTCCTCTTGCAGCTTTCCATAAAGGTATGGTTTGATGCTTACTGAGTGAGGTGTCTTTTTCTGCTTCAGACTTTTTTTTTCAGTAGTTTCTAAAGTGGTTGTTTCAATTTATCAGAAAGCTTCTATCAGGTGAGTACATCCTGCATCTTGTTGGATGGCATAGAATGTGAGGGTTCATCTAGTATACTGAGCTCTTTAGAAGCAGAATATCCTTTGTTTTTCAGGTTTCTCAAAGATTGCTTCTGGATGAGAATTTTAGTTAAAGGAACATTTGGTTTGGTCTGTCAAAGTAGTGTTCTAAATATTCAATTACAAATTGAATTAGTGTAAGTTAAGATGGTAAGATGCATCACACCCTTGATGTGTCTTTGACTTAGCTTCAATCACAACTTTTTTTTCTCTTTGCAGAGCATTAATGAGTCATTTATATCTGCAGAGTAGGTAGTACCAAATGGCCTCCTATCAGAAAGTGGATTAGAAGAGCTAGTGTATTCATTTGGTCACAGATCCAAATAAATCATTTTAGTTTATAAGGAACTGCCCACAAATAAACTTTAAGGAGTCACGTGTCTGCTCATTTTTTTTAATGTTGTCAACTGAAGTGTAAATGTTGTCTTAGTAGGGACAACAGACCTTTCGAGTTGCAATAGCTGTAGTTCCTTAGGACTATTAGAAAGGGAAGATTGGTGGGAAAAGGATACTATATATTATTGTTAGAACTGGATAATTCTTTCTTTTTTTTTTTTTCTGACTTAGGAAATATGATTAAATACCTAATAAATTGAAATTCTCAATTTCGTTCCCTTCAGACTTTATACTTGTCTTGTGCTCAGCAGTACCTGTTCTTTCTAGGTTGGATTAACTCCAAACAGGAATTGCCTGTCTTAAGAAAGCTAAAATGCTGCTTTCTCTATTTATAATTCCAACTATCCATCCTGTCCCTTTGAATTCATACTTAGGAGTGTGACAAAATTAGTGAAGTTTGAGACAAGGTGCTTAAATTTTATACTTGCTTTGTAGTTCATAGAATTATAGAATATCCTGAGTTGGAAGGATCTACAAGGATCATCAAAGTCCAGCTCTTGGCCCTTCACCCCAAGAACCCCAAAATGTGCCTGAGAGTGTTGTCTGAAGGTTCCTTGAGCCGAGGCTTGGTACCATGACCACTGCTCTGGGAAGTCTGTTCCAGTGCCTGATCACCCTCGGGGGAAGAATCTTTTCCTAATACCCAACCTAAACTTCCCCTGTTGACTCCTTCACAAGCGATTTCCAGTTCTCTATGTGACATGCTAGACACATCTTGCTTATATGTATAATCCAATACATATATCAGTGATCACTTACAATATTTGCTGAAGTAAATTTGAAGTACCTCAAACATTGAGATGTTACTGTAGTTTTTTTAGAACAATTTTTCAGTCTAACAAAGCTCCACAATATGCTAAGAGTGCAATAAACATGGATACTTTCCTATAAAGTTTTCTATTCTATGGTATTGTTTGTCATATGGTTTGAGTTAAATCCTGTAGTCATCATCAAAGCAAAATGACTTCTTGACAAGTTTAGATTTGGTAAAAGCTGTAGGGCTGGGCCAGAGGATTAATCACATATTTGCGCAGCAAAGAAAACATTGTTTTATTTAATATTCCAAATCTACTGTGACCCTGGTATTTCATAGGTTTTATTTTGGGTTTTCAGAAATAGCCATAATTTCTTCAACTTATAGCTGATCAGAGTGCTTGTTCTTATTTCCCTGGTGTCTGTTGGTAGGTTCATGTTTTTCTGTTCCTGGTATTTTCTAAAATGATCTCTTGATTAATTTCTGAATCCTTTATAAAAAGTTAACTATAGAAAAGTGCCACAGATGTTCAGTCATACTCTTGTCAATTCTTCAGGGCAAGCACCTAGTATTTGTGATGTAGAAATCTACAGTTTGAACAGAATTAGATAAAATGAAGTTTTGAGCCCCTTCTTTGAAGTCTTTTTTCTGATGCAGCAAAGTACTCTGCTTTTCTATTTAGTTTCTTGCTTGTTATTGGGAGGTTGAGCATAGTAACACAGTAACTCTGCAATTCCTGCTAAGCTGAATGAGGAAGTTTTTATCAAGGTCAGCCAAAAAAAAAAAAAAAGTCTAAATTTGAAACCTGTGGCAACTCAGTTGCAAATATGGGATGTTCTTAAGGTTGTTGGGTTGGTTTTTTTTTTAAGTCGTGATCACTAGAAATGTAGTATTTAATCTAATTTTCCTGAAATAAGAAGACGATTAAAAGGCAAAGTTGTGCTCATTACTTTTCACAATCTGGGAAGTAAGGAGTGGCTCTTGAATTTAATTCAGCTGAATGTCTTGTCATTGCTGAAGGATACTGTCACTCTCTGATGTCCTGTTCAGTAATCCAGCCAAATGTCAATAACTTGCATTCAGCAATGTTGAAAAGGCAAGTGAGAAACTTAGGTCCTTAGGGTAGTAGTTGCACAATTATTTTCTTGCATGACAATGCTTATATATTTTTGTCTACCATGATGGTTCTTTCTTGCCATTGTGTTGCAGGATGTTGTTCCCCTTTGCACAGATGCAATTATTTTTATGAGGTGCTCTGTAAACTTGATCTATGTTTAATAAACAAATTCTTCCCTCAAAAAGTTCCCACGCAATCTCCTTTCCAGCTGCCATGATGAGCCCATCAGCTTCTTTATCCTCTAGGGAGTCATGAACAAGTAGGTTCCTAGTTAATTAGGTGTTTTGGTGAAGAGTCTATGGCATGATTTCATAAATCTAGTTTTTCATACCCACTCAATGATATTCTCATGATGTTTGAAAATTACTTGATCTGCTAACTCAGAGGCTTACTTTACATCATTGGCAGTGTCCTGCATTTCCATAGTTCTCTAACAGCATTCATAACTTTCTTAAACTGACCCAACTGTGGTAAAAGGATTTCAGGAACAGTGGGCTAGCGCTTGGTGAGGAAGGAGAGCAACAAAACTTCTAAGTGTTTGCAGCATTTGGGAAAGAAGAGTTCTATTTCACTTTTCTGAACTGATCTGTGAAATGTATCACTGATAGAATCAGAACTTACCTGTATGTGTATATATGGGCATATCTTTCAATTTATTTGTGTGCATATGAGGGGTTTGTTTCCATCACTGTTCAGTGTAGACAAGACACATGTAGGCCAAAAAAGATCAGAAAGGTAAAGCCTAGTGATATTTCTAATGTAATTTCTAGTTCTATATATTCTGGTATATGAATTCCTTAAATTCAGCCCTCTCTGCACAACTGAACTTTTCCTACTATTACAAGTGTTCCATCAGCATTTGTCAAGAAAGAACATCCCCATCAGGGCTGGGTGGTGGTAACAATTACATTTATCTTAACTGGTGAGTCAACACTGAAAATCTTCCTTTGTCCTTTGCCTCTGTAATAGAAGAATGCTAAGTCACATTCCTTGTTCTTTTCCAAGGATGGTTAGGGAGGGAGAGAGACAGATGGAGAAGCAGAAATGGCAAATTTGTTTTTCTTTTAAAATACTTTATCTGTATTGACTCAGAAAAGAGGAAGCTTCTAAATAAAATTTATTACTAACCATGGCTAGCAGGCTATTTCTTAATTGCTGTTTCAATATTAATTTTTATGGACAAGGTGTTCACTGCTGGTGTAAACTGCTAGTACTTTAGATTTAATGTATATTAGTGTTTTATTTCAGAGAAGTCAAAATGAGTAAAAAACTTAAAATATTTTTCTTGATATTGTACTGAGTTTCACTTGATAAAAGAATATACATTATTAGGCCCTTGATTTGTGTAAATTTAAGTTTCTCTGTTCATCAAAATGACAGTGTTGAGACTTCCCAGGAATGTGTTGAGACTGACATTGCATACTAAGATAAGAAAAAAAATCCACTAAACTGAATCAAAATGCTGTCATTTGTATGGCTCTAGTTATCAAGGGACTGAAAAGTCTGATCTGCCATTTTAACACTTCTGTTAAAAATGCTACTTGACTTAGCGCATAGTCTGTGAATACTGTTATACGTCTCTACATATATAAATGAGCTGCAGATCTGTCCTCAGATCTTACTTTAGACCATATCTAATTTATTAGGTTAAAAAGTACAAGAACTATTTGAACATGTGTTCATTTTAAGCATCTTAAAATTAGAGTATTCCTTTTAAATATGATTCCTCACTGCTCAGGAAGCAAAATACTGTAAACACTGTTAATGCCAGAGATCTGCATCAAAAAGCAGCAACTTTTACAGAATCACAGAATCACAGAATGACTAGGTTGGAAGAGACCTTTAAGATCATCGAGTCCAACCCATGCCCTAACCTCAACTAAACCATGGCACCAAGTGCCACATCAAGTCGTTTTTTGAACACATCCAGGGATGGCGACTCCACCACCTCCTCGGGCAGACCATTCCAATACCTTATCACTCTTTCTGTGAAAAACTTCTTCCTAATATCCACCTTGTATTTCCCTTGACACAGCTTGAGACTGTGCCCTCTCGTTCTGTTAGTTGTTGCCTGGAAAAAGAGACCGAACTCCACCTGACTACAACCACCTTTCAGGAAGTTGTAGAGAGCAGTAAGGTCACCTCTGAGTCTCCTTTTTTTCCAGGCTAAACAGCCCCAGCTCCCTCAGCCGTTCCTCACAGGGTTTGTGTTCCAAGCCCCTCACCAGCCTTGTTGACCTTCTCTGGATGCGCTCAAGCGTCTCAATGTCCTTCCTAAACTGAGGGGCCCAGAACTGGACACAGTACTCAAGATGTGTCCTCCCCAGTGCTGAGTACAGGGGAAGAATGACCTCCCTGCTCCTGCTGGTCACACTGTTCCTGATAGAGGCTAGGATGCCGTTGGCCTTCTTGGCCACCAGAGCACACTGCTGGCTCATGTTCAGCCGACTATCAACCAGTACCCCCAGGTCCCTTTCTGCCTGCGCACTGTCCAGTCGCACTGCCCCCCAGCCTATAATGTTGCAGGGGGTTATTGTGGCCACAATGCAGGACTTGGCACTTGGACTTATTAAACTTCATCCCATCAGACTCTACCCATCTATCCAACCATTCCAGATCTCTCTGCAGAATCCTTCTTCCTTCCAACAGATTGACACATGCTCCCAGCTTAGTGTCATCTGCAAATTTGCTAATAAAAGACTCAATACCCTCATCCATATCATCAATAAAAGTATTGAACAAAACAGGCCCTAGGACAGATCCCTGAGGGACACCACTGGTGACTGGCCGCCAGCTGGGTGCAGCCCCGTTCACCACCACTCTCTGGGCCTGGCCATCCAGCCAGTTCCTGATCCAGCAGAGAGTGCTCCTATCCAAGCCTCGTGCTTCTAGCTTATCCAGGAGTATGCCTGATATACTTGTTTTCCTTCACTTATATGTATTTTGGACTTTTAAAGGAAGCTATATCAGAATATATATGCTACACGTCTGTCCGTGATTTGATGCTTATATGAGTGTTGTTTGCTAAGTATGAGAGCTCTTAGGACGGTCTTAATAAAACTGTATAAAATACAGTTTTAAACTGTGACTACAAATTGTGAATATTGTAGTTTTCTAAAAGCATCAAATTTTGGAGTTACTGATTTCCAAATGGCCAACTTAAATAGGAAAATTTTCTAAAAAGCCTGTATGTCCTATTTTCCTACAGTCATGCAACATTTGACACAGTAAATGAAAATTAAATATGCTAACTATAACATTTATTACGTAGTGAAAATAATTCATTCTAAGGTTCAAAAAAGAAATTTGTGACAGCGATTAATTCCTGTTGAACTGTAACATAGTTGCATTATGATATGCATTATTATGATATGCGTTATTATGATATGCATATGTAAACTGTAATATATTCCTGTTGCCTTTGCTTAAAATAATGATAAGTATGAAAATCTAGTAGTTCAAAGTGTACATACACACAGGCAAAATGCTATTAATCTCCAGCTCTTTGCCTTTTTGTTAAGGACAAGAGATAATTGCCTATGATGTCATGCAGCACAACTCTTCCAATATTTTAATCCATTCTGAAATACCCAAATGTTAATTTTAGAATATTTCTCTGCTTTTCTTCAGTTGTGAATCTGTCCCAGCAGATGCATACCACCTAAGTATATAATTAAAATGAAAAAAGCTACTGTTTTTATTTGTGACTCATATACTTTGTCAGATTTGAGCACTTTCTTAGTAGATGAAATACTTCACTACCTCAAAATATTCAAAGCAGCAGGCAGAAATGTGTAATATCTGTGCTGCTCCTCAGATAAGAATACAACAAGATGGTTGTGTCTTCAATGCCATGAAAACACTATGTTGAGCTGTGTTATTTCTTCATAAGCACTGTAGAAGTGCGATTTTCAAAATCAAGGGCTAATCCAAAATCCAGGGCTATCTGTGCATCTTGAGCTGCTTCTAGTCTATGTCATCTGACAATAACTACTGCCTAACAAATACTGTTCTGTCACATTCCTGAGGACGTGTGCAATGCATTTTGGTGCTGGTTGGTTTGTTGGGGTTTTGTGTCTATGTGCATGCTACGATCCAGTTTAAACCCAGAAGAGCAAAGAAAACTAAGTCTCTGTGCATAAACTGGAAAGCCCGTAGAAGGTTCAAAATATTCCCAAAAATGAGATTAAATGTTGATGCCAAAAAATGGATGTATTTTATTTAGTAAAAGAGGTAAAGAGAAAGAAAGAAAAGAAAGAAAGAAAGAAAGAAAGAGAGAAATTAGTGTGTCAGGGGGTGGGAGGACAGGGAGAAAGTGGCAGGGGTTAGGTGGGAGCATATCACCCATTCAGGGGTCCCAGGGATGTCTCGTTGCTCGCCTCCATCTGATCTTCTGGTGGTGAGGGTCCCCTGTCGCCACTGCCACATGCCAAAGAGTACAGAATCCAGTGGATTAATACATGTTTCGGGCAGGTGGAAATGCCTATGTGTCTCCCTTGCAAGGGCCAGTGTGACCCTGTCCCTTGCAACACTGAGGGTCTGTTGCATCATCTCTGGTGCAGGGTCTGGGGACCCCTTTGAGAGGGGTCCTTTGATGGGCCATGTCATCCCCTTCTGCTGTGGATAAGCTTCTCCCTCCCCTGGGTGAAGGGCTCCTCTGCACAGTGGAGGATGGGTGGTCACTGCACTTCTGACAACACACCCAAAGCCCCTCTCCCCCCACCCTTCCGTTTGAGGGTCTGTGCGAGCCTGGTAGCTGATAGCCCTGGGACAGTGGCCTCTACCTTGGAGGTTTTAAGCGTATGGTTTGTGAATGTCCCCAGCCCTGAGTCTTTACCTTCATCCACGGGCGGGTCCAGGGCCTCTCAGAGCATTGCTCAGTGTGCTAGGCTTCTCTGTATCTTCTGTAATACAGTCTTAAAAGTCCTTCATGAAAATGTTTAAGTCATAAACTATAATATTTCAGTCTCTGATGGTGCACTACAGGTTCAAATCATGTCTTTAAAATGGCAATTAGTCATGTGTTGGGAAAGTTCTTAAAGCTCAGAAAAATGTACTTGGGAAGTGCTTTAGAGTTCTTTAGAGTAACTACTGGTCTGTGCTGTAGTACAGTACAATGCTGAAGGTCCTGTTGATTGTAGTGTCCCTGAACACTATTTAAAATAATTTTTAAAAAGGCCTTTCTCTTTGTCTGTATTTTTATTGTTTCCATTTTAATAGACTCTTTAGACAATAGTTGGTTTGTGTAACAAGGAGGTTGTCAGCTTTTCTCTTAGTAGGCTTATACACTGTGTACACTCTTATCATGAGGCATAGCTGTAGATATATAGTATACCAGCCTGATCAATTTTTTAGTTGTGGAGGTGATAGATTGGGTTTCATTCATTCATGTGTTGTAGAACAAGTAACCTGGGATCATGATAAGTTCACCCAATTGCTGTTGAGGTCTGTACTGGTCTTACTGTCAGATCGAGCTACTGTCAGAACTAGCTACATGAAAATTAGTTTGGATCGATGTCTTTTTGGACTTGGGTTAGCTTCTGATCATGTAGAAACAGCCACAGTAATCAAAGGCTTGGCTGTTGTTTAGATCAGCCATCTTCCAGAAAAATACCTCTTCCTTCTACACATAGGTGCATCCTAATGATAAGTTAGTGAAAGGAAGAGTACAGAGAGACAATAAGACATTAAAATTCATGCTGAAGCCATGGAGGGAATAACTTAATTTTCTTTAAAAAAACCCAGCCCCTTTTTAAAAAATTGTCAAATTGTTTCTTTGGTTTAGTTTGGTTTATGCAGACGGTTTAGGAATTACAAAAGGAGATGCTGTGCATGTGGAACTTCCCTAGATGCTACCATTTCACTTGTCATTTTTCAGTTTTGTTTTTTTGGGGGGGGGTAGTTATTTAAAGAAAAAACATCACTGATTAGCTACACGTATTTTAAAAGCACACAAAGTAAAACCAAACATACCTATCCCTCCTTAAAAGAAATACTATAGAATCATTTATTCAGTATTTCTTATCCAGGTGAGAGAAATATTTGAGAAAATACATGAGTTGGGTTTCTTTGTTTTATTTTGCATTTTAGTATCTGCAATGACAGAAAAAAAGTAAAAATGCTTAAAAGTTGGTGAAAGGAGTTAATAAAATGTTTCATTTAAAAGTCGTTCTTCAAAGTAGATGTGTGTATCATGTAATTGTGCCTTTGAAGGGCATGGCTCAGAGCACACTGAGATGATGGAAAGGTAGTGCCATAAGGGACCAAAAGAAGCTATTCAATCCATTGTTTTACCTTGGCTTCTGTTGGTACTGCTGAAATGAACAGGCTTTGAATAGAGTATTTCTAGCACCAGCTCTTTAATAGTCATTGTCATTTGAATAGTAATTGTTGAATAATTTGTGAGTGGTTTCATTTATACTACAGTACTTTATTACTGTGCAGGTATTTTCTTTCTGTTTTAATACCATCAAAGTTGAAGAGATGCTTTCGGTTTGGTCCCTTATGAACAAAATATACATGATTTTGTCTTGACTCTTTTTTCTGAATCACATTATCAGTTCTACTAGTTGCTCGTGACTGTGCTGAAAGAGGTGTTTAGGAAGAAAACTTGGTTGGTTGCCTAGCAGCAAGCATCATGAGAATTAAAATTTTAAAGCTGCAGTGTCTGTTTTTCTGAGTTGTAATGGCTTTAAATTAGAAATTCATAATAGCTTTATTTTGTTTCCTTTAAGCATGTGTTCATATTTGGCTGTCTTTGGGGAGAATGTAACTCGTAATAAACAAAGGCCGAAATTTCAGTGATAAAATGTTGCTTTTCATGATCTGCAAGATGAGATTTGATTCCATCTTTGAAAAAATTTTCTCACTTGTTTCTCAGTTTTGTACTTATCAGCAAAATCAAGTGTTACTCAAATTATTTATATTTTTAAATTTTTTGTCCTGAGTTTGGTTGTAAGAGGATTTAAAAAAAAATTTAACTCACTGTGATAACTCCTTAGTACATCTGTACTAACTTTCAAAAGTATTGAGTATAAGCAGTAAGAAAACAAAAAAGTGGAAAATTATTCACAATGGTTGTTCTATTAACTGATAATTAGTGGGTTTTTTCCCTCTATAAACTCCCTTAGTGTGCCCACAAAGTACTACATTCTAAAGGTGTCTGGACAAACAATACCAAACTGTTCCATGTGGTTTTTCTGATATTCCAGCCCATCATCATAATTCTGGATTGTATATTCATTGTGCGAGGGACTATGTGATTAGAATAGGCTAGGAACTGATAGAAATCCCTAGGCAGAGCTGTACTACCACTACGAAATAATACAGAAATACAGAAAGGAAAGAAATTCTCTGTTATTGTCAGTACTCTTCAAGATGACATTTGAATTTCTGAGTAGTACAGTGTGGAAAAACACATAAACAAACTATACTGTTGTTGTTTGTGGGATTTCTTTTCAGTCTGAATGCCAGTGAGTTAATTGCATAAATATGTTCCTGCTGACTGGAAGTACTCTTGGAGATGTGGCTGTAATTGTGGTGGTTGTTTTTACGTGTATCAAAGAAATTACGAAATTTGTCACTTTAAGTGGGAAACCGGAGGAATATTAATAGCCAGGAGTTGTTTTCATTTGGATGTGGAAAATACAAATTACCAAATAGTCTTTTATTAAAAAAAAAAAGAAAAAGTTTTGTATTTTTGCACATATTTTCTTTCAGACTGTATGAATACAAATTATGTATATTACATGCAGACTATCGCTTCTCTTTTTTTGTAGAAAAATATAGTAGTGATTTGGCCAATTAAAAAAGTTAAGCCATTAAGTCATTGTTAGAAAAGAAATTGAATACATATAGCTTGAGACGAAGTTTGAAGATTTAAAGGCACTGCATGAAATGTGTGCTCTGTACAGTTACTAGTGACAAAGATAGGCTTTAAACTCAATAACAAGGGTACATTATTTCAGATGTTGAGTCCTTTACACTGTAGTTTTGCATTTTGCACTTTATTAAATATTTTTTCAAATAAAGCTAAAATACAGTGCTTGGGCACAACATAATATTTGAGAAATGTGTGTAATATTCAATTAATATTTAATTTTATATTTAAGAACTGCAAATTTTTTTTTTGTATGTGTCAAGCTTTTGCTGTTTGAACATTTTAAAATATTTTATCTATTAAAATGCTAGAATATCATTTGATTGTCTTTTCAGTCATTGTTCATTCAGCTCTATGGAAAGCAATGTAAAGAGAGACTTGTAACAAATTACCTTAAGAAGTTCAAGTGGCAAAAATGTAGATATTTATCTACACATAGTAATAAAAATGCATCTTGCCTGAGATGTTTGTAATAAACTGTTACATAGAGTGATAAAAACTCATCTTCAAAACCACAAAGGAGCTTGGGATTAAAATGGCCAGCGAGAGAACTCCAGTAACACACAGAAGTGGTGGCCCAGCACAGGCTTCTCTGGGGGCTGTCACAGGAGAGCCACCAGCGCTGTGCTGTGGGGTGACTCCCAGCATTGTGACTCTGGGGGTCGAGGCTGGCTGGGCTGTCTCACAGGCTGAGGGAGTATGGAACACCCTTGGGGCACACAAGGAATAGGTGTTTTGTGATTGTGTATGACTTGGACAGTCTGGGGAGGCATCAAAGGCGTTGTAGGGGTCAGGAGAGAGAATGGAGGTTTCAAGATGGTAAGTTTAACAAAAGCTAAAAACATGCTTGTGACATTGTGCTTAGAGAGATGACAACTGGGAAAGAATAATGGAGCTCTTTAAACTGGGATGAACAGAATCCTGCTGTTCTTTGTCCAATGCCAAAGCAGTACAGTCTCAGTAATTTGAAAAAAAATTAGTCTTACCGCATGTATTGTACAGAGTTCCTTCATTGCAATATTTTGTAAGCTGTGGGTGCAGTGTGCTGATAACCTGTTTTTTTAACCTTCTTTTATAATCATTTTTATAGATACTATTTTTTTCATTTTGGCAAGGTACAAGGTTACACATGAGACCTAATTAAAATCCGTTCCAGGTTAACCTATTAATATATCTATATTGGCGAGTACTTGGGTTGTAAATATACTGCTGTTAGTGCTATGTGAGAGAAAAATCACTTGGAATAAAAATAGGGAGTACTGTAAAAATAATACCTAAGTATTTAGAGGGATACTCAGTGCCACATATGGTTGTTTGAACGTCTCCATGGGTGGTGACTCCATTGCCTTCCTGGACAGTAAAATCCAGTGCTTGACAACCCTTCCTGTGAAGAAATTCTTCCTGATGTCCAACCTAAACCTCCTGTGGCACAGCTTGAGGCCATTTCCTCTTGTCCTATTGCTGGTTGCCTAGGAGAAAAGACTGACCTCCGCCTGGCTACAACCTCCTTTCAGGCACTTTTAGAGAGTCTCCCCTGACCCTCCTTTTATCCAGGATGACAAAATAGAAATGTAATATGAATATATGAAAAAATATGTTTTTTCTTTATTAAAAAATAGTTTTGATTGGCTCAAAACTTGACCTTTTAGGGTTTTTTTTTTAAGTTGGAGTGATTAGCATTTTCCTAAGGAAATAAGGCTTTTGAGCAGCTGAATCTGCATGTGTGTACATTTTTGTTTGCATAAGTTGGAGCACAGCCCGGTAGAATGTTACTATTTTGCCTGTTTACCGTAATTATACATTACCGTATAAGGGTTTTGCAGGTTAATAATCTTTGTTTCACTTTGAGACAATTTTGGGCTTTGGTTGTTGTTAGGCTAATATGGGCCCGCCTCAGAGATCCTTTGACATTTTTATAGTTTTGCTTATTAAATTTTATCACTCTTCTAGACCTGTTGTTCTCTGAAATATTCCCATAGGCAACAGAAACCCACCATTTATTGTAGGGAAATAGTCAAGAAAGAAACTTTTTCAAGACCTATTAGCAGAGCTTTGAACTAGATTCATCGAGGGAAGGGATGTGCATCGGAGTGTCAAGAGAGGAACCAGGAAACACCAGCACTCTAAGAAGCAGCAGGGAAACACCTGTAAGTTGTCCCAAAGAAATTAGGGATGGCCTCTCACAAATGGTGGAAGAGGACATTCTATGATTCTGTGAGTGGTATATTAGGTGGTGTGATTTTCAGCATCTTATTACCTAAAACCAGAAGGATATGAATACTTAGAATGAATAAGCTTTGACTTATGTGCACACTGGTGATGCTTTTAGTTTTCTTTGGTGGCTTATAATATTTTGTTAAATGTCTGTATTGTTTTACAGAACATACTTTTGCTAGGTAAACTTGTTAGTCCTGATGGTAAATCCTTACTGAAAGAGACTGAAATGGTTTGTGTTAGATTTTATGCATACTGGAACATGTTCTGCACAGTTGTTCCTAATGTAGACAGGCTGTTCTTGCAGGAGAAGACAGAATTCTAGTGGAAATGGTGGCTCACTCTTTTCTGTTTTCTTCAGTGTTACTGAGATAATCCATTCATTCCAGCTCTACATTTATTTTGTGGGAATTGTCCTCTTTTTTGTAGGTAGAGTAACTGGGGGAGGGAAGGAGAGTTTTATTAGTGATTACAGAGGCAATGTAATTATATGCTTTATTATAATCAGTTTACATGGAAACGTGAATGACTGGGACATCTACTGACTTGTAAACAAAATCACTGTAGTTGAATATTTTGCAGAAATGATCAAAACCTAATTTTTAATTTTTTTTCTTTTTTTAAAGGAACTTCATGTTGGTGTTGCTTATGCCAGAATATAGTAAGCAAGGCAAATTAACTCCAGCCTTGTGTAAGCTTTCAATTGGCCAACATGATGCAATTGAGCATGAATTCCAGGTGGCTTTGGAAATGAAAGAGAACTGAGCGCTCTGGCTGGAAGTTGAACGTGATGACGGCCTGGTCTATGGTAGGGAAGCTGAAAATGGAGAAGAGGCACTCCAGAGAAGACAGAAATGTGGAACAAGACGCAGGGGAATGCAGCGCTGAATCTGAGGAATGGACGAGCTCAGAAAGTGAGCCTGAGCAACCATACTTCAGAAGCAGTATGCAGTGGAGAGAAAAAGAGATTTCCACCAAACCGCATCGACCACTCTGCCGGTCCCCATGTTTGGATCGCCCAAGTTTTTCACAGAGCAGTATCACACAAGACTTGAAGCTAGATGAATGCAAAACAAATTTGGACAAGGAATACCAAGCTAAAATGGATTTTGCTTTAAAGCTTGGGTATGCAGGAGATCAGATCCAGGCTGTACTGAATAAGTTGGGAGCAGATGCGCTCATCAATGATGTTCTAGCAGAGCTTGTGAGACTTGGCAACAAAAGTGAATCAGAGGGACAGAGCACTGCTAGCAGTACCACTAGTACTCTGGTGCCAAGAGGCCCTTGCCCAAAGGAAATAGCAAGCCCTGAATTGTCACTGGAAGATGAAGTGGTGGATAACAGTGATAACTTGAGGCCAATTGTCATTGACGGAAGCAACGTCGCTATGAGGTGGGTTTCCCTATCACAATATTTGACAATAATAAATCACTAAAGTTTTTAAGAGAAAAATCAATATTAATGGCAAAATCATTTTAAGTCATGTAGACTATTGCACTGATAATACATATATTTTATGGACTCTTTATGCTAGGCTTTTAATTATGCTGTTACTCCTTTATATATAACCCATATTCTGGTTCCCCTGCCCTCCTTTTAAACCCAAGTTCTCGCCTCAAATCTTTTCTTCAAGCAGTCTACTTGTAGTGTGCTTTTGTGTTGGATGGGTTTAGTTTTCTGAAGTCCTTGAACAATACTGAAAATGGCTTCTGGACATTAAAGGGAAGTAACCAAGCAGGGTAGGAAAACTTTGTTCTTTCTAAAGTGACATGCGGTGTATGCTAATGAAATGCAGTGAATTCATGGTATTTGAGCTCCTGGTGATTGAGCCTGCTCAGGATTCAAAGCAATTTAGCTATGTCAGAACAGGGATAATGCACGAGCTAAATCTGCTGATCTGCATGGCTGTGCTGCTTGCCGCGCCTTGAGTACTGGGTGCAGTTTTGGGCATCCAAAGGAGGGCCATGAGGATGGAGAAGGGTCTGGAGGGGAAGCCTTATGAGGAGCGCTGAGGTCACTTGGTTTGTTCAGCCTGGAGGAGACTGAGGTCAAACCTCATTGTGCTCTTCAATATCTTCATGAGGAGAAATCGAGGGGCAGGTACCAGTCTCTTCATTCTCATGACCAGTGACAGGACTCAAGGAAACGGCATGAAGTTGAGTCAGGGGATGTTTAGGTTGGATATTAGAAAAAGATTTTTCACTCAGAGGATGGTTGAGCATTGGAACTGGCTCCCTAGGGCAGTGGTCACAGCACTAAGCCTGTCTGAGTTCAAGAAATATTAGCACAACGCTCTCAGGTACATGGTGGGATTCTTGGGGTGTCCTGGATGGGGCCAGGAGTTGGATTTCGATGGTCCTTGTGGGTTCCTTCTGACTCCGGATACTCTGTGTACACTTGGCTGCTTAGGTCAACACTAATCCAAGAGATACCTGTCCCATGCCACTTTTGAACATATCTGTAGAGTACAGAGTTCAGCTAGCCAATGATTTGTTTATCATTGAGTAAGTATGATTTTTTTATGAGGGAGCTATTAAAAGTCTGTTTAGTGATCAGTAATACCAAAATTTCTTCAGGTAGTTTTCATACAATAGACTTCTTTTAGTATCACTCTTCTGATCTAGAAGAACTTGGAATATTAATTATTATTTTTTCAATGTATTAAGAAAATTCAGATTTTTATAGATGTATGCTGACTTTTCAAATACATAAACCCTTCAAATCCTGTAACAGTATTTTTTATATACAGGATTTTCCAGTGTCAAGTTGTGGTTACATCAATCCATAAGATGTTTCTGTAAACCAACATTGCCAAAAAACTAGATTTAACTTTGTTTTTCTTTTTTTTTTCTGTGCCTGTTGAATTTGTAATCTCTACTGCATGAGTTACTTCTGAGAATAATGTGGCGGGCAGCAACTGGAGAAAAAAGGGTGTACTCTGGCTATTTCATAGCTCATATCTGATACTTTATTTATAAGACCATAGGACTATCTCAAGTTATAAGGGACCCATAAAGATCATCAAGTCCAACTGAATAAAGGATATTAAATTCTGTAAAATCTGAAATATATAAAAATTTAGGGAAATTGCTTTTAGCAACATTGTGGCTTCTGTATTCATTATTTAAGTTGTGAGGATTTAAACTATGCTGGTTATCCATAATCAAACAGAAGATACTAGATCTGTCTGCCTTGGTTCTGCTTTGGTGTTACTTTCTGTAATGATTTGAGCCCAGGAAAACGTAGTCCAGTAGTCTGTGATGTCATTCTATAATAGTAACAATAACAACAGCAACTTTGAGGTGAAATTTTGAATGATAATCCATAGAATTTTATGGATTTTAAAGACAATTTTAATATGATGGAAGTCTCCTAATTATGCAAAATCTGTTCTGCAGACTGAGAATATCTGAAAAGTGTAAGGCTTATGCACTTCTGCTTAAAAATATTGCAATTATAGATGATGCAGGTAGAGATTGAATAAGATTATTAATTAAGATTCTCCTTGGTTACTATCAAACCTATTAAAAATTTCTCCTTACCCTTGCAGAAACTTCTTAGGCCTTTTTAAAAATTAAACTCTTTTTTTTGAATTGTGTGCTGTTTTAGAGACTCCTGTGTGTTTCAGAAAACAGATTTTTGATGAGGATGGGTCTTAAACAACTTTGACACAATTATGTCTTCCCTATGAAAATTTCTAATAATGCAGAACATTTAGTATCAGAAGGGAAGATTTTATTAATATAGATGTTTAAAAGCACTACCCATGACAGTCAGCATTGTTCATTCCTCTTTTCATTATAGTGCATTTTATAGTGCTACTTAAGATAAGCTCGATTTGTTGGGGAAAGTGATATTTTTCATTAGGTCAGCTAATAAAATGAAAAAACAAAAAAATTTCATGTTTACTTGCTTTTGCTCTGGGGGTAGTGAAATTTCACCATTTATAGACTTTTTAAGTAGCAGGTTGCTGTAATCTGATGGCTGACTAGCTCTGTACAGTTGTCTTTTTCCGATTATGTAAGGAGGCCTAATAAAACTTTAAAGACTTTGTTTTCCTTATATCCTTTGGCCATGGCAGCTTTAGAGGAAAAAACCAAACAAATCACCACAACAAGAACCAAAACCAAATGTAACTTTTGTCCTTGCTGTTTCTAAAACTTGCATGCTCTTCAGCCATGGGAACAAAGAAGGATTTTCCTGCCGGGGAATTCAACTAGCTGTTGATTGGTTTCTGGAAAAAGGACATAAAGATATCACTGTGTTTGTACCTGCATGGAGAAAAGAACAGTCTCGACCTGATGCACCAATTACAGGTAACATGAAGATTTTCTTTGACTGCTTGGTTAAAAAGAAAAAAAAAAATTATTGTCATGTTTCTGATGGGTCCCAGTACTGGACTGTGGATGTGGTGATGATGATGTTGCATTCAACTACTCGTTTTAAAACACAACAGTTTCAAGCTGTTCAATAGTTTAAGAAACAAGCATTTAAGTATCTGCATGTTTAAACCATGATGTGGGTTTTATAACATTATTGGATGGTTTCAACACTTTTGAGAAGCACTAGTCGAAATTTTCCCATTAGCAAACGTTGTTGAGCATACAGGAACTGAGTCTTATTTGCTGGGTGAACATAAAATAAGTAGTAACAGGTCAAGGACTCAGTTAATAGGGTTATCTTGAACACTGAAGAGGCAGCATGTGTTTTGACCCATAGAAGGTCCTTATATTTTACTCTAAGCTAACGAGAAAGCTATTGTAATACAGTAACACCTGAGTTCTGATGTGTTCAGGAAGACTGAGTAAAGGTACATGGCTACAGAGTGGTTCTGAAGTTCAAATATTGAATATTTACTCTGTGCTTTGAAAACTCAGAAATGAAATCCACATCTAGGTGTTTTTTAATGATAATGGGGACTGTGTATGAAGAAAAAATTTTTGTAATATAAAAGCTGCATTTCTTTATTTTAAAACTTTTTAAAAAGCTGCTCAACTAAAATTATTTTACAGATCAAGAAATCTTACGTAAATTGGAGAAAGAAAAAATTCTTGTTTTCACCCCATCTCGAAGAGTTCAGGGAAGAAGAGTAGTTTGCTATGATGATCGATTCATAGTAAAACTTGCTTTCGACTCAGATGGCATCATTGTGTCAAATGATAACTATCGAGATCTTCAAAACGAAAAACCAGAATGGAAGAAGTTCATAGAGGAGCGGCTACTAATGTACTCTTTTGTGAATGACAAGTATGGGTTTTTTCTTCAAAAGTATGTAAATTTGCTAATTCGGCATTCTCAGGAAAAACTAATCATGTTTCATTTCTTTTCCCTTAGATTTATGCCTCCAGATGATCCTTTAGGACGCCATGGTCCAAGCCTTGAAAATTTCTTAAGAAAAAGGCCAGTTATTCCTGAACATAAGAAACAACCGTGTCCTTATGGTAAGTGCCCAAGTCAGGTCGATTTGTTGCATTTAAAGGTAGGTGAAGCAAGCAATTAATTAATGTCTTGTCATTATGAGAACAGGAAAATGTACAATTTTCTTGTTGTCATCCAAGCACAATGTCCACTTTTATATCCTTCATACACATATTTATAAAAACAGTGTAGCAGAAAAATAAGGATTACCAGATATACCTTGTGGATAATACAGCTTTTTGCTTTTTTATTCTTGTTTGTATTCAAGGAAGGAGATTCATACTTAATAAAACTGTGTTAAAGCTGATTTGTTTTATATGGCACTGGGTGTATGTTGTCATTATTGAAATCATGAGCCAGTAGGAAGCAAAATGGTCTTGCCTTTGATGCAGATAAACCTGAATACAGGCAGCAGAGTCTGTGGCTGCCTGTATATATCAAATACATGATTATTCCTCAGGGAATATAGAAATACTACTATTGAAAAGTGGTGAAAGATATAAAGAAAAAAGATAGCAACTGGTGGTTGAGTTTTTGAATTATTTAATGTGAAAACCCTTTTCTTCCAGGTAAAAAGTGCACCTATGGGCACAAATGTAAATATTACCACCCAGAACGTGCAAACCAGCCTCAAAGGTCAGTAGCGGATGAGCTTCGAATAAGTGCCAAATTATCTGCTGTGAAAACTATGAGTGAGGGAGCCTTGGCCAAATGTGGCACAGGGCCATCCAGCTCCAAAGGAGAAATCAGTTCTGAAGTGAAACGCATTGCCCCAAAACGTCAGTCAGATCCAAGCATTAGGTCAGTAGCTGTGGAGCCTGAGGAAAAGTTATCAGCAGCCCGGAAGTCCGAGGCCAGCTCTGTCCCGTCTCTGGTTTCTGCATTAAGTGTACCAACGCTCCCTCCACCAAAAAGCCATGCAGCTGGTGCATTAAATACTCGTTCTGCAAGCAGTCCAGTGCCAGGTTCCTCACAGTTCGTACATCAGAAATCCTCACTGGAACATATGTCCAGTGTGCAATATCCTCCTATACTAGTCACCAATAGCCATGGCACCTCAGTTAGCTATATTGACCAGTATCCCAAATATGAGTCACTGGGGGACCATGGCTATTACTCCTTACTCAGTGATTTCTCCAACTTAAGCATAAGTAGTATCCGTAACTCAGATTATTACGGGGCTGATATGGACCAGGGGATATATTCTAGAAACTCAAGCCCCTGTCCTGACAATTGCTTAAGCCATACAAGTAATGATTCTTATTCCTCTTACAATGACTTGTATCTGGGTGTAGCAGATGCCAGTCCAGAAGACAATGTGAAGAGCCACAGACTGCCATCGAAAAATCGTCTTCAGCCTTTCCCTCATGGTTACCATGAAGCCTTAAATAGAGGTCAGAGTTATGGAACTGAAGAGCCTAAGCAATCCCTTCGCAAACAGTCAGTTTCCCACTTAGGCCTACATGCCCAGCATCCAGTTGTTGGAGCACGGTCCAGTTGTCCAGGAGAATACCCTGTGCCTCAAAATGTTCATCCATCAACTGCACAACCAAGCCGTGCCTTGGTGATGACAAGAATGGACAGTATTTCTGACTCACGGCTTTATGAAAGTAACCCCACAAGGCAGAGACGACCACCTCTCTGTCGAGAGCAGCATGCCAGCTGGGATCCATTACCATGTGCATCAGACTCTTACACTTACCACTCGTATCCACTGAGTAACAACTTTATGCAGCCGTGTTATGAACCTGTAATGGTAAGAAGCATGCCTGAGAAGATGGAGCAACTCTGGAGAAATCCCTGGATTGGGATATGTGGTGAGCCACGGGAACCTCATATCATCCCAGAACATCAGTATCAAACATACAAGAACCTCTGCAATATTTTCCCTCCAAGCATTGTCCTTTCTGTGATGGAAAAGAATCCCCACATGACAGATGCACAACAGCTGGCAGCTATGATTGTTGCCAAATTAAGAACAGGGCGTTAGAGTAGTACAGCCTCTTTTGGATAAATAAACTGTACAGCACATAGGACCCAGAGGAAAACTTACATGAAGGAAGAGGTCAATCTATTGTAAATATTTTCTACTAAGATAGTATAAAATTCTGTACACAGTAGCAATCATGTATATGCTGAGGCACTATATAAAAGTTGATTGTATTGCAAATTTTAAGATTTTAAATATAGGGATTTTTAATAGTATTTTATAGGAAATGCATACCTTGCTGCATGGATAGCTCACTAAGAACTATAATGTCACAATCAGTGTCTCAAAGCTGTTACGACAAAATTAGTGTTAGCAATTATATTGCATGTATTAGTGTACACTTACAATTTGCATATAAATACCTAATCGGCCTCTAAAAGTATGCTCTATAAATACCCAGATGACTTTTATGGTTTCAGCTTTGTCATTTGACACTGCCTACTAGCATCCTAAGTACTGAAGAAAAAGTAAATTTGATAAAAATTAAAATTGTTTATAAAAGGAAAAACTGATCTCAGTTTTTCAATGTCAACATGGTTGTTGGTATTTAAATTTCAGAACTGTTCCTCAAGAGTTTGAATAACTATTAAATTGTTCAATATAATGGCTTAATCCAACAGAAGCCAAATACTTTATTAAATTAGGACCAAAAATTAAGAAACCAGGGATTAAGAAATGTAAAGGCATGAGTGCCATTCAGTAAACCGAAAGTTTAACTGTAGCTTCTCTCCAGAATCTCCTCTCAAATGTGCAGTAAGCAGCTGCTGGCCCAAATGACTAGACAAGCTGAAAATAAATTGTCAGTATTATGTAAACTGGATTACTCAACTTGAAGCAGCAAAAACTGGTTGTTAACATGGGAGGTCATCACTAACTACAGCCCTTCCTCTGGGAACAAGGATGGTGTTTGAATGAGCCTGACATTCAAGATGGCTGTACAAGATCAACTCCAGAAATGGTGGAGGGGGAAGGCTGCTTCTTGAAAAGAGATGCTCCAGTTTGGGTTTGTGGCAAAGCTGTCCTGGTTTTTGCTGCACAGATCCACGCAAAGGTGTGCATTTGCCTCGTGAAGGCTTTTAGAGTTCCTGTTTCAACAGGTGAGATAATTTTGTGTGGCATTGTTTGCGCAACTGGTATCTTGCTCAGGGTGGGAACCTTTGTAGCTAAATGTCTCCAAAAGAGGCGTTTATTGGTTTTTTTAAGCTGCACTGACTGTACGCCCTTTTTTGAATCCACTGTATATTTCAGCATTTTGAACCATGACTAACTCGACATGTCTCGAGCTAGGACTTGTTGACTTCTACTGTAGTTTTTTTCATGAAAGTTGAGAAGGCCTGGTTTATGGCCTTTTGTTTCTTCATGAGAAGGTGTGACACTGCCTAAATGTTTCTTACTGTGAAACACACAGAACGTGAGGCTGCAGTCAGGGTTGTTTCTGGTGTTTTGATAACAGCTTGCATGCTGCTTTTCTAGTTATCTGTTTGTCTGAGAAACAAAGTTTATCATTTCCTCCACTTGTGTTACTGTAGCGGTTGGTTTGATTCAAGATATCTTGTGGGCTCTTTATCATGTGCAAAATAGGTCCCTGTCATATAGAAAACCCCACCAAATTAACCAACAAGAAACCACAATTATGGGTGCAACTACAGTTAATTTACTGACATTTGATAACTGTATCATTTCACACAGGATAAATATTCTTGTGTTGGTACAGGTGACATATATAATGACTGTGTCATTATGTATTTGAAATGAAGTTAACTTGAAGGTGATTCTGTACTTACACGTGGTGTTTAAAAATAACTTAAGTTTTAATTAGTTGGTTATTCTCTCTGTTAGTGGGGAAAAAACAATCCAGATGCTTATAATAGTTGGGGGAAAATAGATTTAACTCTTGACCAGTTTTCAAAAACATTTCATATTTTTAATTTGCAATTAATTCTTATTCTCTTCTCTTGCATGGTATAAGCAGCTGAGAGCAATGCCTCAAATAACCAGAAATGACCTTTTGTTTGTTGATACAAATTGTATCTCTTTTTCTTGATTGTATAAAAACTGTGTATAAAAAAAAAAATCTCTAGATTAACTTCAGTATTACATTTTCACCACAATGTTTGTGACACCATGTGTCACAGGGAAGTAGCCCATGAGTAATTATGGATTTTTTTTATTTAAAATGGGCACTTGTAGTTTATAGAAAAACAGGGACAACTTTTCGGAACCAGGTTATTATATGCACAAATACTGTGTGTACACCTCAAAGCATTACATAGGTATCTTCAGTCTATTTATTAAGCAGATACATTCTTGCACTAAACTTTATGTAAAAATGTTGCTGTTAACTCATCTGCATGTGTTTTAAATGTAACAGTAATTGCTATAGACCCTATTTTATTCTAACCAATTAATTTATAAATTATTTAGGTATGAGATGAAGTTTATTGTGCAGTCATGTTTTCCATCCTGCATGGAATTAAATATTTGTATGCAGAAGAATGTTTGTTCCATTCTTCTCCATTTATAAAGATAAGCTATTTTAAGAGAGGTTTAGTAGGTGATTTTCATGTTTTCTAATGTGGAAAACTCAGCTGAGATTTCTGTATGAAGTGCTGGGTGGCTTACGGAGATATCCATTTTTGTTGGATTTGTCCAGTCATTTTAATTTTCACTAACTTTTCTTTTACTGATGGAAGAATTCCTTTTTAAACAATGGGAGTGCTGTACGAATACAAACCCAGCATACTATTTCCCTAAGGCACTTCAAAGGCAAATTGTCTTATTCTAAGAAGCTATTGGCATCTATCATGCATAGTTACAGAACTGGCAGTGTAGCCTTGTGGAAATAACCTGCAAATTTTGTGCTTGTTTAGTCCTCCTTCCAGGTAATGAAACTTTTTTCTGTGATGTCGTCTTTCCTGATCAACTACTTTAAGTGATAATTTGGTCATCCACACCTGTTTTCTGATATGTTTACAAAACATTGACACATTCATTAATCTTTAGCGCATAGGCTTAGATTTCTTCTTACGCGGAAGAGTTGATCTTATTAACACCTGATCATAACTGTCTATATTGTAAATATAAGACTTTGTATAAATGCTCTTTTTTAGAGCATGGTATTTAAATGTTTTTAAAACTGTAAAAGAACAGTTCTAGAAACTATATTTTAATAAAATCCAGGAACGAACAATTCTAGATGAGGGGGAAAAAAAGTGTGAAGGTAAAATCATGGACTACTGCAGTTGACAAGAGTTAAGCAGTAGATTTTAGTGCTTTACTGGGGCCAGAGCATTCTCTGGGAGTTCTGATTTACTTATCTTTCATCTTCAGCTATATTACTTTCACATAATTTGTCACTTAAAAGTGTGTAACTTTAAATTCATAAATCAAAAACCAAATGCTTTATGGGATGTCAGTCTAAATTATTTAATGTTTTTTCTAAGAATTACATGTCAGTAATATAGTAAATTGTACATTAGTTCACTGCTGTTAGTACTGTTGTTGTCATATTGAGCTGCAGTAGTTGGCTTTATTCATTTGTAGAATTAAACATTACTGTTTAATTGTTGTAAAATTTTATAAATCTCTTTGGGTTTTTTTGGTTGACCCAAATATAATGTAAGTCTTAATGACAAAATGAGTGAAAATGGATGTTAAACCAGTATGTGGTATTCTTAAATCTCTGTGGTCGTAAGTGGGCACTGCTCTAATTTGCTGCGGCATGTAATTTATTTACTAGCATGAGTCTGTTTAGCTTTTGTAAAAATACTTTAGCTGTAAACTTAAAAATAGGTGTGGAGTGTGGTTGCTTAGAACAAGTAGGAAAGTCATTGAAAAAAACAAAACCAAAAACATCTAAGTAGGTGAGTTTCCCCCTACATATTCCTAATGCCAGTTTGTCTGAAATTTTTGTCTGAAATTGTGTGTTTTGGCATTTTTTTCAAATAATAAAGTTAAAAATACTTTAAAGTTAAAAATACTTAAAAATACTAAATGCATACCTGATCTATATCAACCCACAAACAGGAATATTTGATTATTGTAATTTTTAAAACTCCACACTAAGGGGAAGGAACATGCATCATTTCTGTGAAACTTTGTTCCAAAGTTGAAATATTACTTGACCTTGACTTGCCAAAAATTTACCTGAAGCATTAGTACTGTAGGACTCGTAACAGTGAGATCTTTAGACCTGTCACAGTTACTGCTATGGTGAGCATTCAGCTTTCATACTCCTCTAATGTACCTATCGCTTCTCAGTGTGACAGAGCCCTCACCAAGTGTATTTCCTGCAATATTTCAACTGGAAAAATAGAATTGCACCAATCACATAAGTTATTCTTATGCCAGTGTTTGGTTAGCCTTTGAAGAGTCATTATACAATACTGCTGATTTTGGTCTGTATTTAAAGTTTGTAAATGCATTAAAAGAATTGCAAGAATTAAAAGAAGTATAGGTTATGACCTGTTCCCCTCTGCTCTATGTAAATGTTTTGCACAATTATTTAATAATATTAAATACGTTATAGTTTATATATATTAAAAATTTTGCTTATTTAATAAAACTGAGAGCCATTGGATTATTTGTTTCCAGCTTTTTACTTTTCAACCCTCTTTAGACAAGACCCCCAAAAAGCTTTTTTGCCCAAAACAACTGTTGTAGTCTGTCCAAGTTATTTATTGGGTTTTTTTTTCACTGATTGATTGAAAATATCCCAGATTGTCTATATGGGGTAATGGAGATACACAGGGCAGTAACTACAGCTGATCAAGGTATTGCAGTAGCAGTAGCAGCACATGATCTTACCAAGTGCACTTCTTCCAAGGAGGAAAAATTGTTACAGATGGGGGAGAGTTATTTGCCAGGACTACAGATTGCTGTTTGAACTGTTATGCTTGTTTGCAATATAAAATACAGTAATTTAAGTAATTTCATACTCAGCTAAATGTAGTAATAAATGAACAAATCCCTTTCACTCTGAATTTTCTAAGTAAATGTAATTAACTGCTGGAAAAAGAAGTATTTCTAAAAATGCGTGGGAGGGGGGAAGAGCTTCCATGAAAAATCCCTCATAACAGAAAGTTTATTTCCTTTTGCTCTGGCACTGCTTGCTTTTAGAGAAGGAAATGGGCAATGTACCTTCCATTTTTGGACGTGTGGTAACAAGCAACTGTAGTAAAGCAGGGTAACAAAAAAATTAGAGAAAAAGGAATAAAGAAATAATACTTACATTCTGGACATCTAGCTAAGCCTTTACTTGAGAGCCAGTCCAAAGCATCCATGAAGCTGCTGTTCTACACATGCATTTCAAACCTATGCAATGCACTGCTAAACCTGTATGTCCCTTTTTGTATCCCTTCCTATTGAGATGCTGTTCTTTCTGTTTAGTTTATAAAACCTGCAAATTATTAGATGGACTCAGAGAAAGTCTCTGTTTTACCCTTTAGCAGATGCACTCTAACAAATTCTTACTGAGGAGTCCTGCAATAAATATACACTTCAACTCCTGGGTTTTTTTGACAGGTAAGTGCAGAAGCCTTTTAAGTTCCAAGAACCTGTAATACAGGTTAAAAAAAATAGGAGAAACTATTTGGAAGCCATTTTTCTCAACAACTTTCCACAAAGATACTTTTTCAGTCCATTTCTGCAGTAATCATTCCAGCTCTCAGCAAATACCACAGTATTGGTTATGAATATCAGGAAAATCATGAACAGAAGTAACATGAAGCAAAACACTTCAATCAAAAAGAGACAGTAGTGGCTTCGAGACTATCACTTAAAAAACATCATGACAAAAACATTTCAAAGGTATTTATGTATCACAGTGCATTCAGCCATGCTCTAGGTAGGATTGAGCCCTGAAGCTTCATGTGAAATCCTAGAAAGATGCAAACTGTGGCACAATCTTATCCTAGCAAAATCACTCCTCTAGGACAGCATCACTGAAATAAGAAGGGCTCAACAGTCTTGCTAATGAAGGCCAGAGGACGCTTTCCAGAGTGAAAACTGAGAAATGGCATCCAGGAGCAAGGTTTGCCTTCAGTCAGTTGTATTTATTAACCATGAAGAAGTTGAGGAACATGGAGGGATTTCAAAGTACTCTTAACTTCTTAACTGTATTTGGCAAACTTCAACTGCTTAAGCAAGACAATGGTTACTTTACATGCAACTTAAAACACAACACCTTTATAAAACAGTGATTTTACATGGTAAAAATCAATAAATCACAGCAACAACTTCTCCTGGAGTGACTATTTCCCCACCACCATGCTACTTAACTTGTGCAATACTAAAAGTCACAGAGCAATGCTGCTGTCTCAGAAAAGCTGAAGGCCACTTTTTATTTTATGGAAGTCATTCTGGGTCCACAACAATCCTCCTGTCATGGGAATATTCAGTTCTGCAGAGCTGTGAAGAAAAGAATAAAGCACATAATCACTGGGCTGATTTAGAAGCTTACATCACCGAGGTAATTTTGATAGCACTTCATTTCTAAAACATTTCTCATTTTTACCTCTGAAACATTTATCTTCTGAAATGTCCTTAGTTTTTAATCAGTTTATTCAAGAGAGACAATAGTCCTGAAAGGTACAAGGCACAAACCAAAAGAAAGGTGACCAGGTACTAACAACTGTGAGGAAGAAATGACTGCAGAAATAACCAGAGAACAATTTTCATCTGAACCTTCATCTGTCCTTTGCATCTAGGAATATAAGCTCAGCAGGTGAAATGCTAACACAGCAAGCAATTGACATGAGAACAGTCTGTCACAAATCTTACAATGCTCATCCTGTACACTGATACTACCCATTGCTATGGCTTTAGAAAGAAGTCATGGGACTTAGACATGCAGATCAGCATATCAGCAACTCCACACTCAGAAAACTCTCCAAGTGGTCATTATTTGCTAAATTTGCTGCAGCTGTCAGGTAAAATGGACACTGGAAGCTAATAAAAAGCACATATGCTTATCACAAAACCCAAAACATCTGCCTGAGGGATGACAGCAGCTATTCAAAGCTTCAGAGATTGCCTGAGCAACACTAAACATGAACTTTGGTAATACACATGCACAGCATAGACCAGAAAACCCAACAATGAACAGAGTATTTTGGGAGGAAGGGATTGTGGAAAGACAAAGAAGAGCATTGCTTTTAGAAAGAGCGTGTCCCATCGCCTATGCTGCATGCTTTTCCAAGCACCTTACGGATATTTTCAAAGTAAAATGTCAAGTTTTCACAATCTCTCGTACCATCCTTCGGTACCTGCCTTCATGAGCCTGGCAGAACAGCTCTCTGCAAACAGAGAACTTAGAGGGCAGTACCAAAAAAAGCAAATAGCAAACATGCCTTCTGGAACAGGCCATACAAACACCTTTGATGGGGAAGAAAAAACCCATGTAGCTACAAGACAGAGGACAAGGTTTCTGCACAGAAGAAAATGTAAGCAGTCAAGAAAATCTGCTTCTTTCTGCCTTGGGGAAGAAGGCAGACCTCCTTTCCAAAACCACGTGTCCTTTGGCAAATGGAGAAGCTGCTATGCAAGGGAAATAATAATGAACAAGCTGCCGTTGTAGCACTCCTGATGAAACCTGGATTACTTCCAGGCTCAGCTTCGGGAATAAATCAGGTTCTGCTCCTTTCTTTTTGTGGTAACAACAGGTTTTCCTCATGTTTCTTTCTAAGTTTTTTTTCTTGGCATCCTGCCAGGCTGTAATCTGAGTGGAACAAATTGTCTGCCCCTTTCCTCACACAAAGAGGTGCAGAAACGCATATTACTTTTGGCCTGGTATGTGTTTCTCATTTTCTGCATGAGTATTTTCTAGTAATATGAGCTGCATGACATAATACACTGTTCAAAAAACAGCCTGAAATTTACATATCTGGCTTGTAGCTTTTTAGCCTGTTATTAATATACTATCAGTCCTCACTATGACTAAATCATATTTCAAAAGACAGTTCAGGCATCTTCCTCCACAGGAACATAACGTTACTGATAAGGAAAGGTCACTAATTTGATCCCACGGAAGATGACCAAGAGGATGGAGAACAATGCAATCCTTACTTTTTGAAAGATTTGAAACTGAAAGTTTGGAATCTGAACACAACTCTGAATAATAATAGCATACTCCTGGAAATAAAAAATAAATAATAATAAAAAAAAAATAGTAATAGCATACTCCTGGAAAACACTCACAGTATTTTAAGAGCTTAAGAGAAATTACTCCTGCGCATAAATGAAAGACTGGAAAATATGAACATGTGCAAGATTTCTGCTCAATGAAATATCCCAGGCTGCATGATTCTTAGTTCTTTGCACTGCTACTAGATTGGGCCCGCGAGATTAGGAAGTTGTCCAATCAAGTGTTAATGAAAATAACTGCAATTCATTTATATTCTGAAGCATTCCTTGGATTCGAGTCAGAGGTGACAGATTCATATGTATGTGATGAAACTGATTTGACAGCTTACAGCATTTAAGTTCCAATGACTTAAAAGTGTGAAAAAATGACCCTATTAAAACATCTCCAATGGGACACTTTAACTGGATAAGCTTCATTTAGTAACAAAAGTGATCTGACTAAAGCTTTATAGAATGCTTCCATTATTTCCAGGACAAGCTGTGTTTCTTTACGGAGGTCAGATCTGCAGCTCTAAATTACTAGCTACAGCTCTAAAAGGTCACTGGGCACTGCCAACCTACTGAGGATCAGAGCTCCAGCCAATAGAAAGTTAAGTTTTCAAGCCTGCTGGGGCTGTGCTGATACCTGCTAAACAGGAGTATTTCATAATCCTTGCAATGATTTCTTTTAAAAAAGAGCAGGAGGAGTGAAGATAGAAATATTATAAGATGGCGCCCTCAAAGGATACCATTAGGGTTAGGTTAGTAGGTATTAGAGACAATAGGAGATATCTGGGTCAAACTAAATAGAAGTAAAAAGGAAATCTCAGCCCTAATTTTTCACGTGCTATAGTAAAAGGCACAGAGAGAGAAATGCATTTCATGGTTCAGGGGAAAAGTACTGCCCACACCATTACTCACTTTGTATTGAGAGACTTCCACTCATCTCTCACTGGCTGATCAAGCAGGGACATCATAGAATAATTATCCAACATGAGACCATCAGGGTCATCTGTCTGACCTGGGAGTTTCCCAAGAGGAAAGTCTTTCCATCGTACTTCATCTAGATAAAAACAGTAGAAAACCAAGTGAGTTTCCCAAAGAGATTGTCAAAACACAAGATCACCCTCCCCAAGTCCACAAATACAGCCTCATGCAACTCAGCCATTCAGTAAGTGATCTGAACCCATGTGACAGAAGCAGGGGACAGTTTTGCTTCTATTCTCAAAACAACCAGTTCTAACAAGTTGTTCACATCAGCATAACTAAGATTGCTTCTCTTTTTTTTACTTCAGAAAATTTCCCAGTGAATGAAGTACAAGAGTTCAGTGTTCTAGTGGCTGCTTTTTTACTTTTAAATGTCATTTTGACTCCAAGTCTTCTCCACCAACTTCCTCCTCCTATG
Source organism: Vireo altiloquus (assembly GCA_013396875.1). Taxonomy (NCBI): domain Eukaryota; kingdom Metazoa; phylum Chordata; class Aves; order Passeriformes; family Vireonidae; genus Vireo; species Vireo altiloquus. The sequence continues at coordinate 683,476 of VZRF01012833.1, forward strand.
TTTCAGTCCCTCCATGACTCATCCAAAATTCTTAGCTACAAAGACCTCCAACCCCCATAAGAAAGTACAACTACTGTAACAAAGCTAACAAAACACTTGATATACTGTTTATTCCTTCTAAAAATTTGTCTTGCTTCTTTCTTTTGTTTGCCACCATGTCATAACAACCACTTTCCCAAAGCATGGAACTTCGGTTCACAGACAAACCGTGCTTCCAAATACCCCCAAGTCTGACAAACAGAAGTCCAAGAAACATCTGTATTTTCTTCATCACTCACAGCTGGCATATATGCTGCCCCATCAATTGAATACACTGAAATTTTAAAAGTTTGGAAAAGCCTAATAAAAAAACTAATGAGACAGTAATAGCATACTCCTGGAAAACACTCACAGTATTTTAAGAGCTTAAGAGAAATTACTCCTGCACATAAATGAAAGACTGGAAACCTCGTATTTTTCAGTAATCTGGCATTTAGACGACTTTGAAGCACAATTATGGCCAGACCCAAAGGGCTGAGATGTCTTTGCATTTCAACTGAGATTTGTCAGTGATATAGTCACTTTTTACCTGCAGTAATCTGCCAGGCGGAGCCTTGCAGTGCTGCCCTTTTCTCAGCAATAGCCACCATGTTACCAGAATGAACAAGTCCTTCCAATGGATTTGTTTCAGTTACCATCTCTTCTTCCTCCTCCTCTTCCACTTCCTCTACACCATCGTCTCTCTCTGGCACATCTTCTTGTTTTTCTACAGTCTGCCCTTGATTTTTAACCTGATTTTCTTGCCTGGCTCTCCACTGTAAGCTCTCTATAGTATAAATTGGCTGTTCACTGCCATCTGAAGAGACGCCTGGACTGGATAAAGGGGCACCTCCTTCTGTGTAAATGGAAGCAAGATAGAGAAGGTTCTTCCGAGAAGAACGTGGCAAGCGAGGTCTCATGATTGTGAGGATCCTAGAAAGGAAAAAGGGCAATGGAAAAGTCTTTAAAGGGTTGATAAATCTTCATCTGGAGCCTTTTTTGCTTTTAAGTGTTTGTTTTCTCCAGGACAGCTGGCTCACATAGCTCATCTAACAGGCAAAATCTGATTATTCCCTGGTCAGTGGAGGCTGGAATACTCCATCTTTGTGATTAAAATTAAGGACTTGGGATACATCTAACTGAATTACTGCTTTGCTGTTTTCATGTATAAAAGTTAGGAGCTGTGGTAAATTTCTATCACCTGAATAAGCAGTCACATCTCTACCAAGTCACTTTGTTTCTGAACAGGTTGCTTCTTTAAAAACCTCCCCAGATAACCTTTCATTTAGAAGGTGCAATTCTTTAAAATTCTTTTCCTTCTTCTCTTCGTTTGCAATCAATGGGGAGATGAATAGCAGCAAGCATGGCTTTATATGCACCTGTTACAATTTCTACCAGCTGCAATGAAAGGCAAGGGAATGCAGCTATAGCTCAGCATATCACTAGGAAACCAAAGCTGCTACAGAAACAGCTGTTTGCTGTTCCCTTTCCAGGTCACTGCATCAAACTTACAGCTGAAGAAGATGTGGGGTTGCCCAGCAGGGAGCTTCCAAGCAACTGTCAGTCAATCTTATCCACTGCAAAGGAACTTTATGCAGGAACAGCTCCTTCACAGACACCTGTTTGTTACAGTGTTGTCTTTTCTTCCCTTCAAAGAATGAAAACAACAGAGTGATCAAAACTCATCAAAAATATACTCTTCATCCCTCTGTATTTTTCCTGGAACACATCCTCAAATAGCTGGCATTTTAACCCAAGTCTATGACCTGAAGTACCGACCAAATACATCAAGGTTGTTATAAAGGTCTTGGCAATGCATGGGCAGCTCAGGTAGCTCCACAAGACCTGACCATAGTGCAGTGCAGGCATTCCCAAGCAGGCCCTGAGCATGTCACCCTAGACAGGAAAGCCACAAGATGTGTTTGAACAGTATTATCCCAAATAAATGCAGTATACTGTATTTGGGACCCCGTATAATTTCAGATAGCTCTGCAAAGAGTAGATTTAACATCTGGGAACTAGCACCATTCAGGGATCTTGGTACATCATAGATATGTTCAGCACGAGTAAAAGCACCAAATACTAACCTATGACTGTCTGAAATACTGGCAAAATCTTTGTGCAGCCTGAGCCAGATCAGGAGAGAACAGAAGAAGCACCAAAATTAAGGGATGGAAACCTATGCAAGGATGCACTATGTCACAGTATAAACAGCCTGTTAGCAGAATACCTGTGACACTCTGAATAATTAAGGCGCTTAAGTGCCCATCTCTGGAATGAAACATACAGTTTGCCAATTTTAACAGTTCTAAGGAGTCAGGAACTGAAAACAAAATATTCTTAATCACTTTTGTGTAAGTTTAGAAGGCATAAAAATCCTATGACAGGATCAATAAAGGACAGCAACACTATTTAGTATCCTATAAAGGTAGGCTTCTGTTAAGGGAGGAAAGAACTGGGAGTAGGAATCTCATAACAGACTGCATATAACAGTGGCAGATAGCACATAAGGATGTTATTTCCTACAAGTATTGATATCTGGAAAAATTAGCACTTAAGTGCCTGATCTTTCCTGTGAGAGACTGGCTTTTCCTATCCTGAGGAGGCTGCAGGAATCTTATCAATAACAATTTCAATTTTTTGCTAAGAAATACATGACATACACAAGCTGCACATTGAAAAGTCTATGAAGTGCAACAATAAAAGCTTATGTTCACATGACAAAATGTACTAATTAGGGTACTGCACTTTATGTATAAAGGTAGGGATTTACACTAGTGTAGATTTACACTACTACAGAAGAAACTCTTACACTTTTTTAAACACAGAAATTCCAGACACACTCACCAGCATTTACTTTGGCAATGCCAGTCAGCAACTCAGAAATCCAGTTGATCAAGAACTGAGGCCGGAGTTCTGAAGAGTCAGAACATTCCTTCAACTCTATAAACATTTTCTCTATTAGGATCTGTGTAAAACTTCGTGAAAGGAGGCCTGACAGCAAAGGCTGCCAAAAGCAGTAAAATGTTGGGGGAATTTTGAATTGCCATACCTCTTTATTTGCTGCAATAAGAAGAAAAAGAAAACAGAGAAGCCAAAAATTGGTGGTTTTTAATTTTTTAATGAAATACAGGTGTGACACTTGCTCTAAACTAAAGAGGTTTGTTCTAAGACAATTGATTCCAGGATGTTTCCTGAGGTCCTCACTGAACCTGAAACTATTATTTTTCTTATACTAGGCAAGTAAAATAAGTTGCAATTTGATAATTAGCACGAGGATATTATGAACACAGGAAGTTCTACCTGTTTTGCTAATCCCTTTCCAGTTTCAGTTTATTTCACAAATAATTAAGAACTATTCTGTGTAAAAACATCCTGCAAAGAGAAGGTTCATTGAGCAAACCAACATAAAATCAAAAAGCTTTTAAATTTTTCTACTGTTATATAATCACAGAAATCTGAGAATCTTTCATGGAAAGTTCTTTGGCTGCAAAATAGGGAATTTATTTATTTTCATTCCCTCTAGGTGCCCAATTCTCTTGCAAACAATAAATGCAACTCCACACATATGGGCAGCAGCTTAGAACTATGATGCAACTGGTGAATGAGGCTCAAAAAACCCCATCCATTTTGAATTGCTTCAAATCTTCAGTGTAGAAAAGAAACTAGTGGGAGTTCCTGAAATCAGCAGAACTATTGCAGAAAAGGGTAGAGATGCAAGCTTTGAAACATGTTTTGGCTAGATATTCAGTGCTGAAGAGCTATTCTTCCACCCTAGGAGATTTATGCAAAAGCAAGAGCTAAGCATGGCCATAAGGGGTTCTGGAGAACAGGGCAAAAGATGTTTAAGGACCCAGATATACAAAAAATATGCAGACAATTACAGATTTCAATATAATGAGAAAAAAAGAACAGACTTGGTCATAAGACTAGCTATGCATGTCCTACTTGGGTGGTGCACAGAACACTAACCTTCATACTTGATATTTAGCATCTTCAGACAATCCATCTTTGGGATGAGAAAGCCATCACTGAGAAGAGCTTCAGCCACTGTCTCCCTAGAGCAGAGAAACTTATTACTGCCACTTATTTCTTTACCTATCAAAACACCACTTGCACCAGTTCTGAAACAAGTTTGACAGCCAAATACCTGAAACTGTGAGGAAGGAATGGAAAATTTTTTGTTCAAACAAAAGATCTGGTAATGCTGTTCTTGTATGGCATATATATTTATATTCAAAACATCAGGAGTTATAGCTCTTATCTGTAACATGATACTCTCTCCCCTCTACAGTTACACTGATTAGATTTCTCAAAGTAGGTCAAGATCTCCATGCAAATTTACATGCTACTAAGAAAGTCTCAACACACTAGGTCCTAGAGGCTCTGTAGTAATAGAAAGATAGAAAATACAGAAAATGCCAAGTATTGTCCTGCAATTTTTAACAATTCTAAAGGCTACTGTGAAATCAAAATCTCTGCAGGGTTGTTGGGAGTTTTGAAGACACTGAAGACGCTGCATGCCTTGGGACCAGCATCACTAAGTCTGGGACAATACCTTGGAGGCCACCTGGCACAAGGAACCTTGCTAATTAGCATAGATCAACAACTCAGCCCTCAAAGATGTTGAGGAAACAGACTAAGTGCTTTCTCCATCATCAGCTACAGGACATTATGAAAAGGCAATTAATAGATCTACAGCCCAGTTCAGCACTGTACCTTTCACCTTTGTTCTTTGTATCAGAGACATACCTGTTTTCCTGCATCAGGTCTTTGATCTGAGCCAAAATCCAGTCCACTTCTGAAGAGGAATCAGACCACAATTCTCGAGACTTTGAAACAGACTGCATAGTCTGCATAACCTGAGTGAAGGAAAACTTCAAGCATTAACCAAAAATATACATCCATGGCAAACACAAAAACGTTATTGCTATGACAAGAAGATGCACATGCCACATGTACTTCATTCACTGCACTTGAAAAAATTCACAAAAGTTCCCCTTCCTTGGCATCTCAACTAAGTACAGATCTCCTTCATAAACAAAGTGTCCACATTAGGAACTGCCACAGCTCTAAGTGCTTGTTCTCTGTAGTGAAGTTTTCCTTTGGCAAACCATGTATGACAACACTAGCAGACAGACCTGCGCAAGGAACTAAGGCAACAAGGAAGAGAAGACAAATTGCCAAAGAAAGAGAAGAGAATTAACCAAAGTGCTGATCTTCAGAGTGCACTTACCCGAAACTGCTCATTCTTGTAAGATATCAGAACATCTCTGACTTTTTCTAGAAATAAACACAAATGTATCATTTCAGCAGAAGATCAACTATGTAAAGGGAATTTTGTATCTGAGGAAACTGTTTAGTTTTGCTAAATTTACACTCGAGGAAGGCATCAGTCAAATGATGCCAGCAATTCTGTTCAGACAACAGAGTGAAGACTCCCGAAACTCCCAGACTTGTCCAGCAACATAAATTTTCTCAAGTGAAGTCGAACTGTGATTTCCATATTTTATCACTAACAGTAGCCAAAGACAGGCTCCTTGGAAAAACCCAGACAGCTCAAAAACAAATCCCTAAACAGATCAGTGTAGGAAGAAATTTTCCCATATGCAGTTTATGTTCTGATGCCGTATTTGTATTCCTTATACTTGCATTTTGCATCAATTGCAACAGCTATTCACAAACCAAAGTGCTACAAATTTGGAGAAATACTACCAAACCAGTCAGTCAACCCCAACAATCCACCAAGGCTCAAAGAAGAATTCCAAAAACCTGAGCTGAAGGTATATCTTTATGTTGGAAGATGACATGTTTAAACTGCGTTCTCTAGTATATCTAATCCTTGTATCTGCTTTTGTTCTAGGAACACCTACCATGGAATTCCTTGTGTTTCTGACAGGCCTCATGCTGCGGGGTTTGAATCTCCCACGCATCACTGTCCAACTCTGCATTTGCTTCAACCTCTTCCTGCTCTTCTTCCTCATCCTCACTTTCTTCACACAAGTTATTGCCCAGCTGACGGCTCCAATACATCTTTCGTAGCCAGTCCAGCACAACATCACAGCCTAATGGAGAACAGAAAACATTATCTTCTTGGTGAGAATTTCTTTGTTAGGGCAAAAAATAATATAAGTGGCATATTGCTAACTTGTACTATGAAAATAAATACTACAAACCAATTATGACAAAAAGCTCCATTAATTAAAAGGTGAACAAGTTAAAACAAAGAAACAAAATAAGCCCAAAAAACCAAACCAAAACCAACCCACAGAAATAAATCAGGAAAAAACCCCAAAATCCAGTATCACAGGCATGGTAACTACCTCTCATTTTTTTGGGGAAAAAAAAATGATTGGACACTACTGTAGCACTGCACCTTGCAAAAGGAAGGTCAAATTTAAGCAGAAAATAAGTCCCTGCAGTGGCATTCTCACAAGAAAATGAGTCAGTACTTTAGCATCACCATGGTCAACATAGCATCTAGCAGGGACTACACTAGGCATACATTAGATAGCATGGAAAGAAAATGCCTTTACTTCCAACAGCATTTTCCTAATTCAATCTAAGGACCCTGACGAAGATTATTCAACTGGCTTCTCCATCCTTAACTCAAAATACCCAGGAACCTCTTCAAATGTTATGAGCTGGTCACTCATTCAGGCTTGCAGTACCTACATTTCCCCCTAAATGGGATTTTTTAAGAGTCTTAGTTATCGCTAAACCATCAGGAAAAGCTTCCACCTATTTCCTCAAGATGAACTTCCTGTGCTGTAAAAAAGCAAAAGCATCAAACTGCTGTTTCCAGTATTTTTTTCAGCGACAGGAGAAAGCCTCTGAACATCTGCCCTGTGAGGAACCACAACCTGGAGCCAGTGGACACAGCTCAGCTATCCCCATATGGCAGTGGCAAATCCTCCCAGTGTCCGATACCACAACTTTCCCCGCCAGGACAAGTGCACTGCCTACCCTGCAGCACCCCAAAATGGAGGTGAGGTGCTCCCCTCAGGGCCTGCAGCACTGGCATTGCCACCCCAAGCGTGCCTCAGGCCACCCTTCCCAATGCCACCCGCTGGTGGCACTCACCCTTGCGGCACAGAGCCAGCCGTGGCAGCTTCCCATGTGTCAGCTCATGACGGAGGTCCACAACCCAGATGGGGATGTCCACCTGCAACAGCCAACACACATCACCTCTCTGTTTCTACTGCATCAGACCACACATGCATGCAGCCCTGCAAAGCTGCAGAGCCTCTACCTAGGTGGGAACAGCTCCCTCCTGGCCACTCCTGCACCATAGTTCCCCTGCTTCCAAATTCAAGACCCGGCCAAGATCCCCCAGCTCTCTGATGCCACTCCTCCTATGGCCTAGGATCCACACAAACTCGCATTTTACAGTTTAAGTTCTTCAGTGTTACATGCAACAACAGATTTCTTTTTAGACAGAGGTGTTACACACAATTTAATGATCCTGAGAAGGAGTTCAATTATATTTAAATGGATGAGACATGTTGGATAACTATATATCAAAGATACAAAAAATATTATATATAATACTCAAATTTACACACTAACTTACATGCAATTTTTTGCAACTTTCCTGAGGACAGCTACCTTTAACTATGCAAGACCTTTGCTTTTAAGCTTGATCAGTTTTAAACACTGAGAAGCAGAACTTTTCTCAAAAACCCAGGGAAAAAAAAATCAATTCATCATTCTCACACACGGGCCCAAACATATACAGAAGACTCTCAAATACAGTCTGTCCTTCACTCTCAAACTTTTTCAGTCCCAGGTACGGTGTTCAGTGCAGCTGGCAGTAAAAGGACTCAAATTGGTCCTGCTACTACAATTACAGCTTGAACTGTAACTTCCCTCCTCCACACACAAGTGGAAAAGTTCACCTGAAGAAAGAGATGAGATTAAAATACCTGCAAATGTGTTTTTTAGGTGTAACCTTGGAAGACTAGAATTTATAAACTACAGATTTAGTTTTTTCCTATCTCAGTAGCTAAGAAAGAAAAACGTATGACAGCATGTCAAGTGGAACTACATGCATGTAAATCAAGACTTTTGATCACATGTGATTCAAAAACCTTTAGTGATCATCAGCCTTTGTTACTCTTATTTTGACTTCAAAGAACAAAGTCTTAGATCCAGTTGCAAGAAGCCTGTTTAAAACTTTGCACCTGGAATAAACTAGTATCTGTATCTATTATTTTGGCTACAAAAGAATGACCCCCACAATTTCTTCCACTTGGTGTTGTTAATAACCAATGCTTATGCTTTCTGTATAGATGCAAATTATCAAGCAACTCCTATTAAATATTTACCTCTCTGGCTAATTGTCTCAGAGGAATGCTGACCATCTTCTGTTTTCTTTCCGTGATCAAGTTGACAAACCTGCATGCAGGTTACAGAAAAGATAAATTACTATCAAGAGCTGCAGAGAAACTTGGAACTCCAGAGACAAACTCCCCACATGCTGTACAACCCTGTGGTCCCAGAGACACAAAGTGAACTTGGACAGTTGAATAATGACATCTGTCCAGGTCTCTCTCTCAAAAGGCACACAGGCCCTGAGAGCCCTTACCTTACAAGAGCCAGCCCATAAGAAAGGATGAGCTCATGTGACTTCAATTTGCCAGATGAATCGAGGACCTTACAACGGATCAGTTCTGCCGTGCAGTCCACCGCAAGAGGCATTTTTGGACCATACCTGGAGGCAAAGGAAAATCAGGTGAGCAGTCTCACACAAATACACTCACCCTGTAAAAAGTGCAACTTTCCAACAGCGTTTTGTGTTATGTGGTACATAAAAGCCTGAGAAATGGCATGCTGAGACAGCATCACAGGCTTTCCAGAAGGCTTCCATTGGAACAGTGATTACACAGTTACTCCTAAGCACACCTTAAATGAGTACTTCCTGATACACAATGCACATACACAAGGTGCCTTACCTAGGCGGGTCTTGTGTATGGATGCAGCAGGGGCAATTTGGGGGCCTTGGATACGTTCACTGCCTCGAGAAATCAGCCCGTGAAGCTGCGGGCAAGCGGGACTTCTGCCTCCCCTGCTCCCACGGGGCCACCATGCTCTTGGCATAAGCTACGCGCCCGCAGCCTCCCGCAATGGAGGAGATGGCTGCACCGGCGGCCTGCCGCGGAGCTGCTCCGGTGGGAAGCTGCGCCCGGGGCCTCGGCGGCTCCCGGGCCCAGGACTGCGAGCGCCGGGCGCAGCCCGGGCGGAGAATACAGAGGGGCCACTCCAGGGACAGGAGGACAGCTCCGAGAGCCCCATCGCGCTCCCCGTCCGCGGCGCGCGGCCCGTACCGGCTCTTCCACGCCGAGACGCGGTCCAGCGCGTCCTGCTGCAGCCGGCTGTCCCCGCAGTACAGCCCCACCATCACTTGGTCCCACTCCGCCCGGCCCCTCCACGCCACCACCGTCCGCAGCGGCTTCAACCGCCTGCGGGCCGGGGACGAGCTCGGCCGCCTGCGGCGCCAGCCGGGGCCCGCGCGGGCCGACATGCCGCCACTGCCAGCTCCGCCCCTCCCTTCCGCCTCTCTGCGGGCCGCTTCCGCTTCCCGCTCCCGCCGCTCTCGGGGCGGGTGTGGCTGCCTGAGGGCTGCCTGGCTCTGCGTCTGCTGGAGGAGTTCGTCGGGGCTGCTGCGAGGATCCGATGCGGCCGGAGGGGCTCGGGGCCAGTGCAGAACAGGCGCATTCTCCCCCTGTGCAGCTGTGGGGAGCTGAGGGACGGCGAAATGTGTCCTGAATCAGGGCGAGGGGAGCCTGGCGAGGAAGCACAGGACCATTCTCAACAGCCACACCATGTGCCCGAGAATGTTATCCAAACGCTTCTTGAGCTCTGTCAGCCTTGGTGCAGTGACCCCTTCCCTGGGGAAGCCTTTTCCAGGGCCCAGCCACTCTCTGTGTGAAAAGTCTTTTCCTAATATCCAACCTAAATGTCCCCTGACTCGGCTTCCTGCCGTTCCCTTGAGTCACTGGTCATGAGAGTGGAGAGATCATTACCTGCCGCTCTACTTCCCCTCGTGAAGATGTTGAAGAACACAATGAAGTCTGACCTTGTTCTCATCCAAGCTGAACAAAGGAAGTGACCTCAGCCATTCCTCATAAGGCTTCCCCTCCAGACCCTTCCTCCTGGCCCTTCTTTGGATGCCCAAAACTGCACAGAGTACTCAAAGTGGCGCAAACACACTTTCTGGTGACAAACTTTTTTCTAATACCCAACCTAAACCTCCCCTAACACAATGTCAGGCCATTCCCTAGTGTCCTGGCATTGGTCACCAAAGGGAAGAGATCAGTGCCTGCTCCTCCTCCTCATAAGGAAGTTGTAAACTGATGAGGTCTCTCCTCAGTCTCCTCCAGGGAGAACAGACCAAGTGCCCTCAGCCCTCCTCCTACAGGTTCCTTTCAAGGCCCTTCACCAGTTCTTGATTTTAATGTAACAAGGTCACTGGGCTACTAGCCAAAATATCTATATGTTTTTGTTGTTCAAAAACAAGTACATAATCTACACTACTCAATGGCATTTTAATGTAATTTACTTTCTTGAGGCATATATAAAAATTAGGAATATTTATCTTGTAACTGGATAGTCTCATTACATATGTTTAATTTTGAAATAACTAAAGTTTTTGAGATATAAAACCCCCTACATCCCATTGTTTGTACAGCAGGATGATGTTCCAAGATTATTTTGTTTAGGAAGTAAAAAAATCACTATACAATAACATTTAAGTATTTAAATTTCATTAGGGTTGTATTTTGATTTCAGTTTTGATTAAGTTTTGTCTTTGTATGTAGGATTTTTCTGTTCACGATAGCATTCTAAGGCTGCTTTATTTTAACTGGAACACGAGGTAACTTCTCTCTAGTCCAGTGCAATTATAATGAATTAGTTTTTGTCTAAAGTGAAAGAAAAAACGCTGCCAACATTTGAGGCACAAAGCCTATGAGAAGTTGGAGAGGCAATGACAGTCGGTAATATGCTTTTATTTTGAATCAGAATAAAAAAATCAGAAACTGGATATCTATTAAGAGTCAGATTGCCAGGATGCAGTGGGGGCCAGCAATTCCTGGAAGGTCAGTCAGTGAGCCAGAATCCAAGCACCAAACCACAACTGCCGGAGCAGGGTCCTCATCAGCCAGGCCCTAGCTACACAGTACCAGGTGAGGTGTGCTGAACAGGGTAGACCCAGAGATGGCTTCCAGATTCAGCCAAGACTCCTCTCATCATGAGGCAAATCTGTGCTGATGAGGAGTGAATCTGCACGCCCTGATTAGGATCACATACTAGGGTCACACAGACCAGTGATCACCAGTTAAATCCAGAGTGAAGCAGTCACTTTGGTAAGACCACAATGAAATATTTTGATTGAGTAAAATTATTTGGTTGTGATAAAGACAGAAGAGAAAACATGTACATGTTTAACATGAAGATACAATAACATATTGATACAAATGTAATGTCTAAAATAAGAAAGATGTAATGAGGCATTTTTAGCTGATGAAAATCTTTCCATCTTTATTGGTTAGAAAGTGAGAAAAACCCCACTTTTCATAGAACCACAGAACGCCTCAAGTTAGAAGGGACCCATAAAGATCATCAAGTCAAACTCTCTGCTCCTCACAGGACTATCATATGGCATTAAATCATATGACAAAGAGCACTTTTGCCTCCTATAATGAAAGTATCAGTAAAAAGAACACATTCTTGCAAAACGGCTTAGGGTTTTTAAGTAAACAATTACTTCACACTTGCTGACCAGTCCTAACTTGAACTGACCCGCGAATCAGCATGGAATAAATACAGCTCTCCCTCCTTTTTCATGTTCCCAGCACTCCCCAGTGTGGAAGCATGAAGAGTTGCTTGTCACTGGAAAACATCAACACAGCTTCATACAGTGCAGAAGTGATGGGGAAATGGGGCCTGTGCTTGGCAATATGTCCTTGCCAAGGAGATGAGAGTCCTTCCCATCTCTAGACCACATTTCTGTCTCATCGAGTCTCTTAGCTGCATGTTTCCCAAGCAAGAGGAGCACTGTGAGACATTTTGGTTTAATAAGAGAAAAGCACTGCTGGTATTAACCATTATGAGAGTAGTTTGTGATATCGTTCCCTGATGACTCCAGTGCAGCCCAGGAAAGGAAGGGACTTAGGCTTATCTGTGCTTACGACTGGCTCCTTTGGCCCTCCTGGGGAGCTGGCAATTATAGAATTATAGAATATGCTGAGTTGGAAGGGACCCACAAAGATCACTGAATCCAACTCTTAGCCCTGCCCAGGACACCCCAAGAACCCCACCATGTGCCTGAGATCATTGTCCAAATGCATACCGAACTCAGACAGGCTTAGTGCTGTGACCACTGCTCCAGAGATCCTGTTCCAGTGCTCAACCACACTCTGGGTGAAAAGTTTTTTTCTTGATATCCAGCCTAGGAGTAGGTGAGAGCAATGTCATAAAAATTGATTGCCTTGGGTCCCCAGACATGATTTTTAGCTGTGTGGTTTCCTTAACCAACCGTATAATTCACTTTCGCCATCTTCCTAGTTTGCTACATTCACCCCTAATGCTTTTATTTTTACTGTATTCCAAAACTCTGTCCTCTTTCACTTAAAAATAACATATTTAACACAAATTTTCTCACACTGGGTTAAGGACTAAGCTGCTTCTGATACCCAGCATGCTAAATGAATCCATGGCCATGAGGTGTTTTCTAGACCCTTAGCACTAGCTTGTGAGCTTGATTTCCTAACTAGGTTTCTAAAGAAGTGAGTTTTGTGCCTTCCCATGTCAACCAAGCATTTCCAGATTAGCATTGTCTGCTCCTTAGGAGCAGTAGAAAGAACGAATCAAGCCTTCTGCAGCGAGACAAAATGAGCCATACTAGCTATCAGCTTTCTTGTTCAAGTGAGATTTTGGGGCATAACTGCACAAAGTGAGGTACTTTGCTACTACTGCAAGTGGAAGCCTGCCCAAGGTAGCCAACTGCTCTGTGTCCTATATCCTCTTCTTGCATTAATTTGCAGCTCCATCGCCCTACCCCTTTTGCCACAGAGTGGCAGCAAATTAACTGATGCAATTTGATCTTGTGACTTCCAACACAGTTGCAGAGCTTGTGAGGTGAGCATGTGTAGAGGCCATTGGGCCTGTTAACAGAGGGACCATGAGGGTCCTATGGAGAAAAAGATTTTAAGAGGCACTCCCCAGCTTAGGGTGATAGAAAGAGGCTTCTCCCAGGGACCTTTGTTCTTTTATGTTAATGTACCCTAGTTCTGCTTCCCCGGTTGTCCCACTGGCCTCCCTGCCCCTTTCTACCTTATATGTCCCTGCTCTAGAATGTTCTCCCTTCCCTGCTCTCCCACTGACCCTTGTTCCTCAGCTATTGCCTCTCTATTTCCCCACTGGCTTCCATACCCTCGCCCCGCCTGTGTCCCAACTCTGTGTCCCCAAATCATTGGTCCCTGATGCTCTCTCCACCCTTACTGTCCCCTGTACTTAAACCTGGACCCTCCCATTCTTCTGGGTTCTTCATCTCTGGACCCTTTCACGTGTGGCTGCAATAAACCTCCCCGTGGAATACCAAACCCTTTCTGCATTTCTTTGCTCTCAACTCCTATAAGAAGCTATCTGGTGTGTGGGGGGCTGTGTGTGTGTGGCACTGCTGAGCAGCTCTTCACAGAGACGCTTCCGGAAGGTTGCGGCACCTCACCATCCACCCACCGCAACATGCAGGATTTGAACTGAGGTGGAGGACTGCTCACTGTGGCTATTCATCACTGTTAGATAATATTACCTCCTACTTGCTTCCCAGCCAGTGACATCCTGAAAGCAATTAGAAGTTCAGCACTCCTGTCTCTCTCTTCTGTTTTCTTAATATTATCTACATTCAGTGGGCTGAATTTCCAGTGGTTTTAGCTATGTTAACTCCATAGCATCCATCTGTGCTCCCTGTGCTTTGAACATGGTGCAGTTATTAGACCCAACCTGTCCCAGTCTGGGACAAAGAAGCCTTAAGTCCCTTCAAGAAATCTCATGGTCAAATGTTTAACTATGGAAAGAGCCAAACCGGACCCACTGCTTCTGTTTTCCCCTACAAAGGCTACAACAGAGGTGGATACCGCTCATAGAAGGGAAAGGATGTCAGAGTTACTATAGCCATAAAATGGATGAGAGGGGCCTCTGACACTCAGGGCACTTTCAGAGAAATAATCCATATTTATACCCACTCTGAATACCGCCAGCACCATGACTGGTGAAAACTTGTTGTGCCAGTGCAGGCAGTGAATTTCTTGGGCCCTCAAGGTATGGAAAATTTAGAGTTTGGTGCAGCACACTCACACAATCTTTCAGCCTGCAACTGCAGAGCCAATCTGCGCAGCTTGTCAGTTGCCAGTGTGACTCAGCAGCATAGGGAAATTCAGTTTTGGATGGTGAAGTCAGAGCCTAGTGAAGCCCCAGGCTCTGACTCACAGAAAGCAAATGCATTTGACATATGCAGGATGTGAATGAAAGTTCCCAAATCTGGGTGTTCCTCAGGACTCAAGAACAAGTACTCTCAAGACATATGCTGATTCTCAAATGGTCATTCTTTAAAGTTTTTGCTCACAGAGGTACCCTTTTCAGATAGTTCTGCCTTTTCCTGTCTCTGTGCGATTGTAGCATTGCTCTCCTGGATACAATTAGATTTGATGTCATTGGACTTGTCCAAAAAGGTTTTCATTCTGATCCCACAATATTTGCAAAGAAGTGATGGAAAAACCTTGGTGACTGAATGATGGGAAAGTGTGTGTGTATGGGAGAGTCTGTCCACGTGCTGTGGCCAGGAAGCCTGTAACCGCTCTGATGCTACTACATGTTGAACAAACCAGTTTTCAGCCTGCAGATTGTGCCTGGAAAAACAGCTGCTTGCTGTTTAGTAAGGCTAAATCTTTCCGCTCTAACATTCTGAGTATCCTTCTTTCAGCCTACCTCTGCCTGCAGAGGAGCACTGGAGGAAACTGCTGTTAGCTGATCTGCTATCTAAAGACTTCTCTCCAGAAGCCCTGGTAAGGCTACTGTACACCATCCCCCTTTTCCTGAACCCAGGGGTATGTTGCCCCCAGCCCCTGTTGCTGATAACTGGGTTAAAAAGGACAGAGGCACCGCGACAAGTGAGTCTCTCTCATAATCCTCAACAAGGCCTTAATTGTAGCCACCCTTCATCCTGGCTGCCAAACTGCAGAAGTCATTCTCAGTGAGGCCACCTTTGTCACTATCTAAGAAAGAGACAGAGATGATGTAGTGAGGTTGATTTTAATNCTCTCTCTCTGCCTTGGCCTCTCGGCCTACTTGCTTCACTCTCCCTTCCCTTTGGAACCATGCTCCCTCCTGGCGTGGGACCCCCAATAAAGTCTCATCTAATTAGTACCCTCAGAAGCTGTGTATGTATTTTGCTTTCTGCATACTGCTGTTAGCTGATCTGCTATCTAAAGACTTCTCTCCAGAAGCCCTGGTAAGGCTACTGTACACCATCCCCCTTTTCCTGAACCCAGGGGTATGTTGCCCCCAGCCCCTGTTGCTGATAACTGGGTTAAAAAGGACAGAGGCACCGCGACAAGTGAGTCTCTCTCATAATCCTCAACAAGGCCTTAATTGTAGCCACCCTTCATCCTGGCTGCCGAACTGCAGAAGTCATTCTCAGTGAGGCCACCTTTGTCACTATCTAAGAAAGAGACAGAGATGATGTAGTGAGGTTGATTTTAATCTTGGAAGGGACCGCCTTTCTTTGAAACAAGTCTCCAACCCACCATTTAGATGGGAGTAAAAAATGAAGTGGTTATCCTTCTCCCACCCCAGCCTTGTACAAAGCTGACCATCTGTGCCTTCTGTGTTAGCAGTATTAATAATCATATCCATATGTATTCATGTAGTTCTTGGTAGCCAGTATGGCTTCGTAGCATAGATCAGGTTGTAGATTTAGGCTATTGCTTGTTGTCTGTTAAAAACCTTGTGACAGACTGGACAATCCTCTCCTTTCACATTGGAGATATATTTAATATATGCATTGGAGGTATATTTAATAATAATAATTGGTGTGCACAGGACTTCATCTTTATACTGATTCCCAAAGATGAGCTAATTGGTCTGCACAACTTACTGGTGGGTGAACCCTTACAATTTATCTTTGGGATTATTAAAGAGAGGAAAGCCTCAGCCCCTTATTCAGAAAAGCCTTTGAGATTGTGCTTCATTTTAAGTGTGTCTGGGAGTGAAGTACCTATTTAAGTGGGCTTAAGATCCCAGACACCTGCTTGGGGCAAAAGTTTCCTATTTATTCTGGACCAGGATAGACTCATGCTGGAAAATAATAAATGTGTGAGTATTGCTGCAATTGTCTTTCTCTCAGAGCCCTGATTGGATGCCTCAGGTAATAACATCATTATTAATAATACTTAAGCCAAAGCACCAGTGGTTTTAATGCAGTTTGTATCAGCTTGTCACTGATCTTGGATAACTATTTGAGTAACTTAGAGTGGTGAAATCACATCTTCATGGTTCCTGTTCCTTCTGATAACTGCTATAAATTGCACTTTACAGTTGCATCATAGATACAAGGAGTAAGTACCTCCATCTGTATTTTTTTCTAAAAGATTTCCTGTCTGTCTGTTCTTGAGCTTTATGAACTGGAGACCTTCAATTTCTAAATGTCCTGAACAGAGAAAGACTTCTCTGCACTCTGAGAAAGACTTCCCATATCCTAGTAGTTTTACTTTAGTGAGTGTCTCAGGCTTATCTCTGTTTGGGAGATTTCGCAGCATGATTTAAATTGTCAATGTTGCTGATGTTGCATAAATGGAGAGAAATAGACAATAGAAGTAAAATTATTTGCTACTCTCTCCCTTCCTACCTTGTGTCTGTCTACACTTATAGAATCACAAAATATTCTGAGTTGGAAGGGACCTACAAGGATCATTGAGTCCAACTCTTAACTGAATGGCCCACTGGGGATCAATCCTACAACCTTGATGTTATTAGCACCATGCGCTAAAGAACTGAGCTAATGCCAGGTTCTCTATAGTCATGTTGTACCCTTCATGGAAACATGAACTGCCCTGGAGCCAATTAGTCTGTTTTACCTCCTTGGAATCCCTTGTCTCCTGGATACCATGTTACATCTTCCTCTCTTGCCTTTGTGTTAACAGATTGGAAAGGACACATTATGTAACATTCATACTGTGCATCACTGGTACAAGCAGGACCTGAACCCTGGCACCCTCACTCACCTCTGAAACTGAAACTGAAGACTGATGTTTGTCACAGACTGTAGTACAGACTGTGGCTAAAGGTGACTTGCATCCTTGCTCTGACCCCAGCCCTGAAAATGTGGCCTTCACCTCCTTGGAATCTATCAGTCCATACCATATATTTTCAGATGTGCCTGTGTGGCTCAGAAGCAAAACTTTGCCAGGGAGATCTTTTCTGTGACTCATCTGTGCTAGGGAGGGGAGAGTTTCTTTTTCATGTCTCAGCTGGGAGTGGTCCATCCTCCAGTTCCTCAGCAGGCCAGTTTCTGACGTGTTTCTGAGCTGCTGCACTAATACAGTATGTGTGGGGCTAGAGAGGGAGGACTATTCTCTGTGTCAATGATTTGAGGGGAATCATCCTTTTTTAAAATATGCCTTTCTGTCTCCCTCCCCCACTTCCCTTTTTCCGCCTTCAGTGTTGCCACCTTGTAGTATTTTAATCAGAGGAAGCAGATATATCAAGGAAGTCAATGGCAGGGGCGAGGTGGGTGGGGGGGCAGAGAGGAAGAGGAGGAAAATCACATCACAGCCCAGTCTGCCAGTGTAAACACTCAATGATTTCCTGTTATTGTAGCCTAAAATGTACCATGACATCATTTGCAGGCCTCCCAGAATCACCCAGAAGGAGGAAAAGCCAGCATTCCCAGCCCGCCCCCAGCGTGAATCCAGGGCATTCAGACCCTATAAGGCAGTGAAGCTCTGCAAGCAGCAAAGATAGTGTTTTGAAAGCTTTCTTGTTCTTGGCAATGTGGAAATTTCATAAACAGGAAAAATTGCTTTTACTTTTCCTAAAGGGGAACCGTTTATGCCTCATGAAATATTAATGAACTATGGTTACTTTAGAGGCAGAGCTGAAATACACAAAATATTGTTAGCTGAGGACAAACACAGGGAAGCCCCTCACCAAAATCACATCAGTTCATCATTACCAGGCATCTACTTTTTATATAATACCCAATTTCATTCCAAATCACTCCACATACAAGGCAGTTAAGTAAAAAACTGTGGATTATATAAAACAGTACAATATGAAATTAATTTTATAATTCTGAAAAGTGAAGCTAGCTCTCAATATAGCAGATATTGCCAGTGAAATGTTCTTCCTTCTTTTCTGAGCTTTAAATCAATTCCTGGAAGGTGAAGAGCCAAGCTCTTTGGAGCCTAGATACACAAACTATCCTGGAATTTGACCCAGCAAGTAACATTTGTGTCTCAGTTACAGTTAATCCTGAATCACTGCACCACTGTAAGAAAGAACAGAATCAGGTTCAGAGAGATGGGCTCTCATAACTT
This sequence comes from Vireo altiloquus, assembly GCA_013396875.1. NCBI lineage: Eukaryota > Metazoa > Chordata > Aves > Passeriformes > Vireonidae > Vireo > Vireo altiloquus. Next base: position 702,090 of record VZRF01012833.1, read on the forward strand.
TTCAGAGAAGGATAGTAGCTAGGCTGATTGCACAGCACACCTTTCAGCTACAATCTCTGTGGGTAGATTTTCACATGACCACAGTGGGATATCTGCAAAATCTGAGTTTTTTCCTAAACAAGGTAAAAAACTTCATAAATGCTATACATGTAACCATTTGGACTCATACCCTCCCTTGCACACCTGCCAACTGCCTGACAAACATCAGTAATTACAGTGTAACTTTTTATCATTGAAACATGAGAAATCAGTGTTTTCATGTCATATGTAAGGAAAATGAGACACTAAGATTAAATTAACTTCTGTTCTATGGAATAAAATGTGTTGTCTTAATCTGGCTTTAAGGCAATCCCATGCCTCCAGGTACTATCAGAATATTAGATTTGTTTTACCATAAAGGAAACTTGAAAAATCTGAAGAGAGTCAGCCTAGAGAAGAATTCAAGCAAGTATAAAAAAAAAAGCACACTTGGGGCTGATATTAAAAGGAAACAGAATGGTCTTGTGGTTTACTGGTCAAAATATAAAATCATGTATAAATTTTGCTGTGTTTACTCTCACTTGGACTTACTGGAATAAGAAAGTGGGCTGTTCCCCATGAGCTATTTTTGGACAGGACAACCAAGCCATTCAATCATGCTGAGCTCTTTTCAAAGCTATATATACAAGATGATTATCACTCATAAAGTAGTTTGCTTTTCGTTCCTGATGCTGCAGGGTGCAGCAGTAGGAACTGAAATGAATTTATGCAGAGCTGTGCCAGGACCCTCCATCCAATGAAGTCAAGTGCTAGGTTGTAATGACAACATTAGGACCTTACACACTTAGGCCCAGCTGTGCTGCAAGCAAGGCACCAGGACAACAAAGTGCTCAGGCACTGTTGTGAGAGCTGTGGGGTGTCGAGGCCTTGAATTAACTTCTATTATTCTGTGTGTCATTAGAGGGCTGAGGTAATTGGGTGGGCTTGGCAAAGCAGGAGAGGAGATCCTTCTTCTAAACACTGAGCTTGCCAAATCTATTATGCAGTTATGCTGTCTTTGGGTTTTTTGCTGAGTCATATGAAAACCTGTGGCCTGCACACTGAGAGGGGAGACGGCAGCAGGGCTGTGTACCTGGCAGAGGATGGGTGGTCACAGCTTTGGGGTCGGGGAATGGGTAGCTGTGGAGCTTTGAGAGGTGTGAATGTTCGTCTAAGATATTGGTCTCTGTGTTTCTATGATATTGATCCTTGTTTGTACAGGAGGAAGTTTGGGTCATGTGCTGAGTCCTATTTCATTTCCACAGCACAGGGATGAAGTCTACACTAGACTGCTCTTCACTTGGTGCTTACACACTGCATGCTGCTTCACTGCTCTGAGTGGCAGGATTTTTTCAGGTGATTTTTGATATAGTTAATCTTTGCTGCTAAATGCTTCCCATTTTGGTTTCGTGGCATGATGTGATGCCATGTTTCCTGGGTCTGGGTGAGATAAAAATGACACAGTACTGTGATGTAGCATGATTGAGATTTATGAGAATACTTAATCCCTTATGACAAATATGAAATGATGTAGAGAGAATATCAGTAAAGGTGACAAAATAGAATTGATGGAAGTTTAGGTTATAATATATTTGGGAGAGGAGCAAAGTGTGCTTGATTCCCACTGGTTTGTACAGGATTATCTCTTCTTATAGCCAGAATAAATCACCCTGAAAATTTTGACTCCATTTGCTGGGAAAAACTAGGCAAAATTGAAGTGAAAGAGAATGTGGAAGAGCAATCATTCCCCAGGGCGGTAAAGCCAGATTTAGCACTCTAAGTATCAGACTAGAAACAAATTGGCCTGGTGATACAAAGAGCCAGTCCAGCAGTGGCTCTTTCTTCTGGTTCAAATTTATTAAAAAACATTACATCATTTGTTTGTTCCAGGAAGAGAGATCAGACATCACCTGTCCTCATACCTATAGATTTATGCCAGATCAAATCTCATCTCTGCTGAAGTGTTTTAGCACTAAAGCATGAAGTCAGCAAAACTCAAAATGCCCTAGCAAATCAGACAGAAATGTCCTGTCTGCTTCAGATGAAAAGCTTACTGTCAGTGATACAGAACTGGGTGAATCCAGTATTAATGTTCACAGAAACACAGCTTGTGTGAAAAAAACTTTGAAAAGAAACTAAATATCTTATTTGTACTTTTCTGGTCTACTTCCTCTAAATTCTTTAAAATGTAAATTGCCAGAAAATTCAACTGAAGAGAAACTGACACAGTTCACGTCTATGGTTTGGCATAGATTCAGGTAATTTGAACATATATTCTGTCCTCACACTTGGCCTTTTATGTTCCCTGAACTCAACAGACAAGATTCACATGGCAAGTGGACAGATTTAAAATTACAGCCAGGCCCAGGAAATGGTTCATGCAAAGTAACTTGAGAGGAACTTAGGGAAGGTGTTGACTTTTTAAGCTTTGTTGTTTATTGGTGTATTTTTGTTTTGGTCTGCTGTGGACATGCAGAGGCCCAGGGCAGGGACTGAACAAGCATGGCAGGGTGTGGCTGTGGGACTCATGCAGTATGTTAGTCCATGTAGATTTTGAGGCAAGGGAAGAGGATGTCTGCTGCATTTTATTGCTGACAAGCAGGGTTTGTGATCTATCATGTAGTACAGGAATTCCTCCAACCTACATAATTTCAAGATCATCTGCATCTTCATGCAAAGGAGGAGAAAGCCTGAGGAAAACAGAGATTTCTGTGACTGTGGTAGACAAAACAGCTTCCTGATTTTATTCTGTTTGAAGTAGGTGTCAGCAGTCTGCACGTCTTCAAGTTACTGGTTTTGTCTGCATCCACAGGAGAAGCGGTCCAAGTCATGCAAAGCCAAGGAATACCTTGGGAAATCAACTGCTCAGCAACCCAGCAAACCAGGTGGGCACTGTTTTTTTGACATGTTTTATATGTATCTAAGGTACAGGATCTTCTGTCTGGAATGAAAAAGACCGAAAAGTCAGGCTCAAGGCTTTTACACTCGGAATGGAGCTTGCACAGGGTGAGCATTGTATTGTTTTGAGATCTCCTTGTCCTGTTGTACAATACTGATACCAACCATCAGGCTTAGGCAGACGGGGCTCTAACTGTGAGGGAAGGTGAAGTTAAAGTAACACCACTTGTATTCTGAAATACAAGGAGCTACTCAGTATTTCTAAGCCAACCCTGCAAAAATCAGTATGAATTTTCTTCTTGCCTTGTGTCTTTTATTTGTCCAGAAATATAGGCTTTATATTCCCTGTCTCTTTATCGATAGTAGCAGTGCTGGGGCAAAAGGAGTGGATCAGCTCTTTGCATCCAAGAGCTTGGGCAAAGTTATACCGTATGAAATCTCTTCTTGTGATTCCTGCAAGTCCTTATCAGAGTTTTTAACAGTAGTTTTAATGCTTTAATGCTTTCCTACCGTAAGATCCCCACAGTTTGTCGGGGACCAGTGATTTGTATAATAAGATAAAAGGTAGATTCCCCGTCAATCTCTCAGATCATAATACCAAATGAATCCTGGGAAGCTAATGCCATAATCTTTTTTGCTTTTGGGCCTCAGAGTGCATTGCAATAGTTAATTAAGACTATCAGCATCCCAGTAATTAAGCATTGACTGGGGACATTGAGGCAAGACAGAACAACTTGCCGTAATTCCTCTTGAGATAAATGAGCCATTCTTTCAAAGCAATCCATTTTCTCGGAGAGAAGGCATCAGCCCAGAGGTGGATTAAGGAAATACAGTGTGGTCTGGTGATATGCTTCACGATTTTTTTATGTCATAAAGGGGCAATACAGGGTTTAAATATCCTAAATACACCAAAATGCATTAATTTTCTGCATTTTTTGATCAGAGATGCCATGTGTTTAGTAAAAACCTAAGAAAAATAAATGATGTAATCTCTCAAGCCTTCTTCTGTCTGGGCTGAGTGGTGTGTTCTGTGTAGTGCATCATCGTGTTTCACCATAGGGAAAACAAATGCTGGGTGCAGAGTGTGTGTGTGTAAAGTTAGGCTTGCCCAGGCGTGCACATCTCTCTCAGTCATGTAACCCTGACTGCATAACACACCCTGTGATGTTAACAGGGTGGGAGGGAATTCCCTTCACTCGTGAGCGTATCAGTTGAGTGGGAGAGGTAGCATCAGCATTCCCCGATTAGGCTCCTGCTTTAGGCAGCTTCTGCACAGTGAAGTTCTGGGTTTGAGTCCACTTCAGGTTCTAGCACAGAAACAGATGCAATACTTACCTAGATGACATTGCTACAGGTCAGGGCTTGGTGTTCGCCTTGAAAAAAAACTATTTGAGCAAGAGCCAGGAGTAATGCGTTCTATATAAAATGTTCCTGCCTTGGAATAAAAACGGCTGGCAACTCTGTATATTTTTAAGGTTTCCAAAAATAGTTCTAAGTCACAGGCAAAAATGAATGGAGCTGAGGCTTAAATGGAAAGAACTGGTAAAGGGTCATTTATCTGAAATGGTTAGTGCTGAGATCATCTTCCACATTACATGCCACTCTCTGGAAACATGGGCCAGTTTTCCCTTTTTATGACTTTCTGAGCCCTATTTTCCAATGCATTGATTCACTTGACCAGATTTCAGTACTGTGGGGAGAATTGACTTAATACTAGTGTTGAGACTGAGAACCACACCCCTGCTCTGATTCTGCTCTGTAGGAGCTGGAATGCCTGGAGCACAGTCAGTCTTGGAGCTCTGGAGAAGCAGAAAAAAGTTAGATTATAAGCAGTTGCTCTGTGTGTGTGAGAGATAAGGTTTTTAAAACACAGTGTCAGGTGAGAGAGAAGGTCAGGGATAGTTGAGTGGGAGTAGCGGCTGGCTGGAGGATTAAACCTCTGGGAGGTGCACTCCTGTTCCAGGAGGAATTTGATGTTAATCAGTGAAGCCTTAATGCATGGGTGAACCTACGGCATTTTGTAGAGGGGAGAAGGAAAGCTTTGAAGCCAACTCTAAAACTGCAGTTTGGTGCTAAACCCACCCATGTCTCCCAGGCATGGCCTGGGGCTGAAGGTGCTATTCTGGCTGCATTTGAGACTGTCTTCCTTGGAGGTTACTGTCCCCACAGAGGTGCCAGTAAATCTGAATGTCTCCTTGCTTCCTAACTTACGTCTGTCACCTTGATTAAAATCTATCTTGCTAAAAATGTTTGAACAGGTTCAATAGACACACAAACAAGTCTGGATCTTTTTGACAGGTAAACATGCCTACATTAACAAGTTGTGTGGTGTAATAAGAGCAGATACTGAAAATGAAAGAGCTGCTGCTGAATATTTAACATTAACACTAAATGCGCTTCACAGTGAGATTATTTTGGAGTTGCTCTGTTCTGGTCCAATTAACTGAATGCTTGCCAATACGTGGAGCATGCCAGGTACACTTCTGAAGCACTTCCAAAAGGAATTCAGTTTATCAGGTATGAGACTGCACCATGATGGGAAACAAAATGCACTGAATTAGGAAATTAACTTCAAAACCAAATTCCTGGTCTGAATTAGAAAGCTAATGTAAATGTGACTTGCTCATGCAGTTTGGTGGCTAAGAAGCTGATAGTTCCTAGGAGAGCTAGAGGCAGTGATGATGGGTATGTGTGAAAACTTTTTAACAACTATTTGTACACTGGTACAGGGTGTATTTCTACATGTGCAAAGTGAGAAGGTCAAATACATGACCCTGACTTTTCAGCTGGTCTGAACACCTATGCGACATGAGCACATGGACACTTTCCAAGTAGAGGGGCATATTTTAGACCATTACTTTGCCTGATGACACAAAGTACTAAGATATGGAGAATGAGACTCCATATTAATCTGTATCTGTCCTGCAACTTTGAAGTTGGTGGGGTTTGGCTCAGACTGTTTTGCAGTTTTTCCCTTTTTATGTATTGTAGAGCCCGGACAAGAAAAACAGCTATTGTTCTTGTCTTGCTATCTGCCTCTTTGGGTCTTGTGCTAGCAGTGCTCTGAAGTACTTGAACTGTAACACCACAAAAGACTTCAAAAATAAACTCTTTGCATTGACAGCTCCAAAAAATATATCCAGAAAACAAGTCTCTTAAATTAAGAATTTAGATAACAAGTAGAGATGTTTATTTATAGACTATTCACATAAAATACAGAGTATGCACTATTGCCTTGTCAGCCCCCTCTGAGATAGCCAATCTTATTATATTACTTTCATAGCTAGTCAGAAGGAATATAAAAACATCCAGCCACCCACTGACACAGCTTATAGGACCAAGGAGAGCTATCTGCTAGTCTCTGTTTCTAATCTAGAGGACACTACTGCCTCCACTATCGACTGTCATAACTGAATTTTTTTTGCAGCTGGAGGTTCCTGCTATTACAGCTCATTGCGAGTGTTGGTGACCCACATGCCTTTGGGAGGGATTTAATTTTAAATAGTGAAACTGTATGACCTGAAAATCTCTCTCAGAAGTGGTTTCTCCCTAGTTCTTGCTCGGTAACACTTGGTTTGGTCTTTCTTTGGCCCTTTTCACCATCTAGGAATGATCCTATATACAATTACTCCTGATTATTAAATGTTGATACCTTCAGAAAACCCCAGTGTAAATGGATGCCTTCCAGATAGACTCCTACATAGTGGTCACCTGTATCAGAACCATCTGGAGCCTGGTACTCAGCCCCAGAGGTTTGGGAATGGCCACTCCCATTCTCTGGCAGGCATGGAAGGAAATGCCTGGTGGCCTTTGTTGCAGCCCTCAAGTTCCCAATCTCTGAGTCAGAAAGGCAGTGACCCTACATGGTCGTCACACAAGTACCATCTTCTTGGCTCCACACCAGCCATCTGAGAAGGAGGCAGAGCAGGAAAGAAGGGGAAGTGAGGAGAAAACTCCCAGAGAGCCTCTTTCTTTGGGGCACTGAAACTGTGAACATCTTGGCTGAAGACTCCAAATCACCCTCCTTTCTGCAGTACTGCATATAAACTCTTGATGGTCTGAGCCCTACTGAATAAAAAAATTGCTAGATTTTATGTCTACAAACTGAATTGTCCTGTTAAGAAAGTAAGGTGGATGAAGAGCAGAGCATCAGGTTTTTTAAGAGTTTGGAGATTTAAGGGTATTTTCACAATGGTTTGTTACAGTGAGGCTTTGCTGGTCAATACAGGTCTGGTGGATGTCCCACAGGTTTTGCGCACTGCCTGTTGAGGAATACATTTAGTGCAGATAGCTCAGTGGGCAGACTCCAGTGCGGGCTAAGGATTGAGCTCTGGGACAGGAGGCCATGCATGGACTGGCACCAGCCCTTTGCACAATGGCACGAGGACCTGTGGTGCCAGCCAGGTGATCGGACACTCAGAGACGTAGCTGGAGCTGATGATTCAGAAGATCCCAGGCTATAGCCAGCACAGATTGTGAGGATGTAAAAGTGCAGGGAGTTCTTTGTTCAGGGTCCGTCCCTGGAGGCAACAGGTCAAACTGCTGTTCTGTTGCTGCGCCATGATAAAATTACTGAAAAGAATCAGAGGCCTGAGACTCTGCTATGGGAAACCTGGGGTCAAGCTGATATGGAAAACTTGTCTGACTGTCTGAGAGTGGGGTGTGTAGGGAGTCAAGTGGCGCCTGTACCAGTTCACTGGAGTTGCCTATTGAGAAGAGCCTTTGGTCCCAGCATTAAAGTCTCTGGTGACTGCCAGAGAGTGTGACTGCCAGAGTGGCTTCTGAATGGTCAGTTAAGAAAGTTTAACGCGTCTCAAGGGGGTAAAATGCAATGGGTAAGGTAGGTTTTTTACCTTTTGCTTCCAGTATATTTTTAGCTGACCATGATTATTGCAAATGACCTCTGAGAGATTCATATGAGTAAGCAGGTTTCCTTTTGAATACACATCACACCATCAAACCTATCAGAATACATACCAGTGAGGTTACTTTTTAGATTAGATACATTTTTCTAAAACTGAAAACCTTACTTTGATTCTTCCCGTTACCCACAGGAATAATTTTTCTTTTCACCACCAGTTTAAGGTGGAACAGAGCAGCTGGATTTACTCCACCTCCTTGATCTAAGGAGAAGGTGTGAGGATCAGTCTCCAAACCTCACGTTGTTCCAATTCTACACAGATTTAAGAGCATTTCTACATCAGTTCCTTTCACACAAATGGACAAACCATATTCCCATTAATCGTTTTGTCCTTCCTAGCAATGTTATCTGTTACTTGGGTTGTAAATATTTGGAGTAAAGTCACAGAATATCCATTAGATTTCTCTTTTTTCCCTACATTGCTGCAAGCGGTGCAAGATGTAGAAAGCCTGAGCGTTTGCTCCCATATGTACAAACATAGAAAAAAATGAAGATGAGACAATTCTAGTAGACGGGTTCTTCTTAAATTTTTTTCATATAATCATTGCATTCATTGCACACCTTTTGTCTGGTTTGAAACCTTCCTCTTTAGTCTCCCCCTGCACAGACAGCATATTCCCAGAGAGGAAGTGAAGCGTAAACAAACAATTAGTGGTGTGGGCCATACAGTGAGTCATTGTTCCTAGTAAAGCCTTCTTCATGTTCCTTGCAGGGGTGTCACTGCCAGTGAGGCATTTATATGCTGGAGGGAATGAGGCACTGGGCCTTTACAAAGCATCTGGCAGACACAAATCCCTGGGATTTCCAGGCAGTTTCAGCTGTTTCTGCCCTGGTGAATGGACAAGCCAGGAGCTGGGACCATATACTGTAATGAGTTTTTTCTTGAGGTGGAGAGGTAAATGGGTTCACACATCCAGTGGCCCCATCAGCTTCTGTCCTGGGAACGGAATTATTTCCGGCCTTTTCAAATCCTTCCTTCCTGAATGTGGTCGGCTATCTCCTTTACCCCTCTCATCCTTCCAGCTTGAGAATCACTGCAAAAGATTACCCCAATTCTCAAGACATAAAGGTGTGAATGGGGTGATAGTATTTGTTTGAGAGGAAAGATGCTTTTTACCCCTAAATACAATTAAACACTAAAAAGATCCAAGATCATTACTGAGAGCAATTCATTGTGAACCTATAGGCATTAATGTTGAACAGAAGCAAAGCAGTAAGAGCAGGAGAAAGAAGTTTCGCTGCTATTCAAAGAAGAGCTGAGAACCAGACTGGTTAATTTTAAATAGTCAATCCAGGACTACTGTGTGTTGAAGGTGTAGTTCTCATACTGTGGCAACAATTTCGTTTTGTGCCTTTGTTTACTTATGTGAATCAAACTAAATTTCAGCCCTCTGAAATACACTTCTAGTATGAAACACCTTTAGCTTCTATCCTCTGTCAAAGCCATGCAAAGGAGAGCTCAAGTTATCCTCATTAGTCAAAAACCCTATATGCTGATGAAACAGCCCCTTGTTTAAGTGCTCATGCTAAATAACTCCAGTATGTCAGACCAAATAATTTACATGCTCTTTCTGCTTAAAAGAAGCTACTACAAAAGGCTTGATGAAAATAAAACCAAGGCAATAAATCCCTTGTGAAATACCAGACCTCTTCCCAGGAGAATGCTTAATGTCATCCTGGTCTAATCTAATTCTGAAATACTTTAATATTATTTGGGATCTGAGCAGTCTGGAAGTAACAGCATTTTTGAGGCCCTGGGTAATGTTACTAATTTCTCCAGCCTCCTGCAAGGAGAACTTTTAATGGGCTGATAATTTTACCCATTGGAATTTCATCCTGAAGTCAGAGGGACATGTAATCCCTACCTGCATTTCTCAAGGAATCCACTGATGTGGTTGTTCTCACACATGGCCAGGCAGGGAAGGCTCAGCAAAAGTCTGCTGGATGACACTATCCCTCCTTAGCAGCTGGCAAGAGAGAGGTCTGTGGAAAAGGTCAGATCTTGGTGCAGCACCTCTGCCGCAGGAATTCATCATGGAACTATGGCTGGATCACCATGTGGTTCAAATTTCAGATGTCTTGTTCTCCCCCTCAACAGTGAAGGGGAAGGGGAAAAGAAGCAAGAGAGGAAGTGAAGCGTAGAGACTCATGTGCCTGTTACAGGATACTCTTGTCTTTTGAAGTGGCATGAATGGTATTTTGCTTGGCTATTGATATGAATAATAGGAAAGAAGGGCAAGAGAAGGGGCTGGGGTCAGAAAAAAATGTATATTATGCTGAAGCTTTGTCTCGGCCCTTCAGACTGTTTGGGACTGTTTGACATGGGGTTTATGACTTTCTGTGGACATGGCCAATGCCTGGCATGCTGTAAGTGAGAATACAGTTGCTTTGGATCTGATTGTTTCACTGGCATGGGGCTTCATTTCCATCATTAGCACTCTTGTCATGAAGAAAATCTTAGGTCTCTGGATGTTAAATTATGGTCCCTTAAATTTGGCAAGGAAATAGGTAGACTTTTGTCATCTAAAGTGTTATCACCTTTGCAAAAAAAAAAGATTAATGGAATTCTCCAAACCGTCTTATGAAGGAATGTTGTATAGAAGTTCCAATAGAATTGGGCTCTCCTCATCATATATGTTGCTAGCATGAAAGAAGTCTTCACAGAGTCTTTTGAATTCAGGGAGAAAGATCACACCTAACATTTCTGGATCCAAACCTGGAAAAAAATAACAAGCAAGTGACTTTATTATTCTGTATGTCTTCTGTCGGTATCTATTTTGGTAGGAAGTAAGTGGAACTCTTTCTTGGACTAGTCTTGTTTGACCTAGTCTAAGAAAGTCTTAATATAAAAAGGAGTCAGAAAAGGAAGAAAACTTTGTACAACAGCCTCTTAGGCACCCTGTGACTTTCTGTGCAGAAGAGTTACATCAGTTTACATCAATCCAATTCTATTCATGTTTTTTCCTATGTAGGCACAGCATAGAGATTCTAGCTTAAGTGAAACCTGCCTATTCAGCTGAAACAAAGTGCCTGGACCCTGTTTCCATCTCCTGCAAACAAAACGTTTAACAGACAAAAATGTTTAACAGATTTGGCAAGAAGACACAAAATCAAGAAGAAAACCCCTATATGTTCCTACTTTTCTTTAAAAATGAGACATTAGATTTATTTAATTTCCTTCTTCTTGGCACTTAACTTTAAAAAGAATGACTTCTTATTTCCTGGGAGAAAATAGGACTTAGTCCGCTGTTTGAAAGTTATGTTCTAGGTCCCAAATTGGATGAGATGACTTCTTTAAATCCCCATGAAAATGCTGAACCTTGATTCTCACCATCAGTGGTTGCAAAACAGAGATGGCAGGAGAAGCTTTGGCAGATGGCCTGCTTCTGGTCCTCCACTATTTTCTTCCATGAATTTGATTGCTCCTTTATATTGTGTTATTATGGTTGTGGCCTTGGAGAAGCCTTGAAGACCAGACATGACTTCCTAAGCTTCAGGGAGCCGCAGTTCCTTGGGCTTTTGAAGCACCTGGAGCTTGAGAGGGAAGATGTGTGCTAATATCTTTACAAACAATTTGACGGGTGAAGGTATAGGTGTTAACGTCTTTGAAATGGGTCTTAATGTCTCTACTGACTTTGAGCAGCAGGTTTGTTGCAGAGCCCAGGCAGCTTGGCTCCTGAAACAGGCCATGGGTCTGCACAAGCTTGAGTTTCTGAACTCTGGGTTAAAATCATACCTTCAAGAGGGGATATGTGGTAGGCAGTTTGGGAAGGCTATACCTTCCTAGTACCTCAGCCAAGGGGGAAAGGAAGAGAGCAACATGCGTCTGGGACTTTAGGATAAAACTCCAAAACCTCGAGAGAGAAAACCCCGCGGGCGCGTGCCCCAGTGGACTCTCTCCCTTTATTCGAATAAAATCGCAGGACTCCTCTGTCTCTGTTATGGACACTGGCTTTTCATAGCGTGATTTTCCGTACAAGCTGGAAGTGTGCTTTTTAGTCAAACAGATAGCTGTGAAAACCTTGTACAGAACAGCACAATGACCTGCCACACCACGGGCCGAGGAGGCTGGGCTGAGCAGCACGCTGAGCCGCACCTGTGCGCACACGGCTCTGGCTGCACGAGGAACAGAAGGATTGGTCGCAGGTCTTACTTTGGACAGTACAATCGCCGACAAAATAGCATTATATTTTTAAATAATGCTTTTATCAAGGACCAGAAGTCCCAGTGACACTGATCCGCGCATAAACTTCTGTGACCGGGGCTGTCTAGGCACTAGTATATGGGCTCTGAAAGCCCTTGGCTCTTGCACCGGTGGGAGTGTGCGGCAGCCCCCGCAGCCGCGCCCCTCTGGAGCCGCTCCGCAGACACCGCCCGGCTCGGCCTTCCCGGGGCGGGGGCGCCGCGGCTCCATCCCTGCACGGAGGCGGCCGGAGCGCGGGTCGGGCGGGGCCGGGCGGGGCCTGGCCGGGCGGAGAGGCGCGGCGCGGAGTCCCGTTAGAAGCAGCGCGGAGCCCGTGCGGATCCCCACCGGCGCAAGAGGAGCGACGGCCGTGCCCAGCCCGCCGGGAAGATGCCGAAAACGGTGGGTGCCGCTGGCGCGGGGCAGAAGGGAGGCCCCGCCGCGGGGTCCGGGCGGGTGCGCGGGGCCGGGCAGGCGCGGCCTGGGGGCTCCTCCCGCCTGGGCTCGGCTGCGCCCCGGCCGGCGGCGGCCGCCCAGGAGGGAGCGGCGAGGGGCACGAGGGAGCCCCGGGGAGCGGAGCCTCCCGCCCGCCCCTCCATCTTGTGCTCCCCTTCCCGGCTCCCCCGCGCGAGGGGCCGGCCGGGGCCCCGCCTGGACCGCGGGGTCTCGGCGCGGCCGCCTCTCCGCCCTAAAATGTCCGGCGGAGCGGGGCGAGGCTTCCGAGAGCCTGGTGGGAGTGGATGACTGCTATGGCCGCCTCATGCGCTCCCTGAAGAGAAGTTGGGGTTTTCACAACTTGCGATTAGTCAGTTTGGGTTGCCAGGGAGCCTTGTCCCAGCTTGACTCGAGCTATTTCTTGGCTGAAGAGATTTTAGTACTTTAGAAAGTCTAGTCAAGTCCGTACTTGACTCTCTTCGCAGCAGGAGTTCGGTGACTAATGAGGAGCATGGGGTTTTTCCATTTAATTTCTCCTGGTTGGAGTAAAAGAATTGGTCCCAGCCCTTCATTGATAAAACAGGAAGGAGCAAGCTGGAAGTCTCTGGATATTTCCGTATTGGAGTGATCAGAAATGGCCTAAGAAAATCTAATGTTTATGCTAAGAGTCCGTGGTTTACTTAAAGGAGAGAAAAAAGCCAATCCGAACAAAAACTCACCCCTGTGCAAAAAAGAAATTGAAATGAAATCCACCCTGGTTTTCTTTTCTTTTAATAGTTTCTTTTTTTTTACTCTAAAGTAGATATTGAATGCCTATTTGACTAACAGCTACTCTTCCTGATGTCTTAAATGCTATCTCTGATAGCATGGATAGCTAGATGATTATTATTATTATTTAAACATCAACATCTTAAAGGATATCAAACTTAAGCCACTTCAAGGTTAAGGCAGTATTTTCTTAAGCTTTAGAAAGGCCTTCCAATCAAACATTAGTGATGATTGGTGAAGATTTACTTACTAAAAAAGCTGAAATACAGGCAACAAGTTCAGTAAGATTAACAGAAATAGAACAAGTTAGGGGACTTTAGTGTAAAATGCAGCTGAGACCTTTTAGCCAGAGAGTTTACTGTCGTGGTGAGTGACTTTTTTCAGTGTTGATCGGCCAAGAAATCCTGAACAAGTTGCAGAGGGACTTGCGGGGCGGGGTTCCCAGCAGCACGCTGAATCTGAACGCTGGCTGCGAGGTGCTCATTGCAGCTTCTGCAGACACACCCTAGGCTGGGTTCACCTTCTCAGTCTTTTGCTTTCTGGTTTTGACAGAGCAGTTCTGCTTTCAGAGCTTTTTAAAACTGGAGCAGATAGAGAAATGCTAGTGTTGTGCTGTAATGCTTTGTATTGCATACTGCAGATTCTACAGAAAGCAGTTCCAGAGTCTGTGCCTGTTGCAGTACAGAGCTGCAGGCCTGCTGCTGTATCAGCCTTTGGTTTCCTGTCCCATCTGCTCTAGTTACAGACCCAACTGAAATAATATTTTAAACGTTATTTCTTGATCTTTGGTTTGCAGGAACAGGATATGCTGGCATAACTGTGTAATCAGTTCTTCATGTGAAATAAACATGACTACTAGTGTGCTAGCTTAAGATTTGTTAATAGCTGCTTAATTAACAAAACAGTAAAATGCAAGAGACTTTCCTCAATCAAGGGAAAAAATCAAGGTCAAATGTGGGTGAAACCTGGACAGTTAGATGTAGGTTTATGTGGGCTTCATCACAAAAATAAATCCATTGTGAAGAAGACAGATGGAGGAAATGTTCTAGGGAACAGCTCTGGCTGGGCAGGAAAAGCATTTGTGTCAAAACTACTTGGTTGGTAGCTCTTATCATTCATCTCACCAGGCTTAGAGAAACATGCTGCTGCGTGGCTTAAGCAGCAAAACCTGTTGAGTTCGGAGTCTCTACACCTCCTCAAGCTAAGCTAAATGTTAGCACATGTAGCTGGAGATTTCCATTTTGTTATGTGAGGTTTGCTATGAGTGACACTAGGCTGTGTAACACTATTAATAAGAATCCAAGATTAACTCTGGTAACCTTTGAACTAGTGCACATGATTTGCTGTTGTGACGTATAATGAGGGGGTTTGGTTGCTGGAGGCCTTGTAGGCTGTGTAGAAAGTCCATCATGCATCAGCCTGCTGATCCTGCCATGTTTGCAACAGGAAACCTTCACTGTTCTATCTAGTCATACAACTGTGGTTTAAATTTTATGTGTTCTGGAAAGTTTGTGAGGTGTGAACAGTTAAAGCAGACACCAAAAACGGCATATAATTCCCCCCATGCTTTGTATTGCAGAGGGTGGAAGTAGTTGAGTGCTAAAAATGAGCCGTTGTCAAGCTCTGAAAAGTCTCTCCTCCAGCTGTGAGCAGTCTGTTTATTTGCCATGGGTAGGCTCTGATCTCTCCCTGACTGACTGATGGGTGCTCTGGTTTCTCACTGAGTCACTCCAGGCTGGGCAGTGCTGCAAGTCACACTATTCTAAATCCTGATAGAAGTGAATCAGCTGTCATGCTGGTGGATAGTCTAAGCCCCATAGTTAATCACTTGAACTTTAGTATTATAAAATAGCATCTTAGTTGGAGGAGTGAGAGGGAAAGTGGCTTTTTTTTTTTTTCTAAGCAGCCATGCCTATTTAATGGGATGATACTTTATTTTTTAGCTCTTAGAAAAAGCAAGGCTTCTGTATTGGAATTCATTGACTATTTTGCCTATACATGCACTTACTTCATGGCTTTGTGAATGGATAGACCATTGAACTTGAAACATGAGCATTCATCATATATGAGATGTGCATTCAACAGTCCTGTCACTAGGACTTGGGCAGTTCTGTTTTAGGTAAAATAGTCTTTACTCATTGTAGAGAAGGGGATTTAATCAAAGCTAATCTTGTGAATACAGAAAGTTTTAGGAAGTAATAAGGGAAAAGGTACCAGTCCAAACTTTATTATATCTTAGTTTGATGCTAAGTGTAACAATAGCTATTAGGATCCTTAGGTACCCTGTTTGTAGTTTGAATTGATGGTCCTAATTCCCAGCAGGACTTGAAAGGTCTTAGAAGCTTTTTTCCCTTTGTTCTTTGGAGCTTCAGGGTTCTGGTTAGAAGAAAAGTAAGAGATTGAGATAGATACCAGGAGAACACTCTGGTTAATTAGTTTCTTGTGTGTAGCTACTTGCTACCAAATGCTGCAACAAGATGGCAACTATGAGAAGAATGCTACACTTGTTTGGGGGATCATTTTTTTTTCCCTCCTGTGGAATTTGCTAGATGTCTTGAAGGGGGAAGGGTGGATAGCGATGAAAACTGTGACTTTAATGGATGGGCACTTCTCTCTCATTCCTATTGTGCTATGAAGGAACACTAGAAGCATTCTAGATGCCTTCTGTCTTATTTCATGACTGACCATTTGGTGTTACCTCTCCTCACTCAGCATAACTTGGGAAGCTTGGTGACAACCCATCTGAGTTTGATGTGTGTGCTAACTTGTTAGGCAAACTCCATCCATTATATGTCTCTTCTAATGCCATCAGATATATGACTTGCTGTAAAGAGGTGTGTTTGAATGCTCCCAAAGACCTTTCTTCATACAGAAGTGTTTCCCCTGTTGGTGAATTTCAGATGACTGTACTTCAGAAGCAATAGCTAAAACATGCTGAGTTTACAGAGGAACCAGGTAAACTACTGAAACTGGTAAAGCAGTGAGTTATCTGTAGCTTTATACCTACCATGGGATTTTGCAAAACAGGAAAGGCCTTTACACCCTAACTTGTATTGTATTCAACAGCTTGGTTCCTAGGTTCTGCAAGAATAGCAAGGTTTTCCTTCATGTCAGATGAAGCAATTAAGCTTGACAGTGAGCAAAACTTCTGTTTGGTACTTTTAGGCCTTCTGTATTAAAGTTAAACAGGGATTTTAAAGTATGTCATTGATGATAAACTAGTATTCACTTTGTTTTTACATACTGGTAAAATCTTCCTTTCTCTTCTTATAGCAAGCCCTGCACCTAACTGGACAAAACTCATCAGTTTTAGTGGTTTTACACTGTTGTGAGCAAGAACTGTTCCAAGTGCCTGATCTGAATTGATAGTCATGATCCAGTTCGTAAAACTTCAAGGGGACAGTGTTGCATCTAAGAGTGCTTATAATACCAGAGGTTTTAGAAGATTAAATGTGTTAGTTGAGTCTTTTATTTAATTTTTGCCCTCTTGATTTGTTGCCTGAGGCAGTTGAGCAAGAAGCAGGTTGGTGAGGTGCACCCAATGAA
Organism: Vireo altiloquus; assembly: GCA_013396875.1. Taxonomy (NCBI): domain Eukaryota; kingdom Metazoa; phylum Chordata; class Aves; order Passeriformes; family Vireonidae; genus Vireo; species Vireo altiloquus. The sequence continues at coordinate 718,859 of VZRF01012833.1, forward strand.
AGGGGCCCAAGGAGAGCTTTAGGTTTGCTGCTTCTGCTGTAAGAATCCTATGGGGAACATAGGATGGGCCTCCTATCAGGGGTTCACCATCACCTGCTTCTTGCAAATATCTTGTCACCATAACGTTTGCAGGCAGCGTCTTTTTTGAACCTTCAGAGGATTGCAGTCCTTTCCTTGGGGTGATTCTACCTTCTCTGATTAGTCACCTCTGAAGTTTAATTGCAATTCTTGCTTTTCTCCTGCGGATGGTTCATAAGATGTCTTAATATGGACTCCTTTATTTTGACAGGAAATGGCATCTCTGCCTCTAGACGAAACTTGTTTCAGTTATTTTATGTATAATGTCTAGTCTGAAGCAAAATTCTCCTGCAAAGAGCTCACTAAGTCCCTAGTAGCTGCTTGAAAGACAGCTGATGAACTGAAACTGAAGGATTCAAGTATCTTCCTCTTGTGACACTGGTTGTGCAGGGGGATGGCACCCTCCTGGGGCTGCTGGTGGGCCTTGTCCCTGCTGATCAATGGCTACTCCACAGAGAAGCCCCTCTTCCTCCACAGAGGTGGCTCTGGCTTTGCTCCAGGGTATGAAGGAAGCTGACTAAAAGCTTCCTCTGGCTGCGTCATCTCCTGGACTCTTTCCTGGCTCAGTGCAGCTCAAGCAACCTTATTTGGCTGACTTAATTTTTTTTTTTTCCCCTTCTGTGCAGCAAGAGGGCCTCCCTGAATTTGCACAATAAAGCTGTTATCTGTGCTTAATCACTGTTCTGAGGACTACAATGGGGTTTGTTTGAAAAGAGCTCCAAGATTTCTACTCCTTGGATCCCTATCATTCCTGAGTCCCATTTCCCTTTTGTCTGTTTGCTAGGTGGTTATACCAGAAACCAATTCCAGCGAGGAGCCTCTGCTGCTATAGTCACACTACTGGAAAAGAGGAAGTCTCTCTATCCAGGAATAATCCAGGGCAATTAACTGATGTAAATTAAGAGCAATAGTAAACAGCCAGTTAATTGCTTGCTTATCCCTAGGGGTATTTGGGAACAGCAGGTATTTGTATAGTGCAGCCAATAATACTGAATTAAGAGTTTGTTTTTATCTGAAACTTCCAAAGTAGACTGAAGTCTCCAGGTTGATGGAAGGCTACTCTTTCAAAAACATCTTTGTAATGTTCCTGTGGTTGTTTTTAGGTGGAGCATTCAAGTGTTTTGGAAGTTGTGGGCGTAAAACCCACCCTTCAGACTCCAGTAGGTAATGCTGACTCTTTAGGCAATGTTTAAAGCAAATACTTGGTGAGGAGATAAGAAGAGACAGTCGGTGGGAGGCTTGGTGGTTATAAGACCATTGGATCATCTATAACTGCTTGGGGGTTTAGAACCTGAAATTGCTGAGGTTTGGGTCTTACATTTTCAAGAGACAATTATGGCTGCAGCAACTGTGGCTATCAATAGGTAGGTGATCTAGTGCTGCTTCCTTCCTCTGCAGCTGTGAAAGCATATATTCACTTCTATCAATGTCTGATCCTCCAGTGGAGTAGTGGGGCAGTCAGAAACTCCTTGCCTCTGTATAGCAGCTTGTTGAACTTAAATGGGAAAAAATACTCTTTGAAGATATTTTTAAAGGCATGACTCCTGCAGAATGCTTTTTCCTAGTTGTTCTAACATCTCTGAAGCTGCAGGAGTTGTTCTGAGGAACCTCTTGAAAAATACAATCTGTGGATGAAAGAATGATCAGTGCTCATCCTATTGCCAGGCTAAGGAATAGGGGTACTTGGCCATACTAGGCCTCTTTCCCTTTGGGTGTTGCTGGTTGATGAATAGCTATGGACAAGGGCACAGGAGTGCCCCTAAAGGAGGAACGAATGAAAAAGCTCTGAAACTGATCAGCTCTCTAGAGAAACAATCAATTAGGCAAGAATGAGATGATGGACTAGAAGGGGTAAGAGACACTCCTTTCTCTGCTAGCTGTGATTCTGTGTAGAGTAAAATGAAATCTCAGAAGAGTTTGGAAAGAATACCTGAAATAGTGAATCAAGTGCCATGGTATTCATGGTCCAGACTGAACTGTACTCTTGCAAATTTCTAGTTCTCTTTGTCAACTTGTTTGTTTCCTAGAGGAAAGCTTCTTTAGGAGACCGAACTTTACTGTCCTGGAGTGTGAATACTCTAAAAACTTCTTTGTATTTTTCGTTGTCTTTTCTTTGGGTGAGAGAGGGGTGAGTGGTAACAGTGGGGTTGTTAAATTGGTATGGAGAATTTTACCTGCAAAATATTGGAGAACTGTTATTCTGGCATTGTATGCCTTCCTATGTTCTTGAGGTAGAATCATAGAATCAGTTTGGTTGGAAAAGACTTTGAGTCCAGGTGTAAACTGATGACTTTCTGCAGCCATGAATCATTCTTGTCTGTCTGTACATCACTGATTTGTACTATTCTCCACTGTAGGCCCTTATCAGAGCATTTTTTCTCTCTCAGTTGGGAATGTAGTTATGGTGGTGGAGTGCCTTAGTACAGGAAAAACCTGCCATTGCAGTCTGATCAATCAATTAGTCACAGCATTTAATAAATGTATTTGGTTTTATATAATGTAGGCTACTAAAGCATAGAATTCTAGGCTAACTAGTGGAATTCTGAGCTAAATCTTTCCTTCCCATGGCAAGGAAAAATTTAGCCCAGAATTCCATTGTGCTTGGTTACAGTGCAAAAACTGAGCTGCCAGGGAAATTATTAGGATGAAATGTCAGGATGCTTGATAACTTCCATCCCCCAGAAGTGTGGCTTTTCATTAATAATGTCTCTAAGAATATAAATATGGCCTTGATTTTATTTTTTAAATTCACTTTTGCAGAATAGTGTACTCAGAGGACAAAAAAATTTAATTTGTCAATATGCTGAATGTCTTCTCAGTTTTCTGTATGGACAAGAAGATTTTGGTTGAGTATATTTTTTTTCTCTATTAGAAATCCAGAACAGGACTTGCAGAATGTCAGCAAATGGTTCTGAAGGCACACTGTAAGAAGTAAGGCAGTTCCATTGCTGACAAATTCAAGCAATATCAGGTGGCCCAGTAAAAATGTTGTAATGCAAAACTCACACGATACTTGGTGGTCAAATACACCTTCTTATATGAAAGCAGTCCTATTAGTTAGACATGATAGAAAAGGAGGGATTTGTACATATGTATTCAAAGTAAGGATTTGCTTACAGATCATTAAGTAGACACTTTAACGAAGATAACTTCTTTGTTCTGGCTGTTTTTGCTGTGTTTGATGCCCTCCAGGGTGTGTTTTGCCCTCTTATATACAAGGGCACAGTGCTGGCTCCTCTTGAGCCTGCTGCTGACCAGCACTCCCAGATCCCTTTTTGCAGGGCTCCTCTCCAGCCACTCCTCTCCCCGTTTGGACTTTTACCTGGTATTGCTCTGCTCCAGGTACAGAATCTGGAATTTGGTTTTTTTCAAATTTTGTGCCACTGATCAATCATGCTCTGACTTATCTAGACCCCTTTGCAAGACCTTATGTCCCTTGAGACGATCAACAGCACACCCAGTGCTGGTATTGTCAGTACATTTGCTAATGGTGCATTCAACTCCTGCAATCCAGATCATCAATAAAAATACTGAACTGCACTGGCCCTGTCATGGAAACCTGAGGACCATCACTGGTGACTGGTTGCCAGGCAGATGCAGCCCCATTCCCTGCAGTCCTCTGAGCCCTGCTGCCAGTGGTTCTTCATCCAGCACACCTTGAACATCCTTATCTTGTAGTTGAACAACTTGTCCAGAAAGATGCTGTGAGAGACAGTATCAATAGCTTTACTAAAACACTGAAAAACTATATCCACCACCTTTCCTTCACCCATTTGGTGGGTAACCTTATTGTAGAAGGATACCAAATAAGTTAGGACTTTCATGAGCCCCTGTTGGCTGTGCCTGATGATTGTACTGTCTTTTAAATACTTTAATGTCCTTTAAATGCCTTTCAATAGCACCCGCTAACTTGGTTAAACTAATTACTCTCTGACCACTAAAACAGATCTTCAAGAAAGCAAAATTTCCTGGAAGGCTGGAAGAATTGAAAGAAACTTGCTTATATTGTAGCTTATAGCCCAGCTGGGACAATAGAATACTTGGAGTCTAAACAATAAAAACATGCAAAATTGTGACATGTTTGGTTTGGTGTATGGTTTGTGTGTGTTTTGTTTTGTTTTGTTTTTAAAGTCTGCAAAGTTATCCTTCAGGGACGTCACTAAATTCTATTACTCATTTTATTCATATGTTCCTCTTAAGTTTTGACAGCAGTCATGAATGGAGACACTGCACAGCAGGCATAAGAAGGGTGTTGCTTCTCTAGTGTATTTGTTGCTACTGTATCTTAACGTCCAGATGTTAAGAAATGTCTGTGTTCTGTGAGATGAGATTGAAAGCTTAAGCATCATAACTGTTTTACCAACATGTCTTTATTTCATTTGTTCCCACATGTATCTCAATATTGAGGAAACATAAAACTGCTTTTGAAAAAGTGACTGATTACCTTCATTTGTTTTTTTGGATAGATAATGAAAGCTGGAGCTGAGATGTATTGAATCCAGTGTCTGTCTGTATTCAGTGTTCTCTGGTTACAGTTATCCTCCTACAGCTGAAAATCAGGATCTGAGCTTGCCTGAAGTTGAGAAACCTGGCTTCTTCTATTACTGAAAATGTGCTGTTTGAGCAACTGGATTTTTGTTGCAGTATCTGTAATTTTCACTAAGACACACTAAACGTGTGAATTTGTTTGCATTGGTTAANGTTCCATTGCTGACAAATTCAAGCAATATCAGGTGGCCCAGTAAAAATGTTGTAATGCAAAACTCACACGATACTTGGTGGTCAAATACACCTTCTTATATGAAAGCAGTCCTATTAGTTAGACATGATAGAAAAGGAGGGATTTGTACATATGTATTCAAAGTAAGGATTTGCTTACAGATCATTAAGTAGACACTTTAACGAAGATAACTTCTTTGTTCTGGCTGTTTTTGCTGTGTTTGATGCCCTCCAGGGTGTGTTTTGCCCTCTTATATACAAGGGCACAGTGCTGGCTCCTCTTGAGCCTGCTGCTGACCAGCACTCCCAGATCCCTTTTTGCAGGGCTCCTCTCCAGCCACTCCTCTCCCCATTTGGACTTTTGCCTGGTATTGCTCTGCTCCAGGTACAGAATCTGGAATTTGGTTTTTTTCAAATTTTTTGCCACTGATCAATCATACTCTGATTTATCTAGACCCCTTATTATCTAAATAAAGGTGATTATCTAGACCTTAGACCTAGATCGTCTCCCTTGAGACGATCAACAGCACANGTGCCACTGATCAATCATGCTCTGACTTATCTAGACCCCTTTGCAAGACCTTATGTCCCTTGAGACGATCAACAGCACACCCAGTGCTGGTATTGTCAGTACATTTGCTAATGGTGCATTCAACTCCTGCAATCCAGATCATCAATAAAAATACTGAACTGCACTGGCCCTGTCATGGAAACCTGAGGACCATCACTGGTGACTGGTTGCCAGGCAGATGCAGCCCCATTCCCTGCAGTCCTCTGAGCCCTGCTGCCAGTGGTTCTTCATCCAGCACACCTTGAACATCCTTATCTTGTAGTTGAACAACTTGTCCAGAAAGATGCTGTGAGAGACAGTATCAATAGCTTTACTAAAACACTGAAAAACTATATCCACCACCTTTCCTTCGTCCATTTGGTGGGTAACCTTATTGTAGAAGGATACCAAATAAGTTAGGACTTTCATGAGCCCCTGTTGGCTGTGCCTGATGATTGTACTGTCTTTTAAATACTTTAATGTCCTTTAAATGCCTTTCAATAGCACCCGCTAACTTGGTTAAACTAATTACTCTCTGACCACTAAAACAGATCTTCAAGAAAGCAAAATTTCCTGGAAGGCTGGAAGAATTGAAAGAAACTTGCTTATATTGTAGCTTATAGCCCAGCTGGGACAATAGAATACTTGGAGTCTAAACAATAAAAACATGCAAAATTGTGACATGTTTGGTTTGGTGTATGGTTTGTGTGTGTTTTGTTTTGTTTTGTTTTTAAAGTCTGCAAAGTTATCCTTCAGGGACGTCACTAAATTCTATTACTCATTTTATTCATATGTTCCTCTTAAGTTTTGACAGCAGTCATGAATGGAGACACTGCACAGCAGGCATAAGAAGGGTGTTGCTTCTCTAGTGTATTTGTTGCTACTGTATCTTAACGTCCAGATGTTAAGAAATGTCTGTGTTCTGTGAGATGAGATTGAAAGCTTAAGCATCATAACTGTTTTACCAACATGTCTTTATTTCATTTGTTCCCACATGTATCTCAATATTGAGGAAACATAAAACTGCTTTTGAAAAAGTGACTGATTACCTTCATTTGTTTTTTTGGATAGATAATGAAAGCTGGAGCTGAGATGTATTGAATCCAGTGTCTGTCTGTATTCAGTGTTCTCTGGTTACAGTTATCCTCCTACAGCTGAAAATCAGGATCTGAGCTTGCCTGAAGTTGAGAAACCTGGCTTCTTCTATTACTGAAAATGTGCTGTTTGAGCAACTGGATTTTTGTTGCAGTATCTGTAATTTTCACTAAGACACACTAAACGTGTGAATTTGTTTGCATTGGTTAAATACTGGAAGCAGAGAGCAGTAAAATGATTGTGTTCTATCACTTCACTATTCACAATCCCCTAGACAAGCAGAAGCTGCTGTATGAAGTGTTAGACACACTCCTCATTTTGTGAGCTGCCTCAAAAATTCTTAAGGTTACTAGTAACTTGAACAAAGGGGTCAGAAAAGACTAGTATTACTTAAAATGAGAGAAAGCTCCAAGTCCATTGTTAGGACTGTGGAAGGCTTGGAGCGTGTTCTTATTCAACACCATAAAATGCTTTATCACTAAGCCAAGAAAACGTTTTGATAAGTGATGTCTTAGTCCTCCAGCCTGCAGCTCCATTGTGCTGATTTTGTTACAGAAGCTGGACTGTAGCTTATTCTTTGCACTAATACTGAGGTGACATACTTTCTTTGTTGCTATGTTAGTCCTTCACTTCAAAAAACTACCGAGGAACCTCTCTTACCTGAAGCTGGTATTGAAAAAAACCAAGTATTGACTTAATATTTTTTGGTTTGCTTAAAACACTAAACTGCACCTGAAACTGGGTAGTGTTCTGACCCAGCCATGACAAACTGGCAAGCAGTAAGTTCCTGAAAATTAATTTTCTTGATCTACTTGTAATGGCTAACTGCAGCATGTGTTTTTGGCTTTGTGAAATCTATAGACACTAATGTCTTCTGCACTGTATACCTAAGGTTCTGTGTTGACAGCCATACATGTAGAAGTGTGTTAAATCTCAAAGACCCCCAACTTAGGGTCTTTTTCCCTTTATCTTGCTCTGTGGTCTGTTACTAATATCTTAAACTGAAGGGTGATGGCAAGATGCAATGCAATGTATTATGCTCAGTTTGAATACCCTTTTGCACACCCAGCAGTTTAGGGTAGAAATCCCTTTTTGAAAGGGGATCCATGTTAGCATCTTCAGACATGTAAGAATATATGAGTGTAGTGTTGTCTTGAATCTACCAAAAGACACAGCAAATAGAAGGACTAAGTAACTTCCAAATCACTAAAAGATCAGACTAATCTGAACAGTACTTGCTTTAGCATCATGCACAGGAAATATAATGCTATCTTAGTGTTTGTTCTGACAAATGCTAAATAATTAAGTAAAAATCTGACAGAAGGCTGTCTTGCTCCTTTGATGCTTCTAGTTCTGACAGATTTAATACATAGGCTTGGTTGTTTGCTCTGGACTTGATTAATCTCTGTGCAAAGTCTCTTCTTCCCCTAAGCATCAAATGTATCTTAGTCAGAGGTGACCAACCACTTCTCCCATGGCTAAGCTTTGGATGTGTCTTTCATATTGCAAAAAAAAAAAAAAAAATTTGGCGAGCATCTTTTTTTTCTCTAGAGACCCCCTTGGACCATGTGCTGCATTGCTCTGTCCTTTCAAGTTTTTCCTTATCTTTTTTCAAATTGCTCTGTGCATATGCTCTGGACTCAGAAAGTTTGGAATAGAGGACTTGCCCATTAAATGCTTTTATGTATTCTACTGACAGCTTTGATTTGGCAGTGTTTGGAAGGATTTGAAAATAATTTGGATGTGAGAGGATTCAGTCTTATAAACCAAGTGATTTTGTTGGTCTGCCATCCCCTTAGAAAAAGATGTGTGATTAGATGCATTAATGTGGATCTACCAATTTCCACAACAAGCCTGGGCAAGAGTAGTGAGCTGGTCTTACTGCTCCCAGTGTTCTGGAAACGTGCAGTTGAAGCAGCCCCTGACTTTGCAGATATGAATTCAACTTTAATCAAACCTGTGCTACTCTACCTTAGCGTATAGAAAAACCTGAAAACATAAAGCAACCCTACACAGCAGGTCTGTGTAGTCAACTCTCTGTGGGTAGTCAACTCTCAAGTTGACTTCTGAATGTTCTTTGCAGAAGGTTGGTTTTCAGGCTCCCTGCCTCTCCTTAGTCTAGTGAGTTTTACTGTTTCCTTTTTTAGGTTATATCCGCATGTATGTTGGCCTGTTCAGGAGGTGTACTCAGCATCTGGCTATTTCTCTTCCTACTACCCACTTGTGTTTCTCAGTTTTGACCTGCAGCTTTAGGAAGACCACTAATAGTTTGTCTTACCTGCATGTTTGGCTACATAAAGATAGTCCATAACATCTCTGTTTGTAGAAGAGAATAAAGGATCTAGATATTGAAACTGCAAATCATGTAAGGAAGTTACTCTTGCCCACTTGATACAAGAAGTCTGTTTATGTTAATAAGTGTTACTTGACCACTGACATTCTTGGGCATTCAGCAATGTCTTTATCAATGCATCTAGGTCTCAATGCTCAGGTGTTAGCTGAAGTTTATCAGTCTTTCTTTCTAAAATAGCTCAATTTCAAGCAGTGTATTTCAAGAAATGTATGAATGCGAACTCAAGAGTGTGGATTTAATTGCAGCCTTGAATGAACTAAATCAACTTGCTTGAGAGCTTTGATGGTTTACTGCCACTATAAAATTTTGCATCAGTTCTGTTCTGTAGTTCGACAGAAAACGGGGTTAATGGCATGTGTGTATGTGGCTTGACGAGGGGTAAATCTCACTCTAAGGCATTGTGTATCAGAGCTGCTGCAAAGGATAAAGCAGGAATGCCTGGGAGTGAGGAATAAGAGTGGTTCAATAGCTTGGTCCATCTTAGCCATTTGTACCCAAAAAGTCGTCTTGTGCTTTCTCTTCTACGGCCTGTAGCAGTGCCCCAGTGTAAATGTAGTGAAGAGGACCAATGAAATGATTCTGCTAGAGAAAATAACAGAAGAGTTATTCCCACCCTGATTCATCCTTTTGAATTCCTACTTGTGGTGTAGTTGTGGAGTACAAATATGAACCCAGAGAAGTGATTGGGAAAGGTGCAGGTTGTTCAGGATGGCTTTAAATGGTGCTGGATGCAGCCACTGCATGTGCTGACACTGCTCTCCTCAGCTCCTGTGCAGGCTGCACCCCTTCAGGAACCTTTTGGGACATGGGGTTCTGTGTCAAGGTGGTATAGCTGCTCTCCTCTATATTAGGAAAGCTCAAGTGCTTGAACTAAATGGAGCTTAAAATAACAAAGAATACTTCAGCAATCACAAGCTGATCTTTTATAAACTGGACAGTCCCAACAGAACTATTTAAAATCTAAAATAGGTCGGTGGTGAGGGAAGCAAATATGGGTGGGGAAACTGAATATTAAAAAGAAGTGTAGAACTGAGCCATTTAGGGGAAATCCTGTGTTTTACGGAACTATGACCTAAATAGATATGAAAATGCAGCCAGCCTAAATGAGACCCTGTACTGAAAGGAAGTTGCAGGATTTGTCTAGCATGCTGGAAATGATAAAACTGAAAATCACAGGATGATGAAACAGCTCTAGCTCATACTTGACTGTGTGTGTAGTTAAATTTGGAGGGATGGCTCATAGTCTGGGCAGTCAGATCCCACAGTAAGACTGTGTTCTAGCTCCTAGAAGTCTGGCCATTGTTCAGAGGTTCAGTGAGGGCTGTGAGCTGGCCAAGAACTTGATGTGCCACACCCAGGCCATGCTCTGGGTGCCTAGAACAGGCAGCCCTGTGTTCAGCTCCCCTCTCTGTAACAGAGTTAAACTGCTAGAAGTCTCTTTGTTGAAGGACGGAGAGAAGCGTGTGAAACAGATAAACTTGTTCTGACTTTTTATCTAAACGTGAGTCCTTTGGAAGGAAGAGCTTGGTCACAGCAGTTATCTTCATGCTTTCTTCCCTGTGGGAAGTGTCTTTAATGATTAGCAGAGTGTTGGAGTGTAGTGATTTTATTTACCCTCGATTCCAAGTTACCTCTGAAACAATTCTTAACTGCAGGTGAATTTAGAGACTTTTACATAGGGACTGAGTATTTAGTCTGTTAGCTCATGAACCTCAAGTACTTACTGTACATGTGATGCCTCAATGCAGGTCACACTTGTCTTGTTAGCATCCTGTCTTGGTCTTGTTTTGAGCTCCTTCCAGCAAAGTAGGTGCTTGTGATTTTGGCAGACATTCACTGGATGCTATGTTTGGAAAGCTCATTGACTTTTTGGGAATGTGTCTTTGCTACCCATCTTGACTGATCAGACCCTTGAACTGGGTCTTTGCAACTGTTAAACGTTTCTGGGAAATTCCCTGCCCTTGGCTTGAGGATGGAAAGGGAAGAACTGGACTAAGGGAAGATTTGGGGTGGGGGAAAAATTGCCCTTCTCAGAAAATCTGAAGTGCCTCTGATGGTGGGAGAGAGTGCAGCGAGTGTTTTGTTGGCTGAGTGACTGCAGTCACAGCCAGGATCATAACACCTTTGTGCGGTGTACAGCATAAGGCAGGTGGCACAAAATACTTGTTTGTAACCTGTGAGTAGGATTGCCTGGGAGGAGCACACAATAGCCATGAGGAATGTCACCCATACCACTGCTGGCATTCAAACATGCCCACTGCCTGCTAACTGCCCCTAGGTTGAAGACCTTTAGTAAGGGATATGGTTAAGCTCTGACATGTGAAGTACAACTGCCAACCCTACTATTAATGTGTAGAGGCCATAATAGGCATGTATATTTCTCCAGAGAAAAGCCCTTCTAACAGGCACAAAAAAAAAAACCAGCTGTTTACAAAACAAGCAACCTCTCCCCAAAACAAAACCCAAAGCTGCACAGATTGTAAAATTTGAATGATGTCAACTGCACGTTGCTAGGTTTTGCCTCAAGTTTTACCTCCTAATCCAAATGTTGTGGAAAAGGGGTCAGGTGTTGTCCCCATGATATTTTAATTTCCTTCTGGGTTTTGACCAGTAAAGGATATTCTCTCTAAGCATCTCAAACAACAATTACAAAAATAGTTATTCCAAGGGCTTCTTCAAACTGTCTCTAAAGAAACAGAAAATGGCAATGTTAATTACTTGGAACAGCTACAGGAAAGCAAAAGGAGGTGCATGAACAATCTATTTATGGAAAAGGAAATGGCAAAAATAGAGGAATTGATCCATTGCACAAAGTTGGGAGTAAGTAGTGTAATAAGTGGCATACAACTATCTGGATTTTACTGCAAATGTGGGGGCTGCTTTTACTGCCTAAGTACTCTCATCTTACAACTCCTTTCCTCTAGCTGAAACTTGTTTGCCCTCTGGAGAGGACGGCAAGCTGCTAGTAGCCACAGTGTTCAAACACCACTGGTGGGATGTGACTGGTTGGAAAATGAGGAATTACATTTAAGTAGCTTTAACCTGGAAACATCATTAATGATTTCGGAAGCCGTGCTGTGTAGGCAGTAGTGGAATTTTAATAATTGTTTTGAATTAATAAATAGTAGTAGTCTTTCTATAAAGTAGAACTTCTATTCCTGAAAAGCTTGCCAGCCCAAATCAGATCACTGATTAAATTGGGTAAATGATACTTCCAGAGTTCTAAAATGTGGGGTTCTCCAGGCCTATGGAGCCAGCATTGGCATGGCCCTGGTTTTGCATGCTTGTGCAGTTCTCCTATGAGTGTGCACTCGCTGGTACTGATGAAGGGAGATGTCTCCAGAGCTGTGAAACGTTGGTTGTGAGAATGCCACAGCTTTGCAGCTGCGTTAGTGAGTGAAGGCATCTAAAGTAAGGCAACTGCAAAGAACAGACCTTTTGCATGAGGAATAGGCTTTTTTGAAGTTTTCTTGTGAACTCTGAATGTGGTTTGAAGGAGACTTCATTTTTTAGAGAAACTCTCCTTGAGGGTAATAAATCTGATTCTCCACCACTTGAGAGAAAAAAATGTAATCTGTAGTTTACATAGGGTGTCTGAAGTAGACTCCCTGACTAGATATGAATAACTGATCTCTGGATTGATAAACATGTCCTGGAAGGACAATCCCCTCCAACTCCACTTAGTGATTCTCTGCTCTCTGAATACCAGGTATCATTCATGTGCAGAGGAGGACTTAAACAGGAAGGTAGCTGTGGCTTCTCACACTTGGTCTTGAGAACCAGATAAGCAACAAAATACTGCTGTGTTGCTGTGCTCTGTAGGTATTGCCTTTTCAACAGCAGCAAGTGCCTTCAAGGAAGCTGATTTTTTTTTTCTTTTTTAAATGGAAGCATTCCTGATTACCACTTGCTGTGTGGAAGAATTTTATTTTCCTTCTCATCTCTGTGAGATGAGCAGTACAAATTAATACAGGAGAATATTTTGACATTAACAGTCAAACAAATACACTGGGGCTCTGACACTACAATATGACAGGGTTTATATTAGAATGAATCACTTGGTTTCCTTTATTGAAACTGCTTTAGCATTATATTTTGTACCAGCTTTTTAGTTACAGACACATACACACACACAAAGAGAATATTCTGTGTTTGAAGGGACCCACAAAAATCATCAGTTCCAATCCTCAAGTGAATGGTGTGTATGGGGATTGAAATTGCAACCTTGGATGTTATTAGCACCATGCTCTAACCAAGTGAGCTAATCTCATTAATCACCTCAGTCAGTTTCTTCTCTTTACCCTTTTCAAGAATAGGGCTAGGGTTTCAATCACTGGATTTAAAACTGCTATAAGCCCTGTCAGAAAACGTCTAGAAATGCAGTTGGAATGGGCACAGAATTGGTTTATTTTGAACTGCTCTGTTAGGTAAAGCTCTGCTCTTCTAAGCTCCACATAGAAACCATATCTTTTTAATGACTCATGTCCTGTAACTTGGTTTCCCCCCTACCCCATGTTTATAAATTGGGGCTATGAAGGGGAGTTTTGCTGGAAGCTATGGGCAAGCACTGGCAGCAGTATCTCTTGGTGTCTCTTCTGCAGTGAGATATTGAATGCCACAGTTGTCACAGGGCATGTCTGCCCAGACACTGCTACTTCCACCCTTTCTTAGGTGCTGGTGCCTCTACTCTTTCTTCATACAGTTTCTGCAAGCAGATTTCTCAAAGCCGTGAACTTTCTTGGTCTTGCAGGCTGGTGCTCTGGCTTGCTTCCTCTTCCTGTCCTCAGCAACATGGCTTCTGAAGCTGTGTGGGTGCTGTGGTTTGTTGCCCACATGAGCCATCTTGCTTTGCCAGGGACTAAGAGCAACTGCTGGTGGTGGGGATATAGCTCTAGTGTGACTGTGCTGAGGTGTGGCTCCACAGCAGCTTCTGAATCCAAGCTGGTTTGCTGCTCTACTCCTTCACAAGGAAGGAATAAGACCATGTGAACAAAAATTTAGTTGGATTTAGCCTGAATTCTTCTTTGACCAGGCTTGCTGGTGCTCACAGAACAGCTTTATGAGACTGGGTAGTAGCAGCTGCCCCTTCACTGCTCTCTGTCTTCAGGCTCCAGGCTAAAATCATTAGGGATGCTTCAAAAGGTGCATTCCTGCTACAGGCTGTACCTCGGTATCAAAAGAAAGCCACATACTCTGTAGGATGTAAGTCCTACTTCTGTCTCACTGGTACCAGAAGTACCATGGCAAGTGTTCTCCTCGGGTGGTAGCTTTATTCAAATAGTTGGGTGGGTTGGGATGCCTTCTGTGGACTTACTGCCTGCCCTATGCTCCAGTCAAATGAGAAGTGCCGTTGTCCCCAGCAGAGCAGGATGGGGATGATGGAGAGAGCTGGGAAGTTCCCAGGAGCTGCTGGGAGGGTTAACCTCTCTCTGGTATCTACAGTGTGGTGCCTGGGGTGTCCCTGCTACTGTTCTGTTCCCTGATGAGCTTAGAGGTATGAAAAGGCCCTTTAAGACTGCTGGAAGGGGGCTTGGTTAATTCAGTGTAATCCTTTGAGAAATTGCAAGCGCTTTCACATGACCCAATCCCAGACTCACCCTGACACAGAGGACCCAGGTCTGTTTCGGTGGGGTGCTGGAGCTCGGGAAGGAGCCAGATGTCTGTGAGTATGCTGGTGCTGGAGGTGTGGGGCATCACCTCTGATTCCCCTCTGAGGCAATGCAAAGCTCTACTGTCCTCGCAGTGGGCCTGTGTTGGCTGACTAGTGTGCTGGGAAGGGAAGGGCAGCACTACAGAGCACATATACTCCAGAATTCACTTGCCCATTCTGAGGAACAGGGGGACACTTCTTTGTTAAACGTACCATATTGCTGCTAATCTTGCTAAAAGCCAAAACTGTCAGGTTTTTAGATTATTAAGGTGCTTTATGAGATCTTAGTTCATGCAACTCCAGCTGGATTTGATGTGCTTCCCTGGTCAGACCTATTGGAACTGGTGCATGGTATTGGTCTAGTATCTTTACGTATAGTAACTGCTGGGTAAATTGGTGCCTTTTGGTGCAGAGGCTGTAAAGATTGGTCTGGAATTTCTTTTTAATTGAGTTTGCTTCTGTTTTGTAACAGTCAAATTTGCAATAAAGTATAAGTTTTCCCTATGTTACTTTCTCCAGAAATAGTCCACTTGTTGGCTTGAACCTGGGAAGCAGGGAGTATCTGAAGCTTGAAGCCTACAGGCCTGCAGCCCAGCAGGGTATAACAGCTTCCTTGCATACAGGAAATGCAGGGAGAAAAGAAGCTTTAGCTCAGGGTCAGGGTTTTGTAGAGGTTGATACTCTGTTGTGCTGACTCTACTTATTATTCTGACATGAATTTCCTAGTACTCTATTCCTGTCTCAACTTCTGACAAACAGAATTGTCTTTTCTACCTCTCATGCTGCTCAAAGCACATTGAGCATCCGTTACTGAGCGTGACAGTATTAGTCTTTCCTGTTTGTCCTGCCATATGCAGCTACATATTTTCATCTCAGGAAATTGTTATAGCACACTATTAGAAGGGCTTATGTGGAGACCTGGAAGATAACTGACAATTACTGCTGCTAGTAAAATTTGTTTGGAATCTCAGTGGGGCTGAAAGTGAGATTTGAAGGTATATGGGCAATACTAAAATACCTGAAAAGATGCTGCAGATAGGTGCCTGGTACCACTGTCTATTAAGTGTGTTTCTTGTAGACTGCTGAACACCATGGGAGGAGGGGGGTAAGGGTGGCCTGTACCTTTGGGAAGCTTTTACTAATCAAAGGGAGCTTCCTTTGGCAGCAGCTACTCTGGGGCTGGAAGAGACCTCTTCCATGCAAGAGGTTCTGTCTGTGCAGGAGGTATCACACTTGACAATACTGTCCTTGGCAGCAGGAAGCTCTTAATGTGCTCTGGCAGTGGCAAGCTTTAGCAGTGCTTAGACTGGTGGAACTATGGTAATTCGCTAAATAGAGAAGAGAAAGGGTTGCTAGTTTTCTATCTCTTTTCTGTAGCAGTTTTGAAAGGAATCAGTTAAATATGGGCACTTTTTTAAAAAATGTTTTTTAAATTTGGTGAATATAAATTTGAAATGTGACAGTTGAATGTTCTTGTAATGTGCAAAATGGCATCTGGAGTAATTTCATATAGTGTTACTAGCTGTTTGTATGAGAGGGTATTAAATGATGGTGGAAAGACTATTTAGAGGCCACCTACTAGGATAAACTTCTGTTAGTTTAAGATCCAAGTAGAATCAGAGAGTTGCAAATATTTCTATGCTGCAGCAGGTATATTATAAATGCTATGATGAAAAAATTCAATTAATTGCTTTAAACAGAGTTTGAGTACAAATTACTGGCTTAGGATAGTATTTTTGATAAATCTGTTAATGAAATCCAGTAAGCATTCTAAAAACATCTCCTGAGTGTTGAAAGTTTGATAGATGTTTAGTAACAGAATATTTGGAATAGGAGGGTAGTATACTTGGGAATGAGTACTGCCACTGTACACCTTGTGATTGAATCACTGGTATGCCATGACTTTCTCTTGCACACCTCTCAGCAGTGTGGACATTACCAATCTAGACTGACAGAGCTAAATTTGTATATGCTCAGCAGTCCAAATTGGATACCTTATTGACATTTTTTTCTGTTTGCAACCCAAATTATAAGCATGCTTATGCCAGCCCTCAAATCTAGGAAAATCTTATGAGATGGTTTAGAAATACAAAATCTAAAAGCTTAATGGTGATGAATCTTGAGGCTTGTCTTAGAATAAGCACGGGTCGTAAACTAGACTGATAAATTGTTTAAAAGTGCTTTGGCAGGGTAACTCTGAAGGAACAAAGCAAACGAGTCTAAATTATGAAGGGACTGCATAGTGTTGGCTTTGTTTTGCTATAGCATTTTTATTCCTATGTGAAACATTTGTGTTGGTCAGTACTCAGCTATGAATACCTTAGTAAAGTGGTTTTACTTAAAGTGAGACTTTAAATGAATGAGGAGGAAGAAGGTAAACATGCAGTGCCTGGCACGTACTTGTCTGGTAGAGATTATAGTAGTCTGCAGATCTCTTCTTGTAGTTTGTTTGAGCTGCATGCAGAGCACATTAAGATCAGTGCCTCCCACCATCTGAAATGGTGGTAACCTCACTTTGAGCCAATTGTTGTAAACTGGAAAAACAAAACCACCCTGGCTTGGTAGCATATGGGGAAAAAACCTCTTTTTGTGTTGTTTTCACACCGATGGGCCTTAACAAAGCTCAATTTTATAGCAAACTAGCTTCTCAGCCAAGTATTAAATTACCACTGATGGTTCAAACTAACTAATGTTTAAAATGTCACTGGCACAGCCCAGGATGTGCTCTTCCCAGCTCGTTCCGCTGACAGTTCACAGTAGTATGCTGTTGAATGTGTTAAAACCGTGTTCAACTTGGGGAAACAGCACTACCGGGGTGTGGTTCTCCAAAGCACAAGCCTGTTTCCTGTGGTATCTCAGCTTCTGCTGTCTTAGGCTGAAGTTGCAAGTGCAGACCCATTCAAGACTTTGCTGCTCCTAAACCTTAGGTTGCTACTCATCTTGAGCACAGGGGGCTTCTGGGGGCAGGAGGGGAAATGTGTAAATCTTCCTATTGAATGTATTAATTGAAGGATGACATTGGGTCAGATAGCTTAAGTGACTGACAGTGAAGGAATTTTGCTGGTTCCAGCAAGGGATCTTATTTTATTGTGCTAACAAAGATGTGAATCTTAATAATTATTCTGCGTGAATTATGGGGTTACTGAAGCAGCTTTATTTTAAATTTTAAGGTGTGATTTGTTCTAAATAGTTTTAAGAGCTATTTAGGCACAAGTTGCGAAGAGGTGCCACAGATGTTTCAGTTCTGTTTTCTGGTGCTCAGATATTTGGCCCTTAATCACCTATGCAGATGACATCTGATAACATAGCAACTATGCTTTATCCATAAACAGTGGAGAAAAAAGGCTATTTTTCTTTCATGGTAGCTGATACATTAATGCTTTAGGTGAACAGGAAATTCTTCAAAGCTAACAAAATGCAACATGAAACTTAATGGCTAATTTAACGTAACCCTTCTTACACCCGAGTGTAGCTTATGGACAGCTTTGCTCTCACTGGTGGGTGTGCGGGGCAAATCAGGCTTACAAGCCAGCAGCACTCTTTCTGCTAGAACAGTCTGCTTTCAAGTGTAAGTAGAAAAACTGTTTTGGGGAGCATTCAGCCCTTCTAGGAAGTGGACAGATTCTTGTTTCACCAAAGCACTCTGAAATTAGCCCATTGTCAAGGTCTAGGATTTGAAGAGAATAATTTTGAGAAGGTATATGCTAAGAGAACTTAAGGCATCTGCATGCTATTGAAAGCTGCTGATTTAAAAAAAGCACTTCATTTTTACAAGTTTAGGTAATTTGTTCTTTCCTTGCTATTTCTGTGGGATGGTTTTGCCTTACTTTGACATCATTGTGTCAGGAGGTTTAGAGGGCTTCAAAACCGACTTATTCCTGATATACTTGTTCATGATATCTTTGTTCTAGTAATGTCTAAATAGCATTCCTCTTGCATGAAACAACCAGAACTTCAAGTTATGTGTACTTAGCTTAGCTGTGCTAAGCCTACCTTTAACCTTACAGAATTTTTAGCTTAACTTAAAACAAGAAAACCTTTAGGTTTATCTCAAGAGGGTATCACGTACAAAATAGTGGTGTGCCTAGTCTGAAGCAGGCTTTCTGGGAAACCCCAAAAAGTATTTGGATGTAGTTAGTGGTCTCTCTTTTTGCCTTTTACCTAGATTTAACTAGCAGAACGCTTCTTGCTTATAGGGAAAAATCTCTGGTTCTAGCTCTCTTGAATTCAAGTTTCTTAGTAAACGAGATGTGAAATCTGTACATATTCTTGGTGGAAATACAGGAATCAGAATTGTTTGTGATCATATCGGTTTTATGATCGGTATTATTATCGGTTCCTTGAATATTTCTCTGCTTACTCTTGCTTTTTTGAACTCCTGTGTCATGTAGTTAGCTTATAGTCTAAATATGACTTTGAGTTGTTCTCAAAGCTGTTCACAGTGTAATTCCCTCCACCCCTTACCACTGGAAGCCTGGTGGAGTATACTAATAGGATTGATTGCACTGATGAGCAAAAAAATTAGGATTTGTTGATCTGAGGTAAATGATTGTTGGCAAGAGGGAGAACTGTTAACGCAAGGGCTGTGTGCTGGGGTTTGGTGCACTGTGAGTATCTTGTCTGTACAACTTCAAGTCTTGAACCTTTGCTTTGATGGAAAAATATTTTGAATAAAGCTGTTTTAATATGTACAGCTTGTGTTCAAAAATTGTGAAATATCATTTTTCAGTTCATAGGCTTGCAAATAGAGTTGGATTCTCAGGCAACTTTGTGTAGGTCACTTTCCCTGGCCTAAAGTTAAGGCATCTGCTTTCAGGTCAGGACTGTTTCTGTCTAGCCCCAAGCATCTAAATCATGTTTTCCAGTAATTATCAGGAGTTTTGAATGGGATCAGCAATATTTTGCGTTAGCATTTGAGGTGAAATGCCTCTGCTGTTTAACTTGCTTCATGAGAAGGGAAATGTGTGTGTATGTCTTCTGGCTTCTGTGGGATGAAGCTGCAAACTCCCTTGCTGCAGTCCCTTGGCCGCTTCCATGTCACAAGTGAAAATGTGGTGGTGAGATATTCCTGTCAAAATAGTGCATCATATAACATTTCTTCTGGAAGACCATTCATGATCTTGCTAAGGCTAGTATAGTAACGAAATCTTGATTGCAATTTTAAATAACACCTAAACAATTTCTGCAGTCTTTAGAGGTCTTTCATCTCCCTGAAAGAGTTGAAAAGCAGTATTGGCAGCTCTACTGCTACGGGAAAATGTTCTCACGTTCAGCATGCAGCCTTTTTATGTTAGCTGTGAGGGCATCCTTGCATCCTGTCTGCTTCATACCCACAGCCCTTGGAGCAACTCAAGGATTGTGTCTTATAACTTCTCCAAATACTCAGAAAGACTGGAAGCGTATTGTTGTTTTTGACCAGCCCTCTGTAGCAGACTTAGTTGTTAACATTTCTGGGAACTTCCTTGATGTTCACCCTTCAAACAAAAGGGTTGGATGGCTTCTTGTGTGCACCAAGTTTGGACCATCTCTACTTTTGTGAGAGACACCAGAATGTTCTACTCTGTAAATTAAACTTCATATGATGTAAATGGCTCTCATGTGTGTCAGTACATGTGAATATTTGTAGGACCAGAGAAGATAAACACACTGTAAAACAGGAAAGTTATATTCTACAGGAAAACTGTGAGTACCATGCTGGCAGAGCAGATGACTTTGTGACTGCTGGCAGTGAAGCTCCTGGAGGCTTGAGAGCAGCTTCCTGGTCCTGGGCAGATGTTCTTTTCATTATTGGGTAGCATCACTTAGAGAGGATGTGTTGTAGTGATGCATTCTTCTGTCTTCCAGATCAGTGTGCGTGTTACCACCATGGATGCTGAGTTGGAGTTTGCCATCCAGCCCAACACCACAGGGAAGCAACTCTTTGATCAGGTAAGCGATGGAGCTGCAGAAGATATAAAGTTGATAAAGACATTGTAATTTGGCAACAGCAAATAATTTCTAAAGGACTTCAAAGATTGAGTGTCACTATATGTAATAGCTTCAAGAGAACACAGCATAGTAAGAAATTGTACTTTTATTCCAAAACTACTGCATCTTTTAATCTTTAAGAATGTGTTAGGAGCTATTCTTACTTCTAGTGGACTGAATTGATGCTATGTCTCATAATAATAGTAATTGGAAAGCAATAGATATCTGCAGTCTTATTTTGTAAGAAAAGTCTTATGGGGGACCTAGTAAGCTACTTTTGGTTGACTTACCTGCAAGCATTGTGTAATTGATTCCAAAGGGCCTGGTTGGTTTAGTTGGTCTCTAAACCAGGCAAGGCCTAGCTAGGTTTCAAATGCTGCTGCAACCTTTAAGTGCAGGTGAAGAGATTCTGTACTCCCATCAGGCCCTGAGGGAAACCTTAGGAGCAGTGTCATGTACCATATTGTGTTGGGCTGTCTGCCTGGGATGCTTTAGCCTTCCTCTGCATTCACTGGCTAGGCAAACTTCCTCCTGCTTTGGCCCAAACAGAAGCAGGGAGATATGTACAGCCCAAAGGTGGAGCAGCAGAAGACTGATATTATCAGCTGCGGTGGTTGAAACTTTGACAGGCTCCACTGTGTTTCTCTGCTGTAATTGGCCATGGATTTGCTCCTTGGAGAAAAATGCGAACAGTAAATTCATAGCTCAAAGAAATGCAAACTGAATCTTGGACTAATGACAAGATGAGGGAACTGCCAGACCAGATATGTCAGACATTTGGGTGTGGTTCAGTAGAGCTAAGCATTCTGGGGTCAGCTCTACATAGTACCTATCATAAGGAAGAGAGAAAATTAAGGGCTGATTCACCCATTTTTAAGTCAGCTATTTCATTTGGGGCCAACAAATATAGTTTAAATTTTAATGGTTTTTTAGGTCTTTAACCACGAACTACTGTTTTCTCTTGTACTCAGCTGGATGATTCAACACTAGATGATATACTGCTCTTTGCAGCTCAGGCCTGAAATGGAGGGAATGGAATGAGATCCAAAGCTTTAGTAAAAGAGCAACCTTTCATAATCAGAAAAGTAGAAAGGCTTTCAAAAAAGCTCTGAATTGCTGTGTAGTTCTCAGCCATCTATGTCTATGTGTAGTAGATCCTGCATATTTTAGCCCTGTGTGGTTTGGATTGACAGAAGTGAAAAGCAAGTTCTGTCCAGAATCCATGTGTGCAATATGGAACTCAACCACAGTTGTTCATGAGACTGTTTACCAGTGAAACTGATGTGACATGTCCTCAAGTTCATAAGAAATGAACTGGGAGTTTTTTTGTGTTTTTTTGGTTTTTTTTGGTTTTTTTTAAGGAGGTTTTCTTCATGTGGATGCTTCCCATGATTATTTTTCAATATCTCACTTCTCTTATTATCCAAGCAAAGCACTAAGTGCTAAAAAATGATATTACTTATGTTATTAATATTTTTCATCTGCACATGATATTTTCAGTCAGCTCTAGGTCATCTGTGGCTTCTGCTGCAAACAGACATTGGTGGCAGACTTGGGCTTCATCAGTTTGTCTCGGAGTAGCATCCAGTCATGTTTCCAGTATAGCAGCTCTTCATGTCTAGTAATTGATTTCACTCCTTTGTCATACTCTTGGACAGCTGCACGTTTTCTTCCCTTCAGTGTTTCACACAGCACCTATCTAAACAGAAGTTTTGTTTTGCTTTTTCCACAGTAAACGCTTTGCCAAGGGAGAAAACAAATGCTGTTACAGAACTGAGTTTCTAAGTTGAGGCAGTGCTTACTTCACCTAAATTGGATTGTAGGTGAAGTTGGAAATGGGGGGAAAAAAGTGTCTGAAGCTAGTTTTAAACACTTGCTATTTCTAAAAGGTCTGGTTGACATTAAACTTGCTCCCTTTAGGAAAGGGATGGACTTTTAAATATATTGTCAGCTGTTACATATGCAGTATGTTTCATGTGACTAAGCTGTTTGTGTGCATTGGTTCCTGTAAAAGGATAGTCCAGTGCTGTTGTCCCTGCTGACACCGCGACTTGTTCATTGTTCACTCTGCCTCGGTTCCTATCCTTCGGTTTCTGGGGTCCCATGATGGGGTTTGTAAGAACAAAGTTACTTCTGCTTGTTTTCTAGCTCCCTTAAGCCATATTGTGCCCCTGGACTTGATCATCTAGTATTTTCTGCATGATGCTGGTTCTAAAGAAAGAGCTTCTTTCATCAGCGCTTTTTTGAGGGAAGAGAAAGCTCCTCTACAAAGCAGATGTATGGTTTTGCTGTTGCAGGACATTGACCTTCTGGTGTGAAACGTGATTTTTGACTCTTGTACAGAAAAATTTTAAGATATCCACCATATTTTTGCCCTGGGATGCCCTTTCACTTTGAACTATCAGTTCTGAGTTAAGCAAGAAGGAAGCTGCTTAGCTTTACCAAGCTTTCTAGCTGCATGGCTGTCTCCATGCAATCTGCTGGCTTTACTCAGTAACATTTAGGCACCACCTTGTGTCTATAAAGGTAGATAAATGTATCCATTATGCCACACATAATTCTGAACCACTCTGAACAGGATTCAGAAGACTTTTGGAAGCTGAATAAGCAGACTTTAGCTGAATAGGGAGAAAAACATTTGAATCTAAATTTACATAGTAATAATAGGTGAATGGGCATGAGGTAGAAATGTTCTTGTCTTCCTCCTTCCTGCTTGGTTAAATTTCAAAGTGTATTTTTGTAGTGGCAGAACACTGCACATTGTTCACTGCTTTGTAGGAAATAGTTTCTGCCCCAAAGTAACTGGCTGCAGAAATACCACTGAATTGATATACATGTGCAGTAACATAATGATTTGTACTAGAGCTCTTTCTATTCCCTAGTCTTGTAACTGTACAGCTTTAGCCTAAGTATCTTAGGCTTGTGTTCATGGACAGAACCTGGACTAAATGAGACAGGATTGTACTGTCAGTCTTCTGCAGCTCTGCTGATGTACCTCTTAATATCAGCTGCTGAATTCCAGTGCTTACTGGCTTGCTAGCAACAACGATAACTTTGCTCCCATTCCTCAGCTGCCAGTGATGGATTAAAAGAAGAGCTCAAGAATGGGCTATCCATGTCAGCTGTGCTGCATATCCCATAGGCCTGATTACTTCACAGGTACCTTGAAATATTGCTTTCCTGGGGATGCAGAGCACAGGCACTGCAACAGTGATAGCTACTTGTTTTCCTCCTTTGACCCTTTTCTGTATTGGACTGAAGTGCAGCTGGTCTGGAGAGTAGTAAGTAAACCTAAGCAGTACTTTGCATTGTATGTCTTCTACACATAAAAGATTAATGTGTTGTCTGGTGAAAACTTCTTAGTTACTTGTTGCTGTGGATGGCTTTGAAATTGTGTGCCTCCAATCTTTTGCCTCTCAAACTTCCTTTCTTTTGGGTAAATTGATTCTAGCTTGAATCACTGAGCATCCAGTCTCCTTAAAGAGATGATTTCTGTCCAATTCAAAGCCATGAAGACAAGTCACAGGTTAAAGAAACTGTGACATGAGAAACTTCAATAGCTGTCACTTCAAACTTTAAAAACATGTGGTAAACCTAAGATGCTTTTCCTTATTTTTGTGAGCTTTTGGGGTCAAAACTAAGCTTGTAAGAGAAAAGTGCACTTATATATGCATTAAAATAATAACAATAAGCATCTCTCTGCACACTTTAAACTTGGTCACTGATGCTGTATTTTATGTTCAGCATTAAGTTTTATAGACAGTGGAATGTGTGTCGGGAGGGTTATTTTTGTTTCATTTTCTTTTTCATTCTTAAGGTTCTTTCTGATTTCCTGAAGAGCCAGATCTTCTAAGTTTCTGAGTTTGTGTACCCTGGCTTGTCTTGCTTTGCTTTTCTAGCTGCATGGCCTCTGAGTGGAAACCTTGGTAATGCTTAGCAGCTTTCTTCTTGCTTATCTGCTGCAGTGAATTTAGTGGTTTTGTTGAGTACCAGTTTGTCAGACTTCTTTCATGTTTGCCTAAGCTTACAGCACGAGCTGACCAAACCCCTCTTGAATTTTGACTAACTCCATCTGAGATGAACCATTTTTGGAATAAAAGGGGTTGGTGTCTCATGGCCTGCAAACTAAGCTTTGTGAGGAGGGACAGTGTAAGAGAAACCTTTAGTCTTGGTAAGGTCCTACCTAATAGCATTTAAACACATAGGAAATGGCTCTGAAACATTTGCTCCACTGGGTGAAAGCACTGAAATGAAAACTCACTAAGGTAGTTTCATGGTAGAAAGCAGCAAGTCTCAGGACAGTTGCTGGTTCCCCCAGCAAAGCCCAGAACTCTTGTTCCTGTAATGAAGGCTTGTGGTTGAGTGGTATGAAAATGTGTCTCGAATTTCACAGGAACATGCGGAAACTTTCTGACTTTTAGAAAAGCAGTAGTTCCAACCAAAAATGCACTGCTTGTTGCTAAAGAGGTCAATGGCAAACTGCAGTAAGTTCAAAAACTTGAAGATCCTGTCGTTTAGCACTCTGGCATTTTAGCACTTTGGAAGGGAAAATTAGAAGTATATCCATCAGTTAAATGGAGGGGGAACAGTTGAATATTTGTGGCTGTAGATGGAGCCTATCTTGTGTACTAAGTTAGGGTGCCTGGAAGACCACATTCTACATTGGTTTTGACTGGCATATGAAACTGCAGGTGTGGCACCAGTTCAGAACTCCTCCAGCAATAAGGCTAGCTGGCAATTTTCTTTCAGATGTACTTGACGTGCCTGTCATAGAAAGGGAGAAAGACCTACCTCATCTTTAACTAGGGCAACATTCAAGGCACTTGTACCATGTTATAGCCTGAGGTGATTTGGCCTTTGGTGTAGGAACTTGATCCAAGTGAAATGCCTTTTCCTCTGCTTGCATGCTTTGGTCTTGCCCCTGTGTAAATAGTGCTTTCACCAGGATGTGTACTTGTTTGCCAGTGTGGTCGTGTGTTTCCTGGGCTGAGAATGACAGCCATTTTCAATCATCATCTTGATGCTAAATCTACATTTAAGAGGCTGCTTATGGCTCCCTCTTCTGCTGTAGAGCAGCACCCAATAGCAACGGCATAGTTCAAAGGGAGATGGGTGAGTGCTAAGGGGAAGGATAGGAATTGTCATGCAGACCTAAAACATGTGGAGTAAGGAGTGAGAGAAAAGGTTACCTGAAAGATCTTCTGTTTCTTCTCTGAACCTAAGTAAAAAACCCCTACTAATCTGTGCTTAGACTTTCTGCAGAGGATGAAGTGAGTAACCAGAAAGGCACCTTTTTCCTATATCAGTATGGTTTACTGAGTAGAATTTTAAGCCAAAGGTACCCAAGAGCTTTTTAGTAGTTGGTCAAGGTACCATGGGACAGCTGGATTTTAAGGCTGCATCCAATCTGTTGCCCATTGTAAACTTATCCAACAGGCTAAACAAGACCCAGGGACTGACTTAATGCTCCCCCTGGCATGAATGAAAGATGTTGCTCTCCGATAAGAGTGTAGACTTTAGACGTTTAAGTATTGTGGTCTGTGTTAAGCAGTACTTTTTATTATCCCATCCTTTGTGCCAGCCCTTCTTCAGCCTTAGCCACTGCCAGTAGCTGTCTGCTTTTTGGAACATCTCACAGTTCATTAGGGCTCTGAATGCTGTACACCCCCAGACATAATTATGCTGCTGCCAGCCAGAATCCTTGCAGCTGTAGAAAGCTGTTTCTTCTTCATGCTTTTTCCCTTGCTAAATGGAAATAAATAGCTTGCTAAAGCTGAGGAGGGAGGAGGACTATCCTCCCTGCCTTAGTTCAGAGGCAGCTTGGGAGTGTGATGGTAAGTGCTGTGCTGTCTCTCCTCTTCTTTGCCCAGCTTGTTGTTGTCTCTGCTATTGCTGTGCAGGCTTCTGCTGTGGAATAAAAGTCCTTTTGTGTGGGACCACAGTGTGAAGCCTTTCAGCTCCTTGCTGGCAGTCCAGCCTGTTGAATTCCCAGGCATAAGCTGCTGTCAAGTGGAAGAGAGGAAAGCAGACCCATGTAGTCAGAGTGAGGAGCTTCCATCCCATTCATATGTTAATACTTCTAAGAACAGAGCTACCCTTGGGCTCTAGGACAGCCTTTCTTCCCCTCCTTGAACCATCTGCTTCCAATCACAGACTCACAGAATATGCTGAGTTGGAAGGGACCCACAAGGATCATTGAGTCCAACTCCTGGCCCTGCACAGGACCATCCTCAAGAACCTACACTGTGTGCCTGAGAGCGTTGCCCAAATGTTTCTTGAATTCTGTCAAGCTTAGTGCTGTGACCACTTCCCTGCGGAACCAGTTCCAGTGCCCAACCACCTTCTGGGTGAAGAATCTTTTTCCTGTTATCCAACCTAAACCTTCCCTGACAACTTCAGGCCATTCCTTTGGGTTTGGTCACTGGTCACCACAGGAAAGTGATCAATGTCTGCTTCTCCTCTTCCCCTCATGAGGAAGTTATAGACTGTGATGAGGTCCCCCCTCAGTCTCCACTTCTCCAGGCTGAATGGACCAAGTGCCCTCAGCTGCTCCTCATATGGCTTCCCCTCAAGGCCCTTCATCTTCATTGCCCTCCTTTAGGCCCTCTCTAATAACTTAATATCAGAGATTAATATCTTTCCTGTATTGCAGTGACCAAAACTGCCTGTACATAGCAAACCCTGATTCTTCTCCAGAAGCTGTATGCATCCTGCTGCGTGATGCACAAGTGACCTACATTCCCCTGAGTCTGCAGGGGCTCTAGCTCAGCTCTCCAGTTCATGTTCAAGCAAGGACAGGCTAAATAATTTCAGGCACCCCAGTGGGATGATGTATATAGACTACATGACCTAGTGTAGGTTTTGTCTCTGTGTGTGCTATCAATTGCATGCCTCTGCTGAAAACTGCATTTGGTTTTTCTGCCTGAAAGGAACAAAGGGCCTAATGCTGCTTTTGAAAGGCCAGAAGAAATGTCTGATCCAAGCCCTAAACAATCTAATTAGTTATGTGTTTGTGGGGAACCTATGTCTTTGGTGTTGTATCTTGCCAAAGTAGAGGCCACATCAGAAGGGAATAGAGTGCACCTTTGGGCAGTACAAAATTAGATCAGTTGACCTGGCAGCTGGTTTTCACAGGGCAAGTCTCAGTCTCTGCATCTAGTTGTTAGCCCCTTTGAAAGGGGGAGGCTCTGAGCAAGGCCGAATTGAATGGTACGTGAAAACAGCTGACAGTGTTGTATTTTAGGAACCACATCAACCTGAAGACAGATGTCTTCTTCCTTCCCCTTTCTTGTGCAGTAATGGAGGTGACCAGTAGGTACCTTGTCTGCCAGGATGAGACCAGTTCCTGGGTCTTCAGGAGGGTTGTGGGGGAACTTCACTGTGTAGACTTGCTGCACTCTGTGGCGTGTCCCAGGCCTTTCAGGGCACAAAGGGTGATGTCTTGATAGCAAACAGGCTTTGGAGAAACTTCCCCTCCTTTTAATCAACAGTGACACTGTAATGCAGTAGTCTTGCTGCCCCACCATGAGGCTCTTGTCTCTTGTTACAACATGTCTTTAAAGCCTTCTTATTTACATAGTATGCCTGGTGTGCTAGGGAGCTACAGAGAGAGCTTACATAGTGGTGTAGCTAATGTCTGTGGTGGCTCTTTGTCCTGGCACAAGGGATAGCATATGGGTTTATCCACTGCACTTCCTCTTAATGGTGCTACTCAGTAAAGAGCTGTATGAAAGGCCTGTCCATAGCTATCAGTGGAGTAGAAACAAATCTTAAAGTAGCACAACCTAGCAGGGTGATTCATGACTTGCCCAGGAATAGTACATTTGCATAATAATTGAGGGGTGTACCTGAAAATGGAACTGTATTCTTGATTCATGGCAGTTATTAAACCTGTCAGAGCTGTTGCATTGTATTTTGGCTATACATGTTGGCTTACAAGTAGTTGAAAAAAATAATGTCCCAGCTGTTGTTTATAAATAGCAACAAGCCTTAAAGAGCTGAAGGAGAACAAAGAATATTATACACATCCACTTAAGACCTCTTAGATGCCCAATCATCTTTCTGTGCACTGGAGCAGGAGAGGCTGGTGGCCAGGGCACTGTCTTTGTCTGAACTTACCTCTAACATGTTCTCAGCCACTGGTAAGTTCAGTCCTTCTGGGCATCTTGCTAATCATCTCTCTTTCAGGTTGTCAAGACAATTGGTTTGCGAGAGGTCTGGTTTTTTGGACTTCAGTATCAAGACACCAAGGGTTTCTCAACATGGCTAAAATTGAACAAAAAGGTATGTTTGCTCCAAGATTTTGTTTGTCCTCGTTCCCTTCTCTGAGAGTGCAGGGGCAAATTCAGTCTCCATATTTCTGCCAGGGATCTGTTCATGCCTATCCATGCAGCTCAAGTTACTGCAAGATCAGTGAGTTGGTGTTGTGGTGTCCACACACTCCCTCTCCAGGGTATGAGGAGTTGTGGTATCTGACCTGGTCCTGTATCAAGCTCTGTTTGTTACCTGGCCAGATCTGTTACCCTTCCTGGTAAAATGCTGATGTGGTGCTCATGTGAGCATCTTGGTTGGGGAGAAACCTGGAAAGTAACTTAGCTATCGCTGGTCTTAACTACTGGCTTGTGTAAGTCCAGTGGGGAGAAGTGATGAGGTACTTAGCAGTAAGTAATTAAAAATCCTTGCTTTTTTGCCCACTCCTTTCTGCATTGGAAAGGAGAATTTTTTTTTCTAGTGCATGCTTGTCTTCCTGTTTGTAAAGTGCTCTCCTTCACTTGGTATATATGCTATAAAATCTGTTAACTCTGTTCCAGGTAACAGCACAGGATGTACGTAAAGAAACCCCCCTGCTTTTCAAATTCCGTGCCAAGTTCTACCCAGAAGATGTGGCAGAAGAGCTGATCCAGGACATTACACAGCGCCTTTTCTTTCTCCAAGTGAAGGAGGCAATTCTAAATGATGACATTTATTGTCCTCCAGAAACAGCTGTCCTTCTGGCTTCTTATGCTGTCCAGTCCAAGTATGGAGACTTCAATAAAGATGTGCACAAGTCTGGCTACCTTGCTAGTGATAAACTGCTCCCACAAAGGCAAGTGAACCTGGATAGTCTTAGACATTCTCTGTCTTAAAGGGTTTGTGATTTTTTTTGATTTTTATTTTTTAAGTGTAGGGGGTGTTTTGAGATGCTAGAATAAAATATAGCCTTGTGCGACTTTGAGCATTTAGATTAGTATTTAATTAATTAAGAGCTTTAACCTTAAACTTCCTATTGCTACTCTGAAACCCTAATCAGAAGTAGTGAGAGAAGCTCCAAAACAAAATATGCTACTAGGAGAAGAAAAACTGAAAAAAAATTGTCATTTGTTAGTCTGAATACTGACCATTGTGTGTCTATCTAGCCTTTTAATAAAACTGTATTTCTTGGAATGTTTTTGTGAGGGAACTCTGATGCTAATGGAGTATTTTATTATAGAGTGATGTGATTGTGTGTGTGCCTATATGTAGTGCTTGGTTTTAAACATCCCATATACTCTTTCTAGGGTTTTGGAGCAGCACAAGCTTAACAAGGACCAGTGGGAGGAGAGGATCCAGGTGTGGCATGAGGAACATCGAGGAATGATTAGGTAACTGATGCAGTCTGAAATTGCTGTATTTTAAGTACTGTTAGTATGTAATGTATGAATGCATACAGAAATCTGTGACTTGCTTCAGGATAAGTTAGCATT
Source organism: Vireo altiloquus (assembly GCA_013396875.1). Taxonomy (NCBI): domain Eukaryota; kingdom Metazoa; phylum Chordata; class Aves; order Passeriformes; family Vireonidae; genus Vireo; species Vireo altiloquus. The sequence goes on from VZRF01012833.1 coordinate 748,993, forward strand.
ATTTAGGTTGTTTTGCTCACAGTAACAAGGTTCACATGCCTATGCTCTTGCTGGCCCACATCAGCTGGTTGTTCTTAGTAAAACAAGACTTGAGTTTGCAGAGTTTGTAATTATCTACTAGGATGATGCTTAGAACCTTTGCCAGCTTGTTGCTGCTCTATCTATGTAGGAAGATAGCACCTTCTTGCTCTAATGGCTTAAAGACTCAAAAAAAAATATCTACTTTCTTTTTACATGCTGCAGAGAAGATGCTGTCTTGGAGTACCTGAAAATTGCACAGGATCTGGAAATGTACGGTGTGAACTACTTCAGCATTAAGAACAAGAAAGGCTCTGAGCTCTGGCTAGGTGTAGATGCTCTTGGACTCAACATTTATGAGCAGAATGATAGGTAATAAACCCCTCTCTCTTCATCATTGCCTTCAGCTCCTTTCCAGCATAAAGTCATTCAAAATCAATCTCTCCTGGAATTCACAGCTTTAACTAAACTCCACAATTTCTGTATCATTCCTGGCTGTGTTTTTGACATTGCCAGAATAATCCATAAAATGTGCTTCTTTGGACCAACAAATACAAGAAATTGGCAAATCTTTTCAAGATAGTTTCACTTGTATCCCTAGTCTTCCTGCCATAGATGCATTCTCCAGTTCTGTTTTTCATTTAAAAAACCAAAAAAAAATGGGATTGAAAAACTGCTTCTGATGTTTATATTTCATCTTCATGATTAATTTTGTCTACTGATTTCAGTTATCAGAAGAGCACTGAAATATGAAGGTGGATTTGGTATAATTTTGAGCTTTATATTCTAAGTCAAGAATTTGGAATGACTTTGAGCTCTCTTGGTTCTTTTTGCTTCCCATTTCTGCAGGCTAACACCGAAAATTGGATTCCCTTGGAGTGAGATCAGAAATATCTCATTCAATGACAAGAAATTTGTTATTAAGCCTATTGACAAGAAAGCACCAGTAAGAAGCAACCTTCATATTAAACTATTAAACATTCAACTGCTTAGCTGAATGATTTCTGTGGGTTTTTGGGGGGCTTCTGGTTTTTTGGTTTTTTTTTTCACAGAATCTTTTCATCAATAGCATTAACACTGATGTGAGCAGGGAGACCTGTTCAGGGCAGTAAAGTGATAGTCATGATTTTTTTTTTGGCTAAGAGGGTAAAAATTTTGTATAAGCCTATGCTTTTAAGGTCAGTGGCAGGGAGTAGCTCTTTGCTTAGGGTTTCTGATTCTCTCCAGACTGTTCAGATTCTCTGATAATACAGTTAGGGATCTGAGGTAGCTCTGTTAGCCATGGATGCTTCTTTTGCAATGTGTTGGCTTTTATAGTGTGTGTGATGATCTTTTGCAGCTTTTCACCTTACTCAAAGCAGAAGCTTTAGGTTGTTTTGTAGGGTAGGCTAGAACTTTTTTTCCTTGCAAATTTATATTGAATGTAATTGCTTTCATCTTTAAGGCCTAATAATCTCCTGTGCTAGGCAATACCTTCTGTTCTTTTGGTCATTCTTGTTGCCTTGCTGCTTGGAAGCATTTCCCTGCTGCTGTTGCTCCTTTTTAACAGAACATAGTTATTTATCCATTGGTTGTAACATTTAACACCCTTTCTGGCATAAGCTAAGACATTACATTCGATGTGGCTGGCCAGGCTATTGTATAGATTATTGAAGTAGGAAGGAAGGTGGGAGGAGCCAGGGACTTGGTGTGCCTGGAAAACCAGCCCTGCTGGTGTTTGTAATGACATGGTGATGCTAAGATGCTGTGTGCTTGCTGCTAGGGATGTGTTACAGTGAAACCCAGCACACTGGAATGACACATTGTGTGCTCCTGCCCTGGATGTGTTTGTCAGGTTGAAATTCAGAAAGAAGTGTCTAACTGCCACTACCAGTGAATTAGACATTATTAAGAAAAGCTGGCTAGCAACTCTAAAAAGCTCAGGGTCTTGGGAGCATAATGCATACACAAGGGGCTTCTTATGCTGAAAGAACAGGTCTAATGCTGCTTTTTTCTTGTCCCAAGGACTTTGTATTCTATGCCCCTCGGTTACGGATTAACAAACGAATCTTGGCACTTTGCATGGGGAACCACGAGCTCTACATGCGCAGACGTAAACCAGACACCATTGAGGTGCAGCAGATGAAGGCACAGGCTCGGGAAGAGAAACATCAGAAACAGATGGAGAGGTTGGTAGGGTTCTCAGTAACCTGGGTGTGACTAATCACTGAATAAGTAGCATCATGTGCTAGATAAATGGCTGGCAGCACCTTAATCTGCTTGAGCCAAAAATACAGCAGGTTGCTTTCTGCTTCAGTAGGTCTAATGGGTTGATAGTAATGGTACTCATCACAAATGTGACTCACCATTACTTTCTTGGGCTTAAAGATTTGTCTGTCCATTTGATGGGACTAATACAGGCTTTGAAATGTGGAGATTTCCCTTATAACACTGCTATTATGAACTTGTCATTGAGATGAATGCCAGCAGAGCTTTTTAATTTGCACTTCTATAAAGGGTTACATCTGGAGTAAAGCTCATTATCTAGGTGCTGTAGGGCATATCTTGTGTGTCCTCTTTTTGTGTATTTGCTATGATGTGCTCCAATCTGGGTTGATAGTTGATTTGAAATTACGTTGTGACTTCATCAGAGCCCTGCTGGAGAATGAGAAAAAGAAGAGGGAGTTGGCAGAAAAGGAGAAGGAGAAGATTGAGCGTGAGAAGGAGGAGCTGATGGAGAGACTCAAGCAAATTGAGGAGCAAACCAAGAAAGCTCAGCAAGGTAATAGGAAATCTTTCTTTTAATGATGAATAGTCTGAGTGAAAAGGGTTCAAATAGTAAACCTATGAGCATCTCTGAGTAACTTGTCTCTCCAGTATTGTGTGCTACCTGGTGTTAGGGTCCTGGTTTAGCCTCCTGAAGCTGAATGTAAGCCCTTCATATGCAGCTGCTGAAAAACGATTTGCATTAAAGAAATGGATAACAGCCAAGACGTCTCAGCAGCAGAAGTACATTGTTCCTGTGCTGGCTGGAAGCTTTATCCCAGCATATCTGTAGACAAAGGAATCAAAAAGTATAGCAGGGATCACACCAGCCATTGCTGTGGTGATTTACTATCTAATTGCTTGGCTAGAGTTAGTGTGGTGCTGCCCAAGCAAAATACTGGATGCTTCTCTACCCTGAGGTATGTAATTTTGGGATGGGTGCTTCCCCACAAATCCATTGGGGTTGGGCCTGACTTTTAGTCTTCAGCTCCAGGTAAAATGTGAAGTAGAGGAAAGGGGACAGTTGCTTCCATCCCTCCTTTACCTGTCCTTTTGAAGGAAAACCTTTATCCAGATAAACTTTCCTCTTCTACTGCCATTCTTTATTTGACCTGTCTTGAAATGTGCTCTCCTGTTTTTCAGAATTGGAAGAACAGACCCGCAGAGCTCTGGAGCTGGAACAGGAGAGAAAACGAGCTCAGGAGGAAGCAGAGAAACTGGCTAAGGAACGCAGAGAAGCAGAAGAGGCAAAGGAAGCCCTTTTGAGAGCATCCCATGATCAACAAAAGACCCAGGAACAGTTGGTAAGTTGGTGAACTAAAAATCAAGTATGGAAGATAGTGAAAGGGGAAACATCTAAGCTTTTGAAGCAAACCAGGCTATGAATAGTGAGGAAGCACTATATTCATAAGTTCTTTAATTTTTAGCCTCTAGTAGATGAACATATGTGTAAATACAAGTATATTTGTACAGTAGATTTGTATTGCTTTTTGCCCTTTTTTGTATGTGATAATGAGAAGAGTGTCGCTTTCACTGGTTTGGATTCAAAGAACTGAGTTTTGTAGCTGTCTTGGGGAGAAGGTAAAAGAACCAACCCAACAACCAAACAAAACCTTAGCCGCAACTAAATACAAAAATTTTTTTGCTTCCTTTCCTCTTTCATCATGGAGGTATTGGTGGAAGTGAAGTTAACGGGAAGGCTTTCTTCTTACTGAAAAGATGTGTTTTCACTCAGGACTTGGACAAAATGCTTCATTTAGCAAGTACCCTGGGTTTTGTTTCCACTAAAAGCCTTTCTTCTGTAGGCTGCTGAGATGGCAGAACTCACAGCTAGGATCACACAGCTGGAGCTGGCCAGGCAGAAGAAAGAGAGTGAGGCACAGGAATGGCAGCATAAGGTAAAGCAGAATTAAAGGTTAAGCAAATGGCACACTTTTTGTGGAATTGCTCTTTGCTCTGGGTTGTAACCTAAACTCCTGCACTAGATTCTACACTTGACTCAACTCCTGCAAGCTTTGAGGCTGTTGTAAATATGCAGCTTTGGTTTTCTCCATGGAATGGGTGACTTATTCTAACTCCACGTAGCGATTTTTGACTAATTAGGCCTGTAGCCCATATTCTATTAAATGTAACCATTCTTCAAATCTCTGAAGTGTTACCCAGCAGAGAATTTTGCAAATGATGGTGGCTGAGTAGCTTTGGAACATACCCCTTCAGAGATCCAAGGTTTCCTGTAACAATGGTGCTTCTTTGAGAAGTCTCAGGCACTCAGGATTATACAGACTGACTCACTGTGGCATATCCTACTGCAGGCACAGAGGGTGCAGGAGGACCTAGAGAAGACCAAAGAGGAGTTGAAGACTGCCATGAGCACCCCTCATGTCACTGAACCCATGCACTCTGAGAATGAGCATGATGATGAGCAGGATGAGAATGCAGCAGAAGCCAGTGCTGAGTTACGATCAGAGGCCACTATAAAGGACCGCAGTGAGGAGGAGCGCACCACTGAAGCAGAGAAGAATGAGCGGGTCCAGAAACACTTGAAGGTAAGAAGTTGGCAGCAGAGTGTGTGTAGCTGGCAGCAGTCTGGGTGCTGCTTCTACTTTTCTCAATATTTATTGTAGCTGGAAGGTATTACTGTTATTTTAAAAATGAGGGGAGAAGCAGGAAAGAGAGATGATCATGATCTTGCCAGATAGTTGCTTAACCATTGAGTAGAGAGGCAGATCTTGTCTCCTGGCATTTGACTGTCTCTAACTGTTAAGTCTTGGTTGATTTGCAAAACCCTGGGAGTAGCCCACTAGGGCTCAGCACAGAAGCAGCAGTACTGCAGCATCTTCTTGTAAGGAACTCCAGTGTTCCGGTGTTCAATTTCAAGCATTTAGTTGTGCTACCTGACTTGCACCAGTCTTTGCTCATTCTGCATTGTACTGTAGTGGTTGCACACAGATGGAAGGGTAGAGGTGCATTTTATCTTCTGCAGCAAGTTTCTTTTCTGGTAGAACGCTAGGAATTCCTCAAATTCTGCAAGATGTTCCTGTCTTCAGGGATCCCTCCAAATGGCCATTCTTTTGAAGTACAGACATTGGAGACAATCTTTCTTAACTGTACTAGATAAAGATAAATAGGGTGACAGATTGCCTGATGTTTTCTACCTTCAAATGTTGGGGAGAAATATTAACAACTTCCACAAAATCATGATCTGCTTAGGTTGGAGGGTCTTCCATAAAATCATCTAATCCCACTTCCTTGCTCAAGCAAGGTCAGCTAGAACAGGTTGCCCAGAAGACTACACTGGGGCTTGTCTCTTTCCTGTCTCTATTGATACTGAATCTTTAGGAGGATCTCGTCCAGCTTTGGATCTCTGGCACGTACTAACTTGTTGCTGTCCGTTTCCCCTCCTCCAAAGGCTCTTTCCTCAGAGCTGGCAAATGCTCGGGATGAAACCAAGAAGACAGCAAATGATATGATCCACGCTGAGAACATGCGTCTAGGCCGAGACAAGTACAAGACCCTCCGTCAGATTCGGCAGGGTAACACCAAGCAGCGCATTGACGAGTTCGAGTCCATGTAAACTCTCCCCTGCACCTGCTGCCCTGCACTCTCTTCTCCCCTCTTCCCCACCCTCTCCCATCATTCACTCATAATCGTGCTATGCTGGAACCACTACAGAAGAGTGACCATGGTCTTATTTATCAAGTTTTGGGCAAATGCTGGAGTTAAATGACAGAAGAAAAAATAGTAATTATGTCTGCCTGGGGTGGCTTGGGAAAGCAAACATGTATTGGGGCATTGTTTGGCTTGGAGTAGAGTCTCACTGTGTTGGGTTTGGTTTTGCCCACTGAGGTGGCTGTGTCTTCTCCCATTGTGTGGGGAGACCAGCAGATACTTGTACTGCATTATATACGGTCAAGAGCTGACAGTCTGACACTGTGCCTTCCTACTAACCTGTGCAAGCTTCAGGATTAAGCTTAGTAGCCACAGTCTGAAATTCTGACTTAACACAGAGTCTGAATCATGTAGTTAAAAAGGGGAGACTGGAGCTTAGGAAGAAGGATTGAAGGTAAAATATGGACTTTCTCTCTAAAAGACCAAAGCTTTTGTTCTACAAAAATAAGCAGACAGACCAAACAGATTCTGTGGTGTTCCTGCTGGTGTTACCTTTTGTTGTTTAATGATGGAGCTTTGAATTTCCTAATCATGAGGAGGCCTTTGCAGTATTTCCACTGATACAGTGTGGTTTGAAGCCTCGAATTCCCTGCTTTCCAGAGGTTTTTGTCTCTGGTCAATGGCTTTGTTCACTATCATTTGTCTGACTTGAATGTAACCAGTGAGGCAGAGATAGCTGAAGTACACTGCCTTCCTTTTTGGTTTTGCCAATGAAACCTAAAGTGGGAGGCAGAAATGTAAAAGACTAAAAATTCCTGTAGCTGTATTTTCCCTTGCTGAACAGATACTTTTCTAGTTATGTGAACAAGATTTCAGGTTTTTCCATAAGAGGCCTTTTTTAGTACATAGTCATTGGTGCCTTATGACTCTGTATAGATCTACTGTAGCTCAGAAACCTTTTGTTTAAACTAGATGAAATCATAAAAAGTGATCAGCAGCTGGGGACCAAAAACTACTGTCATATCTGGGTCATGTACAAGACTGCATCTGTCTTCCTGGCTTCAAGCAGCATTTGATGGGAGAGGATCCTGAGACACTTGTCCAATTGCTTTCTTAATCCTCACTAGCAGCTGTCACATCCCTGGCTCAAGTGCTTTTCCTTCCCCAGAAGGATGCTTTGGCCTTTTGTAGCTTTGAGAACAGAAGGCTTTCTCTTGGAAATGGGATACAAATGGTTGTGAGACTGGTCCTGAGAGCTGCTTGTGCCAGTTATTGTAATAACCATCACCTCCTGTCATCCAAACTGTCCATGCTGTAGCTACCCAGAATCCTCCCTGCCATTTCTGTGGAGGAAATAGCCATGTATGCTCAGGGTTGAATTGGATGTTGCCTTGATCCCTCATAAAAGGAACTGTTAACCTTCAGGAGTGTCATCTTAAAAATGGGTTCCACCTAAGGTGAAGTCCTTCTTTGTTTTGCCCTCCTTAGATTAGCCCGTCCCTATAGGAAATCATTAGGCTAGCCTGGGATTTATTTTCTTGCCTAGCATAATCCCAAATTTTGTCACTTGCTCAGTTTTGTTGATTCTCCCTTTGTTACTGGTAATGGTGATAGAAAGAAAACATCTGAAAACTGGAGCATTTTCAGTTCCCTGGTGTATGAAAAAGGGCAAAGGGGGACTGTGCCAAAAAAGAAATGTTCATGATAGTGTTAACAAACTGCAGTATTTCCCCAAGAATTCCTTGGGTGGCTGGAAACAACCTCACCAGTGCTGTGTTACTTTATTTTTTGAAAGCAATGCAAGTCTGTGTGGCAATTCATATAAATACCAGCCAACCTCTGTTAGAAGCAACATGATAAGCTATGCTCTTAAACATCCAGGTGTGTCATGTGGGAGCACCTTTCTCTCCCCTGGACACAGAGTGCTTTTGGGGGGCACATTACATGGCAAGCTTTTTATTGGCCAAGAAAAATATGCCTCAGTACTATGAAAGTCACAAATGGAAGATTGAAGTTAAATTTGTCAGAATGTATTTGCATATTTCTGTGCTGAAGGTGATTGGCATTGGCTCTGTGTGAGTCTCGTTACTGGGGAACAGGCAACCTTTAAACTTCTGTTTTGGTGCTTTAAAGCTGGTTCTCAGCACTTTGCTCTGTCCATTGCAACTATTGATGCATTTGAGGGGAGAAAAGCCTATCTAACATTTTAATAATTTCCTAACAAGCTGATGTATGGTGCCTGGAATATGTGTTCTAATAATAAACCAATAAACCGTTTCTGCTTTGATGGGTCACACAACACTGCTGAGCTCTTGTGTATTATGATGTTGGCATGACTTCTGTTTATACGTTTTTTTAAACGTTCTAATTCCACATGGTCCAATATAGGAATAGAACGGCTTGTGCCAGTGAGTCCACCTAACTCTTTGTAGTTGTTTCAGCCCTGCCTTCTTTTTAACCAGTATTATATTCCAGTGGTATCTAATGATATTTGATTTCAATATTTCTAGCTATGCACAATTAGAAAATATTAGTCAAGGGATGGAGGGTATGTTTATGGTTTTCCTTCCCTTGGAAATGTATACTGTATAATAAAGATGATATTTTGCAAGAAAACTAATGTAAGAAGCTTTCAGTATTATGGTGAGATTTGTAGACACATTTTTTATTTGTTAGAATACAGTGAAATGTTCTTCCTCTTCATGTTCCAGTTTAATTGGATAACTACTCCTCTTGGGGGTGGGGGAAGGGAAGTACTTTATCAAATGTTTGCCTGGCTTATTTTTTCTTGTTTTATTTTTTGTTGCTGTAAATTATGTAGAAGGTTTTTGACCAGTTGTTTTACTGGCTTATAATAAAACATCGATTCCTTAAGGTTGTGGAGTAATTAATGGGTCCATGTACTTATCTGAAGAGAGAGCCTTGATTAAGACATGTTTTTCCTATTCAGAGGAGTTGTTACAATCCATACCTTGTTCTACCTAAAGTGCCAATAAAGTTCAGAGAAATTCAGCAGATTGTGTCTGGCTGGTTACTTAAGGTTTGCTTTAAGTCCAGTGTTGTGTCTTGTAGCTGAGCAGATCTGCCTTATGGCGCCCAGAGGTCAACCTGGTAGCTCTCTCACCAGTAAGGAGATGTTACTTGCTCCCTGAAAAGGAACTGCTTCAATAACAACCCTTTCCTGCTCCCTAGCCCCTCCAGCTGTCCAGCTGGAGCCAGTACTGGAATTGACACTTCTCTGTGGAGGCACTCAGTGTAAATGTTCAACTTGCAAATGGACTGGCCAGATGGAGGGGGAGGAGGTGCTGTCGGTGGGCGCCTGCTGTGCCATGCCCAGGCCCGTGTGCATCCAGGTTAGTGTGGAGAGGGTGGCTGGGCTTTGGTGCTGCTGCTTGCACTGATACACTGACAAATCTGTCCTGCCATCAGCCTCTACTGGGGATTTTGGCACAATTTGCTTCACAGCTGTCTTGCTGTGGCTGTCTCTACCCGTTTCCCAGTGTCTTGGGATGGGTTCCAGCAGTGGAAGAGTGGCTGCTGCCACCTTTCTGCTAATGAACTGTGTGATCTTTATTTGCAGCTGCTCTCTTTGTGATTGTGAAGAGGGGCCTCACAGAACCCCTGCCTAATGGTTGCTGCACTGCAGAATAAGGTGGAGATTTCATTGGAACATGTTAGTGCTCAGAGATCTGGTGCTGGGGAAGAGACCGGAACTTTTTTAAAAACAAAACATGAAGTGTGGAGCAATAGAGGCTTCTGCAATCCTTACCAGGCATGGCTTGGATCCAGTTTCTACAACTGAGTCTTTTTTTGTTCCTTCCTGCCAGGAAGGAGCACTGGAGGAATTGCATGTCTCCTTTAATGCTACAGCAGCCTTCAGTCGAAGGTTGCACTGGTCTGGAAAGGTTGATCCTGTTCTTGCTGTTTCTAGTGCCCTTGCTTCTCAATGGACAGTACCTTAGAGGCTTGAAGCTTAGTAACTCTCCATTTAGGTATACCTATATTCAGTTTGTCTTTGAAGAAATTAATTGCAAAGCATTAAAGGTTGAAGACTGCTTCTGTATAGGACCATGTTGCTAAAAAAAAAATCCACACCACTCTATTCTTCTAGTTTGTTGTAAGGCATTCTGTAGTTTAGAATCAGAAATTTGCATTTAACCTCTAATTTTTGTAAACAGCTTCTGTTGGATTTGCTAGTCTGTCTGGGATGTTTCAGATCCAGTTTAGGCTATATCTACATATGTTTGGGGCCCAACTGCTTTTGTCTGTGGGACAGGGGCAGACTAGAGCATAAAAGGCTCTTGGAGGGCTGGGGGACTAGAAACACTGTCTTTTTGCAGATTCTGCAATGTGGCTTTACTAAGCAGAGCAATTTACTAAGAACTCTAAAAAAAAAGACAAAGCAACTCTCTAGAGTAAAATTTGCATTGAGTTTAATCTGTTTGGTAGACTAATGCATTTGGCCTGAGATGCACTGACTCCAAGTAGGACAAAGTAACTGAAGAAATAAGACTGATTGCTTCCTCCTCCTCTTTTTTGCTCTTTCTAGAGCAGGGAATTACAAGGGTGTGGTCTCCAAATTCTGATTTGTTTTGATGCAGAGAAGTCCTGCATTAAATACATAGGGACTTCTCTAGGTAGAGGAACAGCTTATTAGTTGCTCGCTCAGGATAATATGTTTGCAGGGAAGCACAAGCATTTTTCCAGCATCCTAAGCTTGGTAATGCAATGTACTGGGTAAGGTATGATAATTGTAGGCAATTGTATGGCAGCTGCTTGAGCACCTACAAAGGCAGACTGTCTTCAATGAGAAAGCAGTGAGCACCTGAGGCATGGTTTTTTTGCCCTGTACCATCAGTGTGACTGTTCTGTTCCCTGCCAGCTTTGCAGTTATGCATAACTCATTCTTGGCTATATAGTTCAAATGTCTTATACCAGGGCATGTAGTCTCAGAGCATGTGACAACTGGCAGAGAACAGAATTCCTCTGTGACTGATGTCAACCCATAATAGTAGCATAACCATATGCAAATTGATGCCACGTGATGTTAAAATCTCCCTTGAAGAAAAATAACTTCTGTAAGAAAAATGCCCCATCCCTGGAAATGTTCAAGGCCAGGCTGGATGAGGCCCTGAGCAACCTGGTCTGATGGGTGGCATCCTTGTCCATGGTCAGGGCGTTGGAACTAAATGATCTTTATGCCTTCCAACCCAAGGCATTCTGCAAAAAACAGTCGGGGCCTCAATGTATGAAATACTAGGCTGAGGCTGGTTTTTGTCTTGCAGGTTTGCAGTTCTAAGTGCAATTTGTAGACAAGGGAGCAGGCCCCTGTGTCCAATGCCTAAATGAATATCTAGCTCCAGGTGATGGGTCTCTAAACATTACTAGCAATTTCAAGATGGAGCTTTTCAGGACAGATGTCAGGATGAGGAGGGTATAGTGAAAAGTGGAGGAAAGAATAAGGAGACACTAGAGAAAGAGTAGTGCTGAAACTGCAAAAAGTAATACTGGATGCTTGTAGAAGGGACTGTACCTTCAACTTCTGGTCAGAATGCACTTGCTCAGAGCAGGTGTTAATACACAGCTTTCTGGTGAGCAGTGCTAATTTAAAATTATAAGCTAATTTAAAATTATTGCTCTAGTCTGTGGTTGTGCATCATCCCTTAACAAAATGCAGGCCAGGACTGGTCTTGAGTCAACAAGTTTGACTGAAAGGGATGAGAAATAAACTGCTCTTGAGCTGGGAGGTTATGGTGAAGGTTGTCTATACCCCACATGCAGCAGTATTGCACTCCCATCCATCTTTGAAGCATCCTTGACTGGATGCTTGAAGGAGAAGCATGTGCAAGTGAAGTCTTGGCTGGGGCACTGTAACTTCTTAGTGGCCTTCACCCAGCCAGGCAGCAGCTGCACTGTCAGAAGTGGCTGCTGTCCAGAAGCCCTGTTGTGAATTCACTGTGCTTTCTTGTTGCAGTGTCAGCCCACCTCTGACTGCATTTCTGCCCTCTTGCTTCCAGTAGTGAGAATATGGTTCTTTCTCCTTTTGTTTGTGTCATTCTCAGAAGGCTGCTGAACATCTAGGGAAGATTAGGATGGAGCAAACAGTCTTGTTTGAGAGATGTAGAAACTGAGGCACATTTACAGTCTTTTCCACAAGCCCCCAGCCTCTGAGGCAGTATCTGCAACTTGAGCTCACTTGGTGTGAGCACTTTGTCCTGGGTCTGTGCTCAGTGCGTCTCTTTTGAGACAGCAGAAGCAATCTCAGTCTGGGCTTATGGGCTTGCAAAAAGTCAAACCAGTACAAGTTGTTCTGTTTGCTTTTTTAGCAACTTGCTCTCGAACAGGAAAGGTGGTTGATAGGTTTTTCAAGTGACAGGGGGAAAGGGGAATTTTAGTTGTGTTCAGTGCTTTAGTTCTGTGTCAGGAAGCAGACCGTATCTGCTTCTCTACAGGAGTATTTGTGAGGCAGTGGGGTTGGTAGGAGGGGAGGGGTAAGCTGTTCTTGCTTTTACGATTAATGAAGGCTGCCTTCTGGAAATCTTCATTATTCCCAGGTCTGTGTGCCTGCTGCTGTGACTGCAGCCCCTGAGACTTCCCCCATGGGAAGATTTCCCCATGAGCTTGCCTCTGTCTACACCTGAATAGCACGGGCAGTGACTGAGCCAGGGCAGCTCTGCTTGCTGGCAAGAAACTCTAACAGTGGTCAGAGGAGCTGGGTTTGGTATCTCAAAAATCCAAGTATGCTTCTCGCTGTGGAGGGCTGCAAAGGTGTGTAGCTTTTGGTTGGATTAGGGCAGTGTTTACTGTGTTTACTTCTTTATGCAGAAATCGGGGATGAGGTGGAGTTAATGGCAGCTTGTATATGTTTTGGATATTTGCGTGAGGGTCCCTAGACTGGGGGGAGGGAGGGCCAAACTGTTAGGTGTGTAGAACAGAAGCTACTGGACATTGTATTTCAAGCTAGAAACCCATTTCCTTACCAGCATGTGCCAACACACGACTGGATGTGCAGATATAGCCACTGCACTGACTGAGTGTGGCTTGCTGGCAAGAAACCAGGAAGGTGGGGGGCAATGTGCCTGTGTGCACTGCTGGGAGCTTGGTTTCTGCCAAACCATATTTGAAACAGAGCTAAGGGTTCTCTTCAGCTGTGTCTGGCCTGCTTATAAAATATATGCTGACCTGTGAAGCAACATTTTGAGGGTTTTTTTTCAAAGCAATGGTATTTTTGCTTAGTTGGTTGGCTGGTTGGTTTGGGCTTTTAGTTGGTTTGTCTCATTTTTTGTGGGAGGCGTGGTTATTTGCAAAGCTTTCTATTTCTGTGGCCTTGGCTAAATGAACAATGATTTACTCTGGAAAGGAGATGTTGCTTCTACCCTTTCTCAGTATTTCAAAGACTTTAAAACAAGCTATCCAAAATCTGTAAGGGCCTGATTCTCTCCTGCCCCAGCAGAATTGTTTTGCTTTCACCAGGGAGCAGTTGTCCCCTTTGCTGCACCTCATCTCCCTGACTTCCCTCTCTGCATTGGCCTCTCTTCCATCAGGTGACATTGACCTGTCACTTGCTGTGCTCTGAGTTCCTGGCAAAGAGAGAAGTCAGTGCCAGACAAACACACAGATGTCCTTGCTGTGGAAACTGCTGTGCATATATCTAATGTATCTCTCTCAACTCAAGGTTTTCTGGAGAGATAAGATGTTTTGTGGTTTGTATGTGCTGTGGCCTCTTTCCTTGTGTCTCTCACAGCAAGCTTTGCTTTCTTTCCATGGAAATGACTGAAAGACAGAACTGGGCTGTCTGCTGCATCTCTGTAGTGCCTGAAAAGCAAAGGCAGAACAGGTCAGATTCCCTTAGCTGCAGAGGCTGCACAGAGTGGTTTTAAGTTTGGGGGTGAGACGGAGCTCAAAAATTTGGCTTTGAAGTCTGAAGCATTTGGGGCAGCTTGTAGGAGAGAGCAAACCACCTGGAAAAGCTGACCTGAGAGTGAGGGGCGACAGAGTAGGGACACTGGCCAGAGCTGTGTTTGGCTAAAACAGACTGCTAGCCTCACTGCCAGCTCTCCTCCGTGATACAAGCAAGGGTGGGGAGGGAAGCCTTTGAAGGACATTCTGCAAATTATTTGAAATGAGGAACTTTTACATAAACTGATTTTGCGGAGTAGGATTGCAGAGAAGTCCCAGTGATCCTGGGTATGGCTGGGCCATCTGATGCCTGCTGCATGGCATCCCTGCTTTGGCATTTTGCCAGTGCCCTGCTGCTCTCAGGGACACCTGTGGTCGCCCCTCAGTGAATTTGGGATAGCACTCAATTTGGATTAAAATCCTAGTGATAGTCAGTGTTCATCCCACCCTCCCTGTGCCCAAAGCTGTTGGCCTGAACAAAACCTAAGAGGCAGAAAAAAAACCTAAACCATTTGTAGGACAAGCAGGGGCTGGCATGAGGGTTCTGTGAGGCTGCGAGTGCTGGTGGCCAAGCTTATCACATATTGAGCTGGGAAGAGTCACCCATGTTCAGCAAAAGGAGCAAGACTTTGGTCAGTGATGCCCTGCAAATACGACTCTGCATTACCTCAGCTCATGTTCCTCCACAGCCAAGCACTCTGTGTTCCCTCCAGTGTGTCACCCTTGTGGTAGCAGTACTGCCCACTTGGGAAACAGCGGGAGGCAGAGAGAAGTAATTCTGTGTGCTGCTCTACTGTGTGCAAAGTGAACAGAGGGAAGCAGACAGGTGATTTTAGAAATGTGTTTTCCTCTGAAGAGAGAGATTTTTTTTTTTTTTTTAAAAATCCTTTATGAATTGTCTATGAATTTGTCTCCACTGGAGCTGTCTGAGGGGTGTATTTGAGTGCTTGAACACTTGCCTTTGAACTGAAGAATACACTACCCTCCCGGCTTATGGAAAATACTTGCATTCCTTAATGTCTGATGCTTTTTTCAGAAAGCTTAAGCACCTCTTTCCAACCCTTCTAACCTGAAAGCTCTGGGTGGAAATTTTTCATTTTGGGGTGAAAAGCCAAAACTTTCTGGTTATCTTCAGAACAATGAAACACTCTGTGTCTGTTGAGACAGACATTTTCTATCTTATGCTGCAGTTTTTCCCTTGTACAGATTGACTAGAGAGCCCAGTATCAACATTATTTTGCTTACACTGGCTACTAATACGTTACTGCATTAAAAAAATCTTGATTAAAACAGACACCCTACTTAAGGGTGAGCTGTTAATTTGGTGGAAGGAACCATTCAAGCTTTTGAGGTGGGAGCTGTTCCCCAACTCCACAGAAAGCAGGAACTGAAACTGTCTTTGCTGTTGTATTTTTGGCCCTCGGGTTCATATTGATTTACCCTGTAGAGGATGGTGGACTAAACCAGTGACTGTGTTTCTGGGAATAAATTAAGAGTTTTCTTCTTCAAGGCTTCAAAACTTACTAGCATGGATTATCAGTTAGCATTAAATGAATGACACTTATCTGCACCTTTACGGTACTTTTCAGCAGAGAGTTTAGTAAATGAGCTAAGTGTGGCTGTTACTTACTACCATCATGTGAGGTAAGTGAACATTCACATTTTAGAGCTGAGAGCCTGCTGTATTGGGTAAGGCAATGATTTGGATGGATGTCATCTTGTCAAGAGCAGAATTCACGTGTCTTGCTTTCACCCTATTGTGTAGGAACTGGTGTGCTCCTCTCTCCTCAAGGCAGCAGTCATCAGCATTCCTGTCCCTCTGTTCTTCTAGCCTTCAACTTGCAAATCTTTGTATGATTAGACATTACAATGAATATTTTTTCTGAAATTGGATTTAGTTCTGGCTCCTAAAAGGGAAATCTGTAAGAACAAAGTAAACATTGCTTGGAAACTGGCATGTGGAGGTGATGCTTCATATGTTAACTGTTCTTCAACCAATTCCCATGCCCACATGTGCTGGACTGCAGCAAGATCCAAGCACAGTCCCTTTGTCCGTCCTTCCTTCCCGCTTCCCCTCCCTCCTCCCTCCCTCCACCCCCAGGGAGGCTGTCCTACTATTTTCTATTTTTTTCTTTCCTCCCCCCAATCCTCCCCAGCTGCACATATAAGTCCCTGATCAAGCTGTCCTTGCACCAAAGGACAGCTCAGGAGACGGAGAGTGGGGCCCACAGCAACAGGATGGCTCACGGCATCTTGGGGCTCATGCGGCCCTTGCGGAGTGGACTGAACACGAGCAAAATTCGCCTCATTTACCTCTGTGGTGTGACTGAGCAGCACCACAGCCCAGCAAAGTGGTGGTCCGAATGGAGCTTCAGGTCCACCACGAGCTTCAGCTCCACGAATGGGTTCCAGGATGCCCCTGGGGAATCATGGTGAGTCACATGCAACCTTACTGCATCCAAAGGGATGGGCATGCACCTCTGCCTTGGCCCATGACAGGGAGAGGAAAGAGGCTGGTGTAGCCATGGCCTGTGGGAGGTGAGGGACCAGACCACCACCTTAGGTGAGCAGATGCTGATGGGAGGAATGTGGTTCCAGGACCCAGACTGTGAGGTACTGCTTCCTCCTGGAGCTCTGGTACCTGTCAGAGGTGCTAGTCCCTGCCTCCAGATCTGTGGGGGCCACAGCTAGTGGCTGGGAACCGGCTTGTGAAGGTGACAAAGAGGCACAAGTGTCCTTTGGCCCATTTCTACTGCAGGAACTACTGCAGGCTCTCTGCCAGCCTTTCCTCTCTCTGCTTTAGGGATAGTTCAGGAAGAGATGGTAAAATAGATGTAGTTTGTAGCTCTCCTAAACTAGTATGATCTGGGGCCAGACTGTAATCTGCTAGGCATTGACAAAGAGATCCAGCTGACATCACAGAAAATACAATAAACCATTCTGCTATCTGACCTTAGAGAAAAGTCATAGTGATAATCCTGCTTGGTGGGATTTATGAAGACTCATTATCAATGGGATTTCTTTCTAATTGGTTTGTTGCTTATGAAGTTATCTCTGGCAGTACTTGTAGGCATCTTGCTGGTTTGTACAGCCTTGGAAAGTATCTTTCAGGGAAAACACTGACAGTGGGAAGAAATGATTTCTTGAAACCTCCTTCACTAGTTTCCTGTGTCAAAAAAGGTTTGAGATTTTATTTTTTAAAATGGAATAATCAGTTGGTACACACTGAATTTGAAGTGTTGAGTTTATCACATCCAAAGCTTTGACCATGTATCCTGTGACAGTAATGCCATTGTAAAACAGTTCATCCTAATTGAAGCAAATTTAGTCCAACCAATATTGGTGGTTTTATTTTTTTTAATCCTTGTTAAAAATTACTTTAAAAAATGTGAAAAGAATTTTTTCATCATTTCAAAAACACCAGTAAACAAATTCAAAAGTAAATAAAATAAAAAGCTGCAGACTTTGTTTCCAGCTTTGGGTACCCAAAAGCAGGTGTCTTTCAGAAGAGACTTGAGCCTGGGACTGATTTGAGGGATATAAAGACAATGAGATCAGTATGCAAGTCAGTCTGTTACTGAACTGAACAGAGAAAACATGGAGTTTTCCAAGACTGGGTTTATGTACCCAACAGAAGCACCAATAGTGACAACAAAGCCAAATACCTTACATGTTCCCCATAGTCAGCAAAGAGGGAAGCTGCATTGGTCCTCTCTGCATTGCGGTCAGGAGTGCTTGGCATCATCCGTGCTCTTGAGAATAGTGAAGTCTGCACCCAGGCTTATCCAGAGCCATGAAGGGTGTCTCATGACAGCATCTGTCCTTCCTTTTACCTGACTGGATACCGTGTGTGCTGTGCCTGGCTGAAACTTGGCTGCCTTGGGGCCCATGTAACTGGCAGCAACAGCCAAAGCAAGGTTGGAACTCAGAGGAACTGCAGGGAACAAGATTTGTGGGATGTTGGTGGAGAGATTCTCTTGCAACTAATGTTGATTGAAGCTCTAGGTGCCTCAAGGATAACAGGAATTAAGTTTTCTGTCAATGAATGTGTGGACATCTTTGGGGATTTTTGGATCCAGCAGTCTCTGCAGGCAGTCAGCTCTCATTATCCTGCTGAAGAATCCATTTGGTTGCAGCACTAAGTGAAATTCTATCACTTTACCATTTCTATTATGTAACAAATTATTTCATCCATAAAGATAAACCAAACATTGCCTGGAAACCTGCCTATTTGCCATACAAATGGGATAAATTACTCCGGTCCATCAAAAAGGAAGGGGATTGATTTGTTTTGACATTTGAGAACTAGTCTTTAATAAGAACTAGTCTTTTTTACAAAGAAATATCTGTAGGTGTCTTTTTGAAGGAAACTGTGGTGTATGTTGTCAGCTTGATGAAAGAGAAGAGGGTGGGCCCAGCTTCTGCCACTGAAGAATGCCCTGGGCTTTGGGAGGATGGGCACTTTGGCAGTGCCACACTGAGAGTTACTCAGCACAAGGCCCAGCTACCTCCAGGGTGCTGCCTTCTTTCAGCACAGGAGATGGGACCTTTGGGTAACTGGGACCTCCTATATCTAAGTGAGCATTTGGTATGAACACTAATAAAAAACAGTGTTTGCTCCTGTGCTTCCTCTGGCAAATATGACAGTCTCAGAATATACTGTCTTGGTGAGAAATCCTGAACGCTGCTGTCAGGATAGCAGCCTTCTCCAGATTGGTGTGAGAACCTGGACAGGAGGAGGTGAAATGGATGCAGTTTCCCTCTCATTTGTAGATTCCCTTTCTGCAAGTTATCATTAAGAGAAGCTGATGGCCATGTTCCTAATTCTTGGCCAGATTAAATCTTGCAGGCTGTCAAAATAACTAGCAATTTTTCCCGAGCATGGATCACATCAGCTAGGAAGATGTTAGTCCTGTAAGCTGTGGCTGAGCATGTCTTGCCACAAGAAGGCTCCCTGTGATGGAGGTGAGGAAAGAAGTGGGCACTTGATGGAAGAAAAAGCAGCAGAAAAGGAACAATTGTCAAGTAATCCCCTTGGGAAAGGAAAGGGAAACAAAACATGAATGACAACAGCCCTTCAATGCAGTATCTGATCCTGAGCACTTTGCTTGTTATTGCATCACTTTACTCAGGATTAACATCCCAGGCTTGGGACCTGCAAATGCTCTGCCTGCCTACAGATGCTCCCTCTGCCAGCCAGCCCAAGCAGAGGCAGCATGTGCAGAGCACCTACACTTGTTTGTGCAGAGACAGACATTTATTCTGAGGGCTGTTTGATAAAGTGGGAAATATTCTGGGGCAACTCAAATTTGCTTGCGACTGAGAATTGATAATTTGAATTTTTTTGATGTGCATGATGTAATCCTTGGAGAAACTGTTTGCATGCACATTTCCTCGAAATGCCATGTCTCTAAGCACTCAGCCAAAAGACCTCAATCTTTTGCATGTGCAGAAAAGGGTGGACTCCTCTGATTTTTTGCAAATTTGTCTTACAGCTCTGAGGATCAGGTGACCGTACATTTTATAAATCGAGATGGAGAGCGACTTACGACCACAGCCAAAGAAGGGGAGAGTTTGCTGGAAGTGGTAGTCAATCAAAACTTGGCCATTGATGGGTTTGGTAGGTGTTGCAGAAGGATATGTACATGTTAGGACCAGTGGGTTCTCAGGAACAGTGCAACAGTACATATGCCACTGTGTTCTGCCAAGACCATAAACAAGATTCCCTTTCCCACCAGCTGCTTGCTGGGTGGCTCATCATGCTGTGATGGCAGTGTAACCTCACACAGTCACCACTGGCATTCTAGCAGCCTTTGTCAATGCATTTGGCTGGTAGACCTGATGTAAAAATTTTAAAACTGATTGTGATTCTCCCAGAGAGGAGGCAGGCTGGAAACTGTATCCATCTGTTGTGTTTCCTAGCATCTCTTTTGATGCGCTGCAGATCTGTTAAAGGGCCTTTTCTCGCACTGCTCCTAAAGATGGTATCTCTCACCCCTTTATTTTTCCTGATTTGCTGTCATTCCCTCGTTTCTCCACCAGGTGCTTGTGAAGGGACATTAGCCTGCTCTACCTGTCACCTCATCTTTGATAAGGACACCTTCCAAAAGCTTGATGCCATCTCAGATGAAGAGCTAGACATGCTGGACTTGGCATACGGACTCACTGACACGTAAGCCTCACTGCTGATGGCAGTAGATCCTCAAGCCTCTGAGGCAGATTCTCAGCATGTGGAACCTATTTCCAAGGGGATGGGGCTTGTTCTGTATTATAGTTGTGTCTTGAAAGCTGCTTTTCCTTGAGGCACAGGAAATCTTTAACAGAAGCTATAGTGAAAACCCATCCTGGACCAGACATCCCAGTGTGGGTGGGGAATTTCTTCCTTTACTTTGGGAACAGAGGAAACTCATTTCATGTTTTCTTCTCAGATCGCGCCTTGGCTGCCAGGTGTGCCTTAAGAAGTCGATGGATGGTCTGACGGTGCGGGTCCCCATGGATGTGTCAGACATGAGGAAGCAGCTGGAGGTTGGAAAGCAAAGCAAACAGTAAATGGAAATGGCTGCTGCAAAGCTTACATCCTCATTTAGGTGTGGCAGGGTATTTAGCTTTTGGTTGACATTATTGTTTTTTGTGGCTGGCTTGCAGTAGACCATAGAGGTCTGATTCAGTATAAAAGGCTTATTTGGCAAATCTCTTATTTAAACAAGTCATAATGCTTAATAGGGTCTTTGGTACATATTTTAAGTGCTTAAATGCTCTGCTGAATGCAACTGGAGTGTATGGCTTTATATTTCCATGGGTGGGTGTTAGTAAACATCTCTGCTGTATATGACTTGCTTTCTCCTTTGAAATTTAAGAATTCTGCAGTTCGAGTAACTGCTGAGAATTTTGCAAGGCTTGGCTCTTTAAAAGTGGACCAGACTTTTCCCGGTTTGGAAAGCTTAATAAGAGATTGCTGTTTGCAAGTCAGTGTACTGATGGGCTTGATGATGTAGGCGATTTGAGTTCGGTCAGCAAGAGCATACTGAGGATATTTGTGTGCTGGCAGTTCCTGTAAGCAGCTACCACTTCTATGAACTTGAGATGTTACAGGTCCCTGAATTGTTCTGTGCTGGGAGCAGCCACTATCTCCAAATGTTAGTTTTCTTATTTCTGTACTATCACACATGTCAAATAAAATTCTAATAATGAGGCTTTTAGACCTACAAGATGCACTGTTCTGGTACCATGAGCCTGGCTGGAATAGAATGAGTTGGATGGAAATTTGGTTGGCTGCATTAAGCACAGCACTGCCAGCTAATCAAAGGAGATGATTGTCCTGCTGTACTCAGCACTGGTGGAGCCTCACCTGAAATACTGTGTGTAGTTTTGGGTACTGAATATAAAAAAGACATTATTTTGTTAGAGAGGGTCCAAACCAGGACCATGAAGATGATTGTCAGAACCAAACAGTCTGACTCCATTGCAATTTAATTGATTTATTAAGTGATGATCGAGGACAAGGGACCTACAATCCCACAGCAAGGCAGAACAAGCTAGAAACTCAATCAACAATCCCCAACAAAACTAAAACAGCCATGTGCTGTTTCCCCACCCCATGAGCAGCAGAAAAAGTGCCTCTCATCCGTGCAGGGCTGTCTTATATCCCAGAGTCCAAGTCCTCATTGGTTGGTTTCAGGATCTGGTGTGTCATTGGTTCTCTCATGCTGGTTGTTTCTCATTGGCTCTTTTTCCTGGTTTCGATTGGCTCTTATTGGCTTTGGTTGGCTTGTTGAAAGACCAATAGGAGTCTAGGGGGCCTCCCTATTGGTTGTTTCAATACAGCCAATATAGCGGTTGTGGTTTCATCCCCTCTTGCAAATGAGATGAGAGCATGCCCCTCTCCAGCCCTTGAGTCCCCGGGCTTCTGGCACCCTCTGGTGAGCAATACAATACATTACAACTTACAACTTTATGTGGACCATACATACTTAGTCACGAAAGTCAATACTTCAATAATTTCTCAGAACAATGAAAGGTCTGGAGGGCAAGTCCTATGAGGAGCACTGATTTGTGCTATGAGGTCACTTGATTTGTTCAGCCTGGAGAAGAGGTCAGACCTCTTTGTGCTCTTCAACATCTTCATGAGAGGATGCATAGGGGCAGGTACCAATCTCTTCACTCTCCTGGCCACTGATGGGACTCGAGAAAATGGCACGAAGCTGAGTCAGGGGAGGTTTCAATTAGATCTCAGGGAAAGGTTCTTCACCCAGAGGGTGGTTGGGCACTGGAACAGACTCCCCAGGGCAGTGGTTACAGCATCCACCCTGACTGAGTTAAAAAATAGTTGGGACAATACTCCCGGGCACATTATGGGATTCTTGGCATGTCCTGCAGAAGGCCAGGAGTTGGACTCGATGATCCTGATGGGTCCTTTCCAAGTCAACATATTCTATGATTCTGTGATTTATGAAATTTCAGAGTAACCTTAGGGCCTAGGCCGTGGGGCTGCTGTGGCGGCACTGTGGCGCCAGGGGGCACTGGCGGGGCGCTGGCGGCTGCGAGGGGGAGGAAGAGCAGGAGGAGGCCACGGTGAGGGCGGCGGATCCGCTGCCCTGTGCCTGTCCCGCGTCCTTCTTCTCGCACTGACCGGCCACGGGAAGCCACAACTGCCATCTGTGTCTGATGGTCTCTGGGCACCTCCATGCCTTCCCCCTGCTGACACCAGCCCTGCCCCGCTCGGCATGGCCTAGTGTCCCTGTGGGATCATGCACAGGTGGTGAGTGGCACTCTTGTGAATCCCTGCAATAGGCCTGGTCTTTCTTTCTGATCTTTCATGCAAAAATCGGTACACATTTTTATCCATGTCGAAATTTCATCCTTAGCAGAAGGGTACCTGCAGGAAGGATTTCCTGGCATGGGCCAGAACCATGTGCTGTAAGAGGTGATGTCAGCAGGGTGGATTTTTTGCAGGGCCTCAGCCCTGTTTGGGGACCATGAATGTGGTCATGTACTAGGGCTTCAGGCTCGTGACTGGCATGTCACAGGGTAGCCCTTTACTTTGTCATACATCAGAAAACTCTTCCAGGCTATGCCTGTTTCTCCCAAATCTCTTCTCCAACTTGTCCCAGGTTTACTGTAAAAAAGCAAAGAGAATAAATACAGATTAAATGAAAACAATTAAGCCACCACCTTCAGTAGCACTTCAAGTCTCATCTCCTCCTGATGCTGCCACTTGCAAAGGTAATCTGCAGCTTTGCAG
Source organism: Vireo altiloquus (assembly GCA_013396875.1). NCBI lineage: Eukaryota > Metazoa > Chordata > Aves > Passeriformes > Vireonidae > Vireo > Vireo altiloquus. Next base: position 772,004 of record VZRF01012833.1, read on the forward strand.
TCCCACTCCTCAGTCCCAACCTTGTGAGCTTGAAGCTGGACCCCAGGCTGCTGCTGGAAGATGTCAGCTCTCTGCACACATCCTGGCAGGATGGCAAGGGAGGGAGCAGCTTCTGGCTTGGAAGGCTTGAATGACTGCTATGTTCCTCTTGAGTGTAGGTGACCTCTGAAGAAAGAGTTTCTAGGACAAGCTGTTGTTATTGAAACACAGGGAGTCAAAGTAGCCTGTGCTACTCTGGTGGGGCTGTCTGTCCCATTGAAGGTGCCATGGGATAGTGGAGAGGCCTCTGCACAAGGGAGCTACCTGCAAAGGATGAGGGAGAATATGTCTTGGAAGACTGGGTTTCCTGACTGTTGAAACATCAAAAATAGAATTGAAAAGGTTAAAGTAAACTACAGCTGCCTCGGATACTTCTGTTAATGTTTCTGTCAGCCTGCAGGACAAGGAAAGAAATCATATATCCTGAGCAGAAATAAGATGAGATGAACTGCATGAGTCATTTCTCTTCAAGGCAAGTGAGCTGGACTTATTTGGCCTTGGGCTATACTGGGAGCAGGCCCTGAAGGCTCCTCACTTCCTGGATGGTGACCATGTAGCATGACTTCCTGAGAGCCCGTATCCGGTGGGGCAGTCAGGAGGGTTTTCAGTATGTGACAGGCCAGCATGGTCTAAATGATCTGCAAAAGAGCAGAGAAAGAAGGGAAACCTTTTTCTGTCCCAGAGCTGTACATTAAGGGAAAATGTGGCCTTTCTCGGGGAGAAAGCCAACCAACTGTCTTTGTATTAGTTATTTCTTCTTATGAGCAAGCTGGGGGCTGTGGAACATTTTCAAGGCTGGTGTCTGAGTTGCATTATTGCTTAGCACATGGAAAAGGAGTGCTGCAAATTTCCAAGCCCAGAACTCTGGTTTGTACTATGTTTTGCAGGATTTTTTTTTTGTTTTGTTTTAAATAAAGAAAAATGCTTAATAGGGAGCTGGGTTAGAGCAGCTACCCAGGGGACTGTGCCCATATTAGGCAGCCTAAGGTGAGGCAAGGAAAACTGTGTGTTTTTCCCTGCCTCTCCCAGTGTTTCTATAAACTAATCTCTAAGTTTCTTGTGTTCCTTTTAGGTGATGCAAACTGGGAGCTCTTACTCTGCATTTGGTTCAGGTCCCCTTTGTTTGACCCGAGCTCTGCCACTGAGTTTACAATCTGTTAGCATGTTTAGAATACAGAATAATCTCTCTTCCAAGAACAGGTAGACTTTTCTTACAATTTTAAGTGCTGTTTCACCTTGAAACGACAGGAGTAATGCCTAGACTGCTGTGCTGGCAGAAGGCTTCTTGTCAGCTTGGCCAGCCTGGCAGACCTGGGCTGGGAGGCGAGTGTGTTTCACAGCAGTTCAGTGCAAATGCTACCATCCTCACACAGAGGAGAGGGAAGAAACAGCAAGGAAACAAAAGGTGACACCACCACAACAACAACTTTTATTGTTGTGTGTCTTTTATTAAAACAGTTACAACTGTAGCTCTGGAAAAAAAGACTGTGGATGCCTTGTTGCTGTTCGTGTGTGAGGAAAATTATGGTGGTGGAGGAGTTGTGTTAAGATTATATACACCTTTCATTATACAAGGCCCACAAAGGTGATCTGGTACCAAGAGTGCCACATCTGAGAGTTAAAAACCCTTCATCTAACAAAACAAACTGTATACACTTTGGAAAGTGGGCTCTGGGCTTCTTCCTGGTTCCCTTGCTCTAGTATTTGACTATGTGAATTTGGAGTGTTGGGCCAGGTTTCTGTCCCTGACCCTCATAGGCAGCTGGCAGATGAGTGGAGGGATCTGACACTAGATAATTTTACAGAGGTGGCTTTCCCCTCTATGCAAGGACTGAACCATGGTAGCTCTCATGCAGCTGCATGAGACACTCAGCAGCTTGCAGGGGTACTTATTCCACAAGCACTACCTTTCAGTCATTAGGATTCATGTACTTCTCTTTAACCAATTCACTGTTCACTGAGTAAAAGGATTATCTCTCTGACAGATGCCACCATAGAAAACTCTCATGTAAACTTTCAAATGAACTATCCCAAACCTTTTAACCTTTGAGACTTTTGCCACTCTTTTCTTAAAACAACCTGTCAAACTAATGTGTTGCTCTCAGTGTCTTTTTAGACCTCAGCTGGCAGTGTTACAACCCTCTAACAAATCCCACTGTGTCTGTGGCACTTCTGAGCATGGTTTTGAGTGGAATCATAGGGATGCTCCAGGAGTCCACTGGCTGCATGTCTTTGGTGGTCCTTACCAGCAGCCTGCTTAGTGCATCCCTGCCTGGAATTTCCCCAAACTCAATTCTGCTGGAGCACACTGGGCCACATACTCTGCTGAGTGGGAACTGTTTCTCTGAGCCAGCATCCGTGATGAAACCTGGACAGTTTCAGTGTATGGACTGACAACTTTCTGGACAGATGTGAGTTTGCTTCAGCATCTACTCAACAACATTCCTGACAACTTCCACAACTCCTTGACCTCATGCTAAAACCAAGCCCTGCTCAAGTCCCTCTCAGCACGACTAGGAATTTGATTAGTTGCCTCATCCACACTGCCTCAAGAAAGGGGCATTAGCATTGACAGAATATTGTCAGCTTTCACTAGGACTGAAACTCCTAGCTACTGAGCTACTCCCAGACGACACTGAAAAACATTCATAGCTCTGTCAAAGTGACAGTGCTAAAATCCTTCATAGCAACTGTGTCTCTGTCAAATGCTAACTTTGGGGAAGGTATGAGAAAGAAAGAATCACTGCAAAATTAATTCCAGAAAAAAGCAATCTCGGGCTTAAAATGTTACATATGCTGTCTGTCAGTGAATGGTGGACTTTAGACTCTGGGCTCCAGCTGCTGATAAGATAACCCAGCCTCAACCAGTAATGGATGTAGGCTGTTAGCTAGACCACAGCGGACAACAGATGAGCAGAGTGAAGCAGCAGTGATTTCTGGAATGGAGGTGAAGGATCTTCCTTTGGATGAATGCTGGTGATGAACAGTGAATAACAGTGGGTTTTGTGCAAGTGTAAAGATTTTTAACTAATCCTTATGGAGCATTAGCTGCCCCAGTTGTCCAGTCATCCACACACATCAGCAGCTGATTGAAGAAAATAAAGCAATGTTTCTCTTTTCCTGCTATAAAAAAAAATGGAGTCAGGCCCTATGCAGGTTGGCTAATTCATGGACAGGGAGATTCTGGTGGTATTCAGTCCACTACACACCCAGCCAGTGAAGTCTCTGCCATCAGAAAAGGACATAAAGAAAACACAAGAAGAGCCCGTCCCCCCCGAAATGAGTATTGAACCCCATCATTACATACACATTAGTGTCACTTTACACTTGTTACCCCATGCCTCCTAAATTCTTCACACCTGATCATATATTACAGAATATTTTCTGTTGCACATACACAAATATTTAGTTGCTCCACCTCCATTGCCTTAAACAAATGTCTCTTCTGCAAACATTGCTGTGTCATGCTCCTCTGTGGCCACCTCTGCCAGAGGCTGGCTCCTGACCCACTCCACCCTGCTCCGGAGGAGTTCCTTCTCCACCGCTTCCACCTCTGCTGTGGGGCAGGACTCAGTTTCATCGTGCTTGAAATACTCCTTGATGGTGTTTCGGATGGAGTCAGGGAGGATGATGCGGATGGTGTGGCTGAATGTGTCAAAGCCCTTGCTCTGGGGTGGCGCCTGCGCCATTTCCACTGGCTGTCTCTGCAGCTCCTCAGGAGCCGAGGCATTGTGGGGGCTCTCTCTGTGCTTCGCCTGCAGGGATGGGCCTGTTGGTTTATGGTGGTAGCGTCTGGAGATGGACTGGAGGACAAGGGGGGTGTTCTGCCCATAGAAAACTGTCTGGGGAATGTGGACTCTCACAGTCTGCAAGCTCCTGGACAAGCTCTGCTCACTGCTGCTGCTGGATGACTCTCTGCTGCTGGTATTTGTCACAGATCTGTCTTCTTCTCCCACCTGAGACCCCCAAGAGCTTTCTTTATTTGGGGCCACATAAAAAGTTATCTTGGTGCGCTTCAGGCTTTCCTGGCTCAGAGGACAGTCATCAATGCCTTTGATTTCTATGTTCTTCACTGTCTTCTCCCTGTGCTGCTGGTGGATGACCTGTGTGGACATCTCGCTGGATGGGCTGACAGCTGGGAACTCAGAGCTTTGTTCAAACTCTTTGGTGTAATCCTGGCTCCTGAGCCCTGGGTCAGGGCACCCTGAACAACTCAGCTGTCTCTCCTCTTCTTCCCAGTCAACGTTAATGAATGGGCTTCCCATGGCAGCTCTGCTCACACATGGAAAACTTTTCTGGTCTCCAGAGCAATGAGTGCTCTCTCCAGCCTTGGGTTCATCTTCCTGAAAACTGTCCAGATTGCACAGATGTAAAGGCACAGGAGATGTGAAGGATTTGTGCCACTCTTTTTGGGACCTCTTGGCAGCTGTGGGAGACACAGCATGAAGCCTGGCAGAAGTGCCAAACATGAGTGGCAGGGATGAGACATCTGTGGGACTAATGGCTGATGACTCTGAGCAGTAGGAGAAAGCACTATCTAAGGAGCTGAGTGAGGAGGCAGACGGAGAGGTGGTGGTAGAGGACAGGCTGGAGAAGCTGGACCTGTTGGACAGGCTGGACTTCTGAAGGCTGAGCTGCTTCACCCTGGAGGTGGTCTGAGGTGATTGCCACAAGTTTTGCCTGGCCTTATTAACTCCAGGGCTTAGGCTTTCATCAATCAGCTTCTGGCTCTCCATCTGCAGCTGCCTGAGCCTGTGGATGTAGTCTGTGTGGCTACTCATGATGGTGGCATCACAGCTGGACTGGCGGGCCACTGGCTCGTGGCTCTGTGCCGGCAGCTGGGAGCTGAGGCAGACGCTGGGTTCTGAGGAGCAGCGGTCCCTGGCTGGGCTGAGTGAGCGTATGGAGCCAAGGGAACAGAAGGAGCCATCCTCCTCCAGGAGCTCATAGCTGTCCGCACTGGCATTGGTCCGGGCTTTGCTTTGGTAGCAGGCTGTGATCTCACTGAACAAGTCCCAGTCTTCCTGATCCTCATCAAGTAACAAGCTGCTGGGTGGTTCAAACATGGCATCTGTTTCAGATTCCAGGTGGTGCTTTGGCCCTTCTGGATCACAAATGGAAAACTCCAGCTCATCAGAGGAGTCATCATGCTGAGCCAAGCCTATGTCTGGGGAAGAGGACACAAATTAATTCATTGCCATATATAAAGTACCTCACAACCAAAACAGGGAAATTATATCAAGTCATGGAAAAACAGATGATCCATTATTCTCACAGGCAATAATAAAAATTCTGGCTTGATGACCTAAGTTTTCACCGCTGGCCTGTATTCATAGGATAGTTAACAGACACAACTCTCTTTCCATACAAACCATGTGGTTCAGCTTTACAGAACTAACCAGGAAAATAAAAAGACTGCTGGGACATGGCAGTGCTAAGGCTACACTAAATTCTTGCAATGGCTAGAGTAAGTTTAGCAGCAGCCACAGAGAAAGACAGCCATCCCTGGTGACACATTGGAGGTTCTGCACCTCAGCCTTCTGCTTTGCTATCTCTTCCTGCCTATGCTTGACCAGCAAAGGGAAAAAGAAACCAAACTGGTTTTCAGTGCTTTTCCTTAGAAGAAACATGAAGGTAAAGCAAACTCTTTTGTCTGAGGACTACCTGTTAAAAGATTTTAAATATTTCTGGAAGATTTGCTACCACCAACTTACCCAGAGATTCTGCTGAGTTTTTGGATTTCTTTTTGTCAGGTCTTTGGAACAAGGAAGCAATATCACCCCCAAAAATCTCTCCTGAGTTTTCAATCAGAAACTGCACTAACAAGGCCACCTGGCAAAGACAGGAATCCACAGATTCAGTTTCATGAAAATAGAGCCAACCATTTACAGCAAGTAAAATCATACCCAGATTACTCTCTTTTTTTTTTTAAGATGTAATTTCCTCAATAAGCTGTTAATAGTGTGGCAGTGCATCTGTATGAACACCTGAGGCAAGAATATGAACTATATGAACTGGTACTGTGAGCCAGGTATAGCACATTCTACAATTTTCCTCACTATTGCTTACACCTCAGAAGCTACAAGCAAGCATTCGTCCTTTCTAGTACACTGTCATGCTCATTGCTTACTTTGTCCCAGCTGAGGTGGCAATGCCCAACTTAAGCTGCTCCAATTTTCTTGTGCTTGCTTGACCATATAGGAAGTTCATCTGGTGAAGCAACCACCGCTTCCCTTTTCACCCTGGACAGTCTGAGGAGCTAAACTCCTCCCAGCATGGGCACAGCTGCATAGAGGAAATGATGAGGCCTGGATGCCACTCAGCCACTGTCACTGGCCCTGTGCCTTCCTTTAGACAACAAAAGGCAGTGCCCATAAAAAGCAGTGAAAAGGGAACACAAAGGTGAGGCCAAACCTATGGAAGACTACCTTCTTTGTAGACCGGCTCTCCTCTTCAGGCCCAGTGGGACTTGGTAACCACAGCATATTGGGTGCTATGCAAAGAGCCAGGTTAAAGGCATTCATCTGATTCACTCCAGAATTCTGTTCAATATGATGGAGGACTCCAAAGAGGTGTCTGAGTAAGATGAGGTTGGCCTCTGGAAGCTGGTTGACGAGACTGTTCAGGGGGTGGGAACAAAGGAAAACAGTGCTGTTCACAAACATCTGCTCTTTGAATACTAGAAGTTACATCCCAAAGTTTTTTCTCCCTTCTGCCCCTTTGTACCCAGCCTGAGACATCCACATTTGATAATAAGGTGAGTCCGTGTCACTCCCCTCCACTGACTCATGTGAGAGCCACAACTCTGCATCCATATTGCTCACCTGCTCTGGTCACAGAGCTGGAGGGACAAGGGACTTGGGTTCAGAGCACATGGGAGGGAACCCACAATACCTTGACAAAACAGGGACTGCCCAGAGGAGACAGGAGACAGCTCCAGGCCAGCAGCATGGCAGACCATGTCACTGCTGTGTCCTGTGCCATGGAGACCATGGAGAAAGAAGGCCCAGGCTAAATGGTAAAGTTCAAAAACTGAGCTGAGCCATGGTTGAATATACTGGATATCCAACAGGAGGCTGATAAACTGCTCTTGCTCATGGCAGCAGTTTCAAGGCAGTAAAGCTGTTTTCAAGGTCCCGGTCACCACCTTGACAGGGCTGTTTCTTCTAACTGCCAATATGATGATCAGCCTCATTTCGTGCACATAAGAATAAAGTTACTGTCACTGAAGATCTAATTCTGCTACCATTGATGCTCTCCTGGTGGTTGAATTATTGTGCTTTTTCAGTTTACTTGTTCTGGTAATTTGAAGTAATCATCAGAGAAGAATTTTTTAATGACTTTTTTTGGGTCATAAATGTTAACAGTGTTCAAAAAAGACCCTTGAAAAGAAAATTTTCTGATCAGTGACACTGGCAATCGGCAATAGCTCCTCCACTGTGGCCTGGAGCATTGCCAGTAGTCTCCCAGAAAATGAAGGCTATTCTTAGGATCATATCCTCCCCCTTTTCCCACCAAACAAAACTTTTACAAAGGCTTTTACAAACCTTTTGATAGCTTCAATCTTATGTGCCCGATTTTCTGTGTCCACAGCTTCCATCCACAGTCCGTGCATGTCTGAGGATAGAACACTGTCAGGTATATTTCGGAGAAAATCCTGAATTAAATATATATATGCAGAGCAGTCTGGTCAGTTTTGAATTCCTGGTTTCAGTTTCACAATGCATATAGTCACTGTTTATTCATATTAAGCACAAGATAAAACAAGGCATGACACAAACATGTTTATTCTCCCCTCCCATTACGACCAAACTGTCCTCCTCAGGGTCTTCCATGGCAGCACTGCAGGATGAACAGGCAGCCCTCCTGTTCTGTCCCTTCTCCAGAGTAGGACTGACCTCCACTCCAGCAGAGGACTCAGCCCTGAGGCTCTGCACAGATCTCTCTGAAACATTTCTCAGCTAGGACTGCTGTTTTTTCTCAGGGGACTCAACAACTCAGTGTATGTCTTGTGTTGGAAAGTACCTGAATATCAGGCCAACAAGAAGAAGGGGATGTTTTTTGGATACTTTGGTGCCTATATTATTCTGACCAAATTTAATTGCCTGTGCAAAATATAGGCTTTTCCTTACTGAAACATGGGACTTATCACAAGCTTCATCCCCCACCCACCACAACCCCTCTGCTTGGATTTAGCAGCTGCTTTCCCTTGTGCTTGCTGGCTGATCAGAGGGTGAAGGCTTGGGGTCCAGAGCACAGGTCAGCTCCTTTAACCTGTTTTGGGGGCTGCAGAGCAGCTGCCCTCAAATGGCACAAGTCCTCCTTCTGCAGCTTCTTCTTTGCATTCAGAAATGACAAAGAACATTTGTGCTGCTGCCACCAAAGGGTTTTATGCATATGTAATGCAGCATCTCTCATGTTATTTGGCACTGTATAGACATCATGGCTATTTTGCATATCAATGTATTTCCTGCTGGAGGTGGTTTGGTACAGGGAGCTACCAAAGGAAGCCCCATCCTGAGGGGCTGCACATGTCTGCATGTGAAAACCAGCATCACAGTGTCGGGCAGATACCTCAGTGTACACAGACACCCCAAGCCATCAGGTGAAAATGTTCTTTACTGGAAAAGGCTTTCTGTTCCCCCGAAATCCTCCCTACCCATAAAGACTCATAGCTTCCTTAAAGAAGGAAGGTACCATTAGCCCAGACAGCTGAGTTACTTGGCCACATACCGTGATGACTGCTGCAGCCACAAAGACTGACTCTCCATCCATCTGAACATCATCTCCAGAGTTTAGCTTCTCTTTCAATTCCTTGCAAATCTTGGCATTGGCAGAACGTCTGAAAATGCCCTTAGTAGAGGGACCTTCATGGTACAAGAGGAGCAGCATATCCTAGGAGAAAACCCAGTTGTACTTAAGAGACTAACACTTTATCCTCTTGTTTGTGTATATTATATATCATGTCTTGCAACATAATTAGCCTAAGACCAAGTCAGTAATGGGAAGGAAACAATACAAGAGATTTATCCTGATCTAATCAGGGACAAGAACCCGACAGCCAAGTTGCAGATACAGTTCATGCGGGCATGCTTATCCTGTGGCAAGTGTGAGCCCAGGGGACTCTTGCAGTGAGTGAGGTCTAGGCTATGCAGCATGGCAGGATCCACTGACATTGCCCTTGTCAGCTGGAGATGACCTGGTTGGAGACACCCATTGAAACAGGACAGACATCTGTGAATGAAGTGATAGGGATTACCCAGGTTGTTCCCACCCTTGTTACTGAGCTGAATCTGAATCACAAGTAAACAATGGTCCTCTTCTTCACTCAATCCTCATAAATACGGCAAATGGCTTTAAATTTTGGGCTAAACACATCAGTTTATGTCAAGACAAGCAGTCCAGGCTGCTGCTTACCATGATTGGCTTGGGAAGGATTCCATCAGGACAGACAGAGGACAGGGACAGGCCGAAGAGCTTCCGTGGTGTGGTAGGGGACTGTGAAGGAGGGCTGCCCGTGGGGGTGCTGGTGCTGCGGCGCAGGGCCCAGTTAATCAAGGACTTCTTCCTCTTGGTGTGTTTCTGCAGTGACTCTGAAAGAAAACATAGACCTTCATTACACACCTGTCTGTCCTCCTGCTGTCCAGTGAGTGATCTGTAGTGGAGGCAGAGTTCCCAGCAAAACAAGGACTTTCTACCTTTGCGTGTTTATTAACTGCACTCTTAATGGGGATGGTTAGACAACATACATCAGTGAAACCACTTGTTCATCTTTCAACCATCAGCAAAACTCTCAATCACCATTCTTCAGGGAACCTTGCTGTCTCTGCAGTGTAAGAATCTCTTCACTGTTGTGACCAGTGACAGAACTTGAGAAAATGGCATGAAGCTGAGTCAGGCAGGTTTTTAGGTTAGATCTCAGGAAAAGGTTCTTCACCCAGAGGGTGGTTGAGCACTGGAACATGCTCTCCAGGGAAGTGATAACAGCATCAAGGCTGTCTGAGTTCAAGAAGCATATGGACAATGCTCTCAGGCAGATGGTGGGTTTCTTGGGGTGTCCTGTACAGGGCCAGGACTCAATGATACTGATGGTTCTCTTCCAACTCAGCATTTTCTATTATTCTATGATTCTATTCTATGACTTGCAGTTGAAGACTAATGAAGGACTGAAAGCTAAGTCTGAACATTTGTACAGAGAAATTTCACCTCTCTGCAATCTCTTCCTCTTTATATTACATTCAGATATGAGAGAAACTCTGGGATACATGTATGATGCCAGAAGTGTTCAGCACTGCACTGGAGAGCAATAAAGTCTCTATCTGGCTCTATCTCACTCCTGTAGCCCTTACCTCTCCTCAGCTGCATCGGAGCTTGGAGTCTGGGTTTCAGGACAAACTGACACTGTTTTTCCTTTGGGAGCTGAGCAAGGAAGGAAGCCTCTGTCCCATCAGCCAGGAGAGTGTTATTGTTGGTTCTTTGTTGCTGTTCAGCAGAGTCCCGGAGACAGCTCAAGGCGATACTGAAGGGATGCTCATGCCCTGTAGAGCAGAGTTGTGTAAAGAGCAAGCAAAGATGCAGAGCTATGCTAAAACCTCTTATTGTTATTGGAAAATTCCAGCACTCATGAACGCCATGATGAATGCCTAGCACTTAACGGACAAAATTCAGTGGTTTATCTTCTATTTCTGAAATCATCCCCTACAGATCTGTAGCACTCTTCTCCATTGTGATTGTCCTCAAGTCCCCCATATACACACCTATTCTCCCTCAAGCCTGAGAAGTTTCTAAAACCTAAACACAAAATGTTAAAAAGAAAAGTTTTCAAATAAACAGTCTGCAAAGGCATTGATACTCATGGCCTACATGTGCTTGTGAGGTCAGTTTAGTATTGGATTAAGGTAGGAATTCAGAAGATAACAACCCATATGCAACAAACTGGGTTTTCAATATGATGCAATATTTTGTGTGGAAAGCAGTTTCATTATTTGTGAACTGAAATGCAACGAAAACTAAGTGAGTACCAAGAAAGTAAGATAAACATCTTAGCTGCTTAACTAGAGGCTTACAAGTCATCAATAGATCATCTAAAAATTCTGCTTCTTTCAGTTGCCAAAGTGCTTTCCTCTAGAATTAACACACTCTTGCTGAATGACCACCTGACTGCAGCAATTTGTTTGGTTCTGACAGAGCCCAAAGGCACAGGGCTTGGGAAGTGTTAGGAGATGCTCTGACAGACATCAGTGGACACCTCTGTCACAGACAGCAAAGGTGAGATGAGGCTGCCCCACGACCTCTTGCTCTCCCTGTGAGGAGATGCCTGCAAAGCTGAGCAGGAGAGTAGGACCAGCCTCCAAGCCTGTAGCCCTGCAAGCTCATACCAGCAGCAGGAGTGAATCAGGCTTTGAGGCATGTCCTACCCCTGCTTCACATCTGTTGCAAAGAAGGTACTTTTTAGGCCAGCCTAAAGATCTCCCATTTACATGGAGCATGTGCTGAAATGTATGATGGGCTCCCACCCAGAAATGCACAGATTTGCTTGGAAAACGGAGGTAAGTGTGAAGTTTTTCAAAGATGTCACCATGCTTTGATTAAATGTGGATGATGAGACCATAAAAGCCAAGTGCCATCTCAGAGCAGCTTGATCTCCCATCAGCAAGTGTCCCTACCATTGCTTTTTAAGTGAAGAGTGCAATGTTTGTGATGTTTCTCTGCCACACACCCTAGAGTCATTTATCACTTGTTCCTCTGGTGCCAGAATTAAGCACCAAAATGATGCACAGTATGGGAGGGCTCTTACCAATGAGAGGGTAAGCAGGCTCATCTTTTCCTGATACCACCCACAGGTGGTGTTCACTGGTCTTGTCCTGTTGGGTGAGGAACAGAAAAGAAAATGTTAGTTGAGACGGGCCAGAGTGAGGGTCCATGAGGTTTCCCTCCACTCAGAAAGCAAAGGACAGCAAATCTAGACTGGTCCACACCCACACTGTCCTGTAAACCAGATGTTGCCAGCATCTTTAGGTAAGATCTGTCAACTGCCACTTACAGGGAGCCCAAGCTGTAGAAGGGACTTCTTCATCACACTCTCTGCAGTTTCCACATTGGACACGTTGATGGCAGTAGTCTAGAAAGGCAAACAGAGAAAATACAGGAAGCTAATACAAAGGTGAGAAATTTGGTTGCAGTTTCTTGTAGCTTGAAAATCTGGGGAAAATGTCACATCTCTGTCTAATGACTGCATTTACTAAATGTTCATGGTTGGATGAGCTGTATGAATTTGAACTACACCAGAAAGGATGATGCCTATACAACATGAAAGCTATTCTCCACTACTTCTTCTGTAGTGGGTCTATTATACCATCCAAAGATTTCATCCAGCAGGAATCACAGGAGGTGGGTGGTGCTCAAATGCTGTGTTTGATCCCATCAGTGTTTGACTGATTATAGTGCCACTGTCACTCAAAAGGGTGAACATGGCACTGCTCATCAACCATGAGTGTCTGGGGTCACTCTTTGAGGGAAGATTATCCAGGAAGCAAATGTGACCCACCAAGTTTGGCACAAAGCCAAGAAATGTATGCTAGACTGGGACACATTCCAGTAAATTAGTTCAGGACAACACATCAGTGACTCTGTGATCAATATCTCCAAGTCATAGCACTGGAAATAGCAGTTGACTGGGCACTCAGCCACAAACTGTCATGAATTTTGAAGTGAAGCAAAAAGACAAGAGAAAAGAAGCCAGAGGTAAAGAATAATCTTAAAAATTAAGTGCTCTTTGGTAAGGGTCTGCTTACCTCATCATTTCTCAAACCCTCCAAATGGGCTTCCAGTGGGAAGGATGCTAATACCCAGATGCACACCCTCTAAATCTTTTTAGGTGAGACTTGAATTTGAAACTGGAATACCAGCACAGCCCTGCCTTCCTCCCCTACTCCACAGACCCCTGTGTAGTCTTGATCTGATGAGCAGGTTCTTAGCCTTACTTACGGAAGAACAGTTGTCATCATCCAGCACAAAGATCTGAAGGGTCGTATTCTTCAGATACTCATTTTGTTTTACCTCATTGATATGCCTGAAAGTCAAAGAAAAGGGGAAGGAATATAATTTCCCAACCAAATTTGAGAAGGACCCTAAAGTTTGGATGGGACATCCTCCTTGGCACTGTAATCAATACAGATTAATTATGACCTATATGAATGTAATGTTCATAATGTGGTCACACACTCTTACTGGCTTCTTTATCCACCTGGAGCCCAAAGGCTAACAATCCCCCCCCCCCCAGTACTTCAGTGCAGATAAATGTGTCCTGGATAGTACCTTCCAGTGTTCCCTCAGGATCACTACTGTTCTCCACAAATCAGAAGATTTTTCCCTCTTTGTCCCTATATAAGCACTTTTGTCTGGGTGTTAGTGGAAGCAACATATAAAACATAAAAGGAAAAAAGAAAGAACTGTAGTCTCTAGAGGCAATGTAATAAAAATTTTAGTTAAAATCAAAAAACATCTGAAGAATCAGTAACACTTGTGACAGTTCCATGGTGATTAGCAAAGTCAGCCTCCAGCTCCAAAGGAAAAAGGATGCTCCAACAATATCATCCTCGGATGGATCCCCTTTTTCCCCAACTGTTAACACCAATTTTGCACTCTCCCAGGGCATCTATATTCAGATTTCAAAAGTGGATTTTTCAAACAGTACTTTGACACTTAACATGCTGAAAATCAGAGCACAATCTGACAGGTAAATTTCTCCAAGGCCTATAGAAGAACCACCTAGAAGGAGGATGAAAGGAGGGTCACTTACCACAGTAATGCTGACAGCCATCGTTCCTTCACATCAGCTGAGCTGAAGACAAAAAGGGAGGCAGATCATCAAACAAGTGCTGAATGGGTAACAGCCTTTGGAAACTCTACCCAATTTCATTTATATATGGCTGTAAGTCAAAGTTGTTTCCTGCAAAGCCCTGGAACAAAAGCACAGTCCTTTCCTTCTTTTGTTCTATTTTAACAAATAACAAAAATAATAATAACAAAAAAATCCCAGCAACAAACTGGACCACTGGTTTCCTGTCAGACTAGTGAGTGTTCAGATAAGGGACAAATCCCTTTCTGTGGAGTTTACTCATCTTGTGGGCCCTCCTTATTGTTGCAGTGTTGTTTAATTGCTATTTTCTTTCTCCTAGTATTTCCTTCCCAATGTCTGCTGTTCCTAGAAGCTTTTGATGCCAGCACAGGTTACCCAGGTTTCAGGGTAAGAAAATGGAAAAGGAAATGAGCCCTTTAATCTCAGTCATTGTTTCACTTGACATATGGGAGACCTGAGTATCTACTGGGATGCAGGGGGAGGTCTGATGTCTGATAAGATACCTGAAGGTGACAACATAGTTGGTGATAGGCCAGCCGATGACAAATGAGTTCTCAGGACTCATCTTTTTCTCTGTCACTTCACTGAGACAGGTGCCGGTCCACACTTCACTCAGGTGCACTTGCTTTTTCAGCTTCAGGCTGGAGGAGGATCTACAATGGAAATTATTAATTCCTTAGGCCAAAGACTAACATCTTGACTTCCAGAGTCTGATCATGCACCCTTCCAGTCCTGCCGTGACAGCTCTTAATTTATATGTGGCAGAAGGAGTCAGACCGAAAATCAGTTTTGTCCTTCTACCTCTTGCCCTCATGATGTATCGTCAAGCAGCTTCATACACCTGGCGGCAAAACTGATTAGACAACCTTTCCTTTCAGACAAATGGAGTAAAATACTAATACCAAGACAAATTTTTAAAAGTGGAAGGTGGAAATGCCACATTTTAGATCCACATTTCTAAAGAAGCATTGTTTTGGAGGCTGCTGGGTGCTCCACAAATAGATCAGAGCCTCATAGAATCACAGAATCTCATGAGTTGGAAGGCACCCACATGATCATTGAGTCCAACACCTGGCTCTGCACAGGACAGCCCCAGAAATCCCACCATGTGCTGAGCCTAGCTTCAACAGCACCTGCTTAGGAAAAGGAATGAGTGGGAATTACTCTTACTTGGACTTGGCAATGACCAGCACATCACTGAACAAAATCAGATGTCTTTCCTGGGTCTGCAGGCCCACGGTTAACTGTACTCGCTCGTCCAGGATGAAGGTGGAGCCTGGGCTGCTGAACACCCCACTTGGCAGTCCATTGTCTGAATGGGAGGAGGAAAGAATAGTTTCCCTGGAGAAGTAAGAAAAATCACAAGACTTTGTCAGAAGCTTTTCTTAGAAGGGTTTGTGATTGGACACAGGCATCTGTTTTGGAGGAGCCTGATAGCCCCGTGCTTCTCTCAGCCCCTATTTCTCTCTATTATGACCCATATTTGCCTGCCTCTGCACAATTAACTTTACCAGCCTCAGACAGATGGAAAACTGCCTAAATGCCCACACCAAATCTTGTGAGGTTAAGCTGCTGAAATGGTAGTTTGTGAGTGATTTCTCACTCAGGTAAAAGACTTTCTTCCTGCATATATGTGTGAGCTGTGACTTGAACATGGAAACCCCATGGCTCATGGTGCAGCTCAGCTGGGTGTGGGGGGCACTGCCCTTTCTGCACATGTTTTCCATCCAGACTGAACAATTTGTCAGCACAAGAGTTGCAGCATAAAGAAAATGAACTGCATGTACTCATCTAATTCCAGACATCTGATTCTGGCTTGCCTGGCTGCCATCCAGCTTGTTGTTTTCGCTGAGATTCATAGAGGTGCTCACCATTTCCAAAAAACCCTGAGGGTTTTTGCATGTTGACTGCAGTAAACAAGGCAGCATGGGGATTGAACCAGACCCTCTCCCTATGCTATCCCCAGCTGGAAGAGCTCTGCCAAGTGCAATCTCCTCGCTTGCACCTCAGCACCCCCACAGAGCACCTCCTCACCACTGCTCCAGGCTCAGGTCAGCTGGCACACAACAGCTCCCACAGCCATTTTTGGGTCTCAGCATGTGGGATGTGCTAAGTGAACATGGAAGAGTTCTTGTTCACACAGTGTTTTCATGTACCTGACTCTGATTTAATTAGTGAACCTCTGGGACATGGCCTTAGATTGACACAGAAAAACACTCACAGAGATCCTCCTGTTTCTACACACAGACAAAAACGTGTGTCTTGCTTGCAGGCAAGGATACTTGCCTTCCCTTCTCCCCTCAGCAATTCTGCTCTACCCTCTACTGCTCTACCCTCTAGTCTGAGGGCACTCTACACAAACAAATAAAAAACCACACGAGCTTTAAGTGTAATATTTTTGACATTGTTGGTCTTCTCTCAGTTTCCACTGGCCTCATAACTGAACTCATTTGATTTCACAGGAGTAAGGTTAAAATGAGTCAGTAGTTGTTTTACTAAAATCATCCCCCAGTCACAGGAACATCTGCACTCTGGCAAACAGAAATTCCCTCTTTCCTCCTCACCTCCCCAAAGCCACCAACAAGTGAATCCTTGGCTTATGCAGCTGTGGGGTAACAAGTGAGAAGCTAAATAACCTTCAGATATAATAATAAAAGGTCTCCATGTTCATCAGCTGAGCAACGGGAGCCACAACATCTTACAATCCCAGCAGTGGATTTCCTAAAGCTGGAGGATTACCCGGCTTTATAAACACAACGGCAGGCTAGCAAAAAAATCTCGCTGATGCTCTGGTGGCCTAAGCAAAGATGGCATTGGACCAGCTCCCTCCATAGCAATCCATCACAAGGAACATTTAAAGCTTCCCTCCCTCACAAGGATGTTCTCCAGCCAAATAAAGTCAAGAATTTGTTTCTCTTCTTCACTTTTTTTTTTCCCTCGTGCAATTTAGAGGGGGTGGGAGGAAGGACAAAGAAGTCACATAATTTTGTCAAATGACAACAAAATGAAAATCAGTCCTGCCCTTCATATTAAATGATCCGGTCTCGATGACCCCCCCTCACACTCATTCCAGAGAAGCAGCATGTACTGTGCATCAATCACCAATGGTGTGATACAAAAGGGATATTCTTTGGGAGGGCTGATCCAGATCAAAATGTCAATCAGTTCAGCTTTATCATCTCTTTCTTACAAAGAAAGAAAAAATCAAACTAAATAAATCCCTCAGGAAATGTTATTTACAAGACTGCTATCAGAACAAGGCAGAAAAGACCATGGTATCCCTTTATCTGTTTCTAGCAGTGACACAGTACTGCAGGAGGAAGGGGGGATGAGGTCGAGGAGGACTCAGCTCCCACTGTTGGACTGAGGTGCTCAGCTCAGGGCTAAGTAAGCACACAGAGTTTCAGCAGAATCATGTCTAGCATGTGGCTGCCTGACTCTGCTGCTCCTGGTGCTTCGCACTGCAGGAGCAAAGCACTGGCAGAGACTCAATGGAGGTGCATGCAAGGGAGGCAGCTTTCTGCTACCCCAGCTGGTAGTAAGGGAAAGCTGTGGTCCTCTGACAGGGACATGGCTCTCCTGGAGCATGTCTGGGTCTGGTGGCTCTTCCAACAAACAACCTGAGCTGCTGCCATCCTGCACAAGGCTGTCCCACCTCATGCCTCCCACCACTCCCTCCACCTCCAGAAGCAGCTCCAGCCCCCTAACCTGCCCAGGTGTACCTGTAGCTGAGCCAGAGGCAATTCTCAGGGCTGTCCCTCCCCCTGGCAGTCCAGCAGATGGAGCAGGAGCTGCAGAGCTCTGGCAGTGAGTAAGCTGGTGGTGGCTGCACAGGGAAATGCTGAGGTGGAACACCAGGATGCTCCTCAGTGGTGCTAAATGCTGCATCAGCCCATGTCCTGCAACCCACCACGTCTGTCTCATGCCTCATCTCTCTTCACCTGCTCCTGCCTGCCCCTGCTGCAGGACCAAATTGTCCTCAACATCGTTAAATGAATTTGAAAACCAGTTCGATTTCCATCTGTATAGGCAGAAAGATGGAAGCAAGAATCAGAAAGGTATTTCCTCTACCTGGAATTGGACTTTGATTTGCCAAGAGCTTTAGTAATGGCAGATGAGGTAGATCGTCTTCTTTGGACGATGGGCTTCATCTTCTGCAAGACAAAATGACATTCAAGTTAGCCTGGCCACTTTGGAAGCAGACCTGCTGCTCACTGCACTCTACACATTTTCTTTTTGTCTAGGTAATAGTCATGAAACCTCAGCACTGAAAGCCATGATCTGTGCTGTCAGACACCTCCCCTCCCCTCCCCGATCATTAAAACACTTCTCAATTCTCACATTTATGTTTTCGCAGTCAAATCTCAAACTAATTATATGAATAAACAGAGGGAAAAACCCAAAGTATGAAGTTCAAGAAAAACTTCCAAACACTCATACCATGGAATATTAGGGAAAGGTATAAAAGTACAATTTAAAACTGGACCAGACCAAGACATGAAGAGCATGTAATACTCTAGGGAGCTGTACTTTGTCAGCTGGAGAAATGGATGAGGTTCCTTAGTGGATTTTTCTCTAGTTTCATTTTCCATGACTCACAGGTCCAGCAAACAGGCTGTTACTAGGCCCCTCTCCAGGTAGCCTAACCTCAAGACATTTGTGTCTTTTTTAACAGCCACAGCCACTAAGTCTTGTATAAAACAGAAGTGGGGTGACTTCTGTCAGAGTAATGGTGAGAGAGAGTTAGAAATGATAACTATCCAAGTCAACATACACAGAGGTCACAGGTCTCCTTTTATTTGCTAAATAAATTTTGTGCTGGAGAAAGATGACAGATTTTAGCCTGAGAGAGAAATCCTTACATCAGTGACTCTTGATTAGTAAGCATGGGAAAATCTGTCTCGTGGTTCATTTCTAATTTCAGCATTTGCCTATGTTAGAGCTTTAAGTTCCAGGGAGTTCAGAGCATATTGAGACTTACCAATCTTTTGATTTCTGAATGTTACAAAGTATGAAAAATTCTAAGAATGAAAAAAACCACTGGTTGATGAGGGAGAGCCCCTATGGGAAAAGTTTCTTCCTTTTGTTAACTGTATACTTTTCAAGGTCTGTGCTGAACACAGAAAACATTAATTGCATGTGAGCTCACTGGTCCCATCTTTAAGAACACAAGGTTATTACAGCTTGGCACCTTATGACAACATTAACATTCTTGTGATGTCAGAGGAAGGTATTATCCTCATATCAGTGATGGAAATGCAAAGGATAGAGCCATTTCAGTCAATTTGCATGACTGGTGTTCACCACATTGAGTCTGGTTTTTCAGAGCAAACTGCAGGCTGGCTGGGGCTGGTTTGAAGTACTTGCTTCTCTTTACCCTCCCTGGAGCTACAGAAGCTCAGCATGGATGCAGGTCTGCCTCCAGGGGTTTGTGTGAGAAAATAAAAGTTGGTTACATGATTTAAGACAGTTCAGAAAGGATATCCATGGCAGAGGCTGGTGTGGAGTGCAGCTGTCAGGCAAGGGACATCCTCCTCATCTCCCATTTAGTTTACAGGACGCCTTTTGACTTCTGCTACAAAAGACCTGGGAATCCTACAGGCTAGAGCTTTCTACAACACAGACTCCTGACTATATGCATGATCAGGTCCAACAGAGGCCTCCAAAGAACAGATGACCTCATGAAAAAGCACGTGAGATAATGTAACTCAAGTTGGAATGGGCCTGCAAATGTGATTTAGTAAAGCAATTTCCTAATATACGAATATTCAGCTTTGCAGTATCAGTAGTGCTCCCTGAGTAGGTTCCCTGGGTACATATACATATGCAGACAGAGGCAGATGGATGGCAATTTCTCCCTTATAGCCTGCTGTGACATTGCCAAGCAAAAATTTGTCTTTGGAAGTTTCACAGGGAGAACTGAATAAAAATAACATCAGCTCAAAAATGCTTGTTTTAAAAAAAGGAAGTCTCTACTAAAACAGAACATCTGGATTCTGGAGGTGCCTTAATAGAATACAATGTTCCTACAAATATAATGCAGCAAAGAATCAGTCATGCACTATCTTAAGGTGGGAAGCGAGGATGGGTGTGGATGCCTGGGGGCAAATGCCAGCAGCTGCCAGCTGCAGAGGTCACTGATGAAGACAGGGTGAACTGGTGCACCTCTGTGCCAGGGGCATTGCAAATTGCAGCAACGCCTTCAATGGCATTGTAATAAACCCTTGCTCGTGATAGTATCTTCTGTGCCAAAGAATCGCATGGCACACACTACCTTGCCGTAGGTAGGGCAATCATTTTGGACACTCCAAAACCACTCTCTTCTGGGGTACAAGTGGTACTAAAGACATACATGGCAGAATTTTAGTGTAGGAGGGCATTTATCCTGGAATAAATTTCAGGGAGTAAGTACTGGTGGATCTCTTCTGACCACCGGGAAGGGTTTCAGACTGTTTTTGAATAGTGGCAACAGTGCCTTCCAAGCAGCTTTGTCTTTGCCCACACATCTCACCTCTCCTGAGAGGTCTGAGGACTTGTCCCAGAGCACCACTTCCACCAGGCACTGGGCTACCCCTCGAAGTCTAACAAAGACAGAACTGTGAGTTTCTAGTGAAATGCTGTAACTACAGGACACAAGGTACTCCCCATACGTGATCTCTCAAAAAAAATGCTGAGATCATCAGCTGTCCAGAGGTCCATCTGCCTGACCCCAAACAGACTCTAGGCAAACCAAAAAACTGTCTTCCAAGACCTCAGCCAAAGTCTCTTTGATCCTAGCCAGTCATGTCCCTTTGGCAGGACATCACTGAGATGATGGAATCCCCTTACTGTAGGTAAGGCAATAATTTTGGCCACTCTAAAACTATCATCTGACTGAGGGAATTGGACACAACTAATTGGCACAATTTCAGTGGTAACATACTTAATTTTCATACTTAATAGAGGAATAATAGAATGTTCTGTCTTTGGTTTCAGTAGGCATCCAAAGTAAAACAGTTGCTTGTGTGCTCCCTCTCTGCATGGGACAACCTAGCTGTGTACCCCATTTTAAACAATTTGAGCATGTAAAATGCAAATACACTCTGAATCCTGCACATTTCTAAGCTCTACCGTTTTATGGTTTTCTTGCAAAAAACCCGTCCCATCTCACTACACAGAAGCAGCATTACAAGTCCTGTGTCTGATGTTGGAGCCCTTTCACCCTCCTGCCCAAAGGCTGGGCTCAAGCAGAGCTGGCTGGACTCCAAGGAGCGGGGCTGGTGGCTTCCAGTCAGGCTCACCTGGCTGCCAGCAGCATTGGACAGCTCTTGCCCATGAGCTTTGCTTCTAGATGAAGAGGGGACCTCGTTGTGCTCCTCCATGCAGGAGCCAGGGAGTGTTTTCCTGGAGGTCAGCTCTGCTCTCATTCACTGGGCATGGAATCAGAGAACCACTGAAGGACACAGCATGATCTGTGCTGTTTTGGTGCCATGGAAACAGATACTCATTTACCCAACATACTCTGGAAGTGCTTGAACACTTCTAACACTCTGGACCATGTTTGTGCATTACTCATCTCTGAGCTGCCGATTTTAGCTGTGTATTTCTTGGCACCGGGGAGGTTGTGAGTCTAATGCCCTTCATTCCAAATCCATGTATGGTCTTCTGCTATCGGCTCAGCTGGCCAGCAGCAGTGGGGTTTTTTTTTCCCCCACTGACCTCTGCACTTGAATGTTATTCTCCAGATAGTTAAGTTGGGATGAAGCTGAAAGATAATGACACCTGCTTAGCACAGGGTAGATTTTCCTTCTGTCAATAGCTGGTCAAAGTTTGCAATGCCTGTAGCACTGGAATGACACTGTTTGGTTTAGTTGCCATTCAGAAATGAAAAACAATTGTTTAACCTGGATTTTTCTGCAAAACATAAATTGAAATATTTGTTTTAGAAACATTGATACACTGTTTCTTTGAAATCACCCTGTGCTTTCTTCAACCCTAGTGTTTCAGGTCGGGGTTGCAGCGTCCAGCTCACACTTCCAAGGGAAATTTGCTGCTCCTAATGCTCTTAGCTGCCAGGCTCTGTTACTCTTTTACGTGGAACATTAAGCTGTCAGTGTCACTCTTCCCTCGTTAGACAAACAGTCTGCTTCCTAGCTGAAAAGATGATGAAAGGGTATTGTATAGTCTTCAAAAAAACCACCCCAATTTTTATAACCATGGACTCAGAGTCCATTTCATGCTGACATTCTTATCTGTTAGGGAGGCTTATGTTGCTAGACAGAGTGAGAGAGAGTAAAACATGGGTCACAATGTCTTTGATTATTTGAAGCATCACAGATTGTTCAGAGCCCACAACATCAACATTATTCTTATTCTTGGATGGATGTTGTGAAACAGCTTCTTCCTACAAATACTCTCCTCACAGTATCAGCATGTGGTGTCAGAGCAGATAGCAGATCACTGCTATTAATCAGCTGAGCACAGTTGTCAGTGGTCTACTGGAACAGGACAAAAGTTACTGTATAAATGTAGCACATGACCACTTAGTTCTCAGGCAACATTCAAAAAAATATTTAAAAACCTAGTTAAGAGTACAGAAACAATTCATCACCGGGGCTTGGATCCATCCATGTGAAAAAAACTGCTGCTGTTCTATCCGATAATGAGTTTACATTAGCAGAGGCTTGCCTACAGAAGTCTCTTAATGAGATAATGTGGGACACTGCTGCCTCTTGCTCTGTTCATGTGAGCACTGGATGCTCGACCATGTACCCATGTCAGACTGCTGTTGCATTTCTAGATAGAAAATGCCATTAAAGAAAGATAACGAAATAGAAGGGGAAATTGTTCAGGGAATAAAAGGGAATCAGGCATTAGGTTCCATGAACTGAAAAAAACCTCGGCTTGCCATTGTATGTGGATTTACACTTAAAGTGAGTTTAGGGAAAAGTGCACCCGCACAGCTGCTGTCTCCTTCACCCCTGCTCCCAGACTTCATCTGCCACTCAGCAAACTGCAGAGTTTGAACATGACCCCTCAAGCTGAAACAGTTTTAGCAGGGGCTCCAGCAGCTGTTGTCTCGCAGCCATTCCCCCTTGCCTCAATGGGAAATCCATCACAGGGCACCCAGTGGGAGGCTAGCAAGCTGTGCCTGCCTGCCTTAAGTCTCATCAGGGTGCTGTGCCACTCTGCAGCCTGGTCTTGGCTGACACGGGCTTGAAAAGCTACACTCCTTTCTACGTCATGCCATCAGCTCCTTGGAAGAGATGTGTTTTCTTCCAAGCCTTGGTTTCCTGCCCAGCTCAGAACAAGATAAAAACCCTCCACTTCTCCAAGTGTCTCTTAAAGGTGAATGTTTGGAGTTCTTAGAACAAGACAAAAGCCTGGGCTGTGATTTGTTTTCTACACTGGCTTCCCTCTCTTTGCACAGCTCTCAGCCAGGGGAAGAAGACTGGATCATCTCATTTACAAGGACTGTCTGAGGGAGTTGGGCTTGTTCAGCCCTGAGAAGAGACAACTGAGAGGTGACCTCATCAATGTCTGTCAGTATCTGAAGGGAGGCTGTCAGAGGCTGGAGCCAGGCTCTGCTTGGTGGTGCTGAGCAGTAGGACAAGAGGCAATGGGCAGAAACTGGAAGTCAGGGAGTTCCATCTGAACATGAGGAAGAACTTTACTATGCAGGTTCTGCACGCACTGGAACAGATTGCCCAGAGAAGGTGTGCAGTCTCCCTCTCTGGAGATATTTCAGAACTCTCTGCACACAATCCTGTGCATTGTGTTCTGGGATGACCTGCTTGAGCAGGGAGGATGGACCAGATGACCCAATGTGGTCCCTTCCAGCCTTACCCATTCTGTGATTCTGTGAAGATGCCACAGAGATATACTCCCATGATAGTGGTCATGACTAGGCATTGCTAACCAGCTTCCTTCCAGCTCACTGCCAGGCAAACAGGGAGAAGGCTCCAAAACGGAGCAGGCCCTCCAAAAAACATGCTCTATATGAACCATGGTTTGATGTGAACTCAGAGCTAAGAAACTTGGGTGTAAATATTTATCTGAGCCATTTTACACAACTTCATCTTCCTGTCATGTTTCACTAACTGCTTCCCTCTCTCTTACTGCTAATACACAGCTCCAAACAAACTAAAACATTTCTTAAAATATGCAGAGCCTGGTGGCAGTAAATCAGTTTGAAAGGATACACTTTGAAACATTTCCTTTTCCTTCCAAGAAATGGAACCCTGCTGGTTTATTTTAAAATGTCCCATATAAGCAGGACTGGGAGAAACAATTCTTGCCTGCCAAAGGCCAAGTGGGTTTTCCACTTGGAGGTCGAAAGGGAGGTGGCTGGGGATTAGCTTAATTCACACTAATCTGTTCCATGCCACATTTTTTCCCTGCTCCCATGGATTACTTGTGGCTTCCTTGGAGTCTGGAGCAATGCCAGCAGTAAATGGCAATGAGGGAGGATGTCCTGCAAAGCATGGAGAGGACCGTCACCACACAGAGCACCAGTCTTCCTGACTGAAGCAGGTCTTTCTGAGCAGCTGATGTAATGGGGATATTATTAAATGGCACTGGGCTGGAACCCAAATAAAGACACTTGGAACTTGTCATGGCTTGGGGCTGTGTTTTTGGCTACTGAACTCAGCCTTGCCAGCAATGCCCATGCCTGGAGAACAGCACAAATGTTTAATCCCATGACACAGCACTGCTCAGGGTCCCAAAGAAGAGCAAAACTCTCAACTGTCACTCAAAGACAGGCAAGGGAGGGACCCAAAAGCTTTTAGCAGGAAGACAAACCAAAGGTCTCATCCCTCAGCTGTGCCTCTACACCTACATGGTGCCCACCTGTAACTCTGTGCTCCCTCACTAAGGTCCCAGAACCAGACAGAGAGGTGAAAACTGAAGAACACAAAAAATAAAAAAATCCTGCTACTTCCAAGCCTCAACCCTGATACAGTGTTGGTGGACAGAATCTCTGAAAATTACGGGCAGCCTCTGCTAAGAACATCCACAGGAGGTCTTTTCTCTGCAAATCTTAAGGTTCAGCAGGAGAGGGGTGTTTATGTATTCTGATACAACAAAAAAAAAAGGCACTGCAAGAACAATGCTTTCTGCTGGTGAGGATGATTCTTAGTCATCACCTGCAGCAGGAATAGGCCATGACCATCCAAAGCAATAGGCCCCGAACATCCAAAGTATACACTAAAAGTATTTTTGCATCAATATTAAATTGAAAAACTTTGAGCAACACAAATGCAAGTGTCTGTCATTAGCACAGCATAGCAAATCACTAATGGATGGAAATTTAAGATGTTGATAAATATTGATGTTGATTCAGAAATACTTCTGAATTTTGAGCATTTGGCCTGGCAAGACATGAACAGCTGCTAGACGAAGCAGCTTCCTTCCCCCTTCTAGTACTGCCAAGAGAGATTGAAAGTGGAAAAAGTAAAACCTTGTTTTGTAAAATTTCTTCACCTTTTCTTGGCAGTCCAGATAGTTCTGTCACGATTCTGATGTCTGGGGCCAAGTAAATTTGAAATATGTTATGGATTAGACCAAACAGCTGGCATCTGTTGGGATTTTCCTGAAATGCTTCTTCCCATGGTGAAAGCCCATCACAACAGATTGCTCCTACGTGTTTTGATAACATTTTATAGCAGGACTCTTTCCGCATTCCTTTCCTTCCTTTGAACCAATGCTGAAAGCCCAAGAACATCTCACAAGGAATTCTAAAGAAAACCTCTACACAGCTCTACACACATATATGGTCCCTGCCCTTAAGCTGAGGCATGTTCCGATGATGAGCATGACATCAGTGATTAAAAGGTGACTACAGATACTACTCACTTGGGAAATCAGTGGGGGCACACTTTTATAAAACCCTTTGGACCATTTAATTTAGGTTGGTACTGTGGGGTAGAAGTTTCTGTTGTGAAGTTGTGTATATAACACTGGAAGGGAACTTGCTTGGTTTCACAGTATAAAAATTCATCAATGAGGCCAAAGTAAATTAAGAATCATGCTCTTTCTTTAAAAATGCAAATAAACAGTTCACTGAATTGAGCTTTGGCAAAATAAAAAACTTGCAGAGCAGCCAAACCTGAGGAACAGAAAAATGTAACACATTCCTTAGTGTCTTTAAAATAACTCCTTTTACCCCTGCCTCTTACTTCAAAACCCCTCCTCCTGCCACATTAAACTAAAAACTTATAGACAGCTGGGTCTGCTCAGCTGCAGAATTACTTCAGCCTTTCCAAGCAGGGCTTCTGAGCGTGAGTATGGTGGTCCAGCCTCTGCCAGGGCCAAGATTAACTCCCAGTGCTTGAAATGCAGACTACTGAGGTCTGTGTGTGACAAAGGAAAATATAAACTGCACAAGGAAGAGAAAGTGCAAACCACAAACAGTTTACGAGGCAGAAATGCTCCAAGTCTCCTGAGCAGACAGTGCAGCTCCACTTGACACTGGTACAAATCCTCACCTCTCTCAGGCACACACCCAGAGCAAGGCACCAAGGTGCCAGTGGCCCACAGCACCCCTGGGAGACTGACCAGAGACTCACCACCTTTAGCCCTGGATTTTGCTCAGGGATAGGAGGCTGATTTCCAAGCCAGCTTCCCCCAGCCCTAATGCAAAATTGCATGACTTGTGCTCCCCAAGGAAGGTCCCATGTTTCCCCCACATGACTGATGCTGCTGCAGGCAGAGTGTCAGTGGGTGACCCCAGCCCCTCCACCAGGCCATTGCCAGCAGCCTGTGAGCTTAAGTACTGAGCAAACATTGCTTTTTGTTGAGTGATGGTGCTTCTCATCTATTTACAATGATTAAATCATTTTATTTGCAGCTTGGCCAGAGAAAAGACTTTGAGAAGAGGCAGCTCTGTGCATCTGGATTTCATTAGAGCTGAACATAATCCCTTTATGCCTTATAAGCATCCCGTTAGCATTACACAGACTCGGCAGTTGTTAAATGGCATTCACAGAGCTGGCTGGCTGAAGAATGGGTTAATCAACAGCATCTCTCCTAGCACACACCATGAAAGGCATTTTCCTCCTTCTGCTGCTTGCTCTTCTGCCTGTCAGCATCAATGTGGGTACACTCATAGTAGCATTTACTGTCACACTACTTCTCAAGTCCCAGGATAGGTTTTTGCTGAATTGCAGGATTTAATTCCACAGAATTCTGCAGTTGATTGAAATGAAAAATAGACATCCTAGCCTCAAATGAGGATCCCAAGATCAATTTCAGTGGAGCTTGAGTCTAAAGTTACTTGAGCTGGGCAAATAAAAGTAGATTTTGGCTTAAACAATCACACTTTTTTGCCAGTTTTTGGAGTTGCAGGAAGGCATTAAGGGTTGAGCAGTGATAGAGGCCAAGAGGGAGACATTTCTCAGCAGCTGAGAAAAGGTCAAGGAAGGGAGGGCAGGTGGGAGCAGCATTATGTGAGCTGAGCCCATGTGAAACAGAAGGTGCAAAAGAGAGGTTTGAAAACACAGCCTGAAGAGCTGCCAGTGGGCTGGGAAAGGGAAGGAGAGAAACTGATCAGAGCTGATGAGGAGCTTTAAGATCAAATAACCAGGAGGCCAGGGGAGAGTTTGCCAAGGCTAGCAAAGAAATGTGCACATTCTTTTACTACAAAGCTCCTGCTATGAACCAATGTCAGTCAGACTGTGTGGCCTTAAAGAACATGTCCCATTCTTTGGTGGCATGAGAGATGGGAAAATACATAGTGGAATCACTACTATGCACATAAAGTTCCTTACACAAGGCTGTTATAATTATTCCACAGGAGCAACTGCTGCAAGCCACTGCAGAAACTCAGAGATGAGCCAAGGAAGAGAAACAACAAAGGCAAAAAATCTTGTTCCCTTGAAGGCAGTAATAAAATGCCAGTGTTCATGCAGAGGATGGAGGTGGTAAGAGTGGGTATATAATCTCCTGGCAACCAGACTAAGGATAAAGCAGCATAATGACCCCTTGCCCCATACAGGGGCACAGGCTGGGGTTGTGGGGGTTGAATCTATGTGACAGAGGGGCAGCACAGAGGCACAGAGGTCCACCTGCCCCCAGGAGCACCTAGAGAGTGGCCATAGGGCTTTTTGGAGATGTTGTTCTCTGTGCCTCCATTTCCAGTACAGCTTGAAGGGGCAGGCAGTGGAAAACTCCAAGAAACATTCAATTTAAAGACAATTAGTCTATTCATATATTATTTCCTGCTTTAATTTCTCACAATATTTCTTTTTCACTTTTGCCTTAGCATCTACAGTGTGAAAACTGTATCAGCTGAAACTAGGCTAAATACAAGACACTATGGGGTACAGATGACCCCAAAGGCTTCCTAATCTCCCTGTTATCCCCCATTTCCCATTACTTGAGCTTAACATGTTAATGCATAAACTAATACCTCCAGCCATGAGTATTTTCATGGGTCTTTGGTAAATGCTTTATAATTTGACATAATCTTTCCGATTTTGAGATGTTCAGGGCAAAAAACAATTATCCAGCAAGATTTACAGAAGAGCTACATAGATAGAATTTATATTTGCCATTACTTAGCTGTTAGTACCTACTAGTTTTACTAATTTTCGGGAGAAAAATTTTCTTGAGGTTGAGTAGTAGCCTCTTCATGTGCAATCCCTACATAAGGACATGTGCACATCCACATCCATATATACACATGCACAAAGCTCTTTGGGTTATAAATTTCCCAATAAATGTAGCAGACAACTTCAAAACCAAACCAAAGAAGGCCTTTAAATAGGAATTATGAAAAATAAGTTTTAAATCACAAAGTTTTCCTGTTTTGCTTCAGTTTCTCTCTCACATGCCACAAACTGGGCTCCACCCTAGCTGTTTTCCAAGGGGCTAAGTATGGGTGCCTGGTTTTGGAAACTTTCATGTCCTTATCTGTCCTGCCATTTGCTCTGTGGGAACATGAGAAGGGCAGCACTGTGCACAAGCAAAGAAGGGCTGATCCCTAGTGCATGGGCACTGAGCACCTATCCCTGTGCCAGTTCCTCCTCCCACAGCTCTAAGATGCCTCAGGAGGAAATGCAGAGAAGTGGAGTTTATTGATTTTTAGCTTTGTTTTAAACCACAGTGACTGTCACACTCCCAGCCTCTGGCTGAAGTGGAGAAGGTACAGTTAAGCAGACTGTTTGCTCTGTTAGATGTCAGCACCCACAGTGCTGACACTGCCTTGAGAAGATCTTAGTTCCTCACCAGCAGGACACTGAGGGGTGGGGAGCTGCCATGGCAGTTTTCCTGACTTAGCTGAGAAACCATCCATGTATCTCAATGTGCACCACAGCACCACACTTTAGTACAGCCCCTGGGTGACTTCTGCATGCCAGCTCTCAGTCAGACACACTGTGGGGTGTCTCCTGAGCAGTGCTGCCAAGCAGCCGATGTGCTGCCGGTGCTCCGGGGGCTGCTGAGGGTGTTCATTTGAGACAGGTGCATGTGACACACAGGTGATGCAGGACACAGGTGAGCAACAGCCTGAGTGGCTGAGTGCTGCTGGGAGCATTCTCAGAGATGCTTGTATTCAGATCTGCTGGGAGGTCTTGCTCCAGCAAGAGCTGAATGGTGTCACTGGCAAGAGTGGAGGAGTGAGTAGTATATGGATGAAGGTGAACAGAACAAATACAGGAATGTGAGGGTGTTTTGGAGGGTGCTGGTGTGACAGAGGGGTGGTGAACCTGGGGCAGGCAGGAAGATGGAGTACAGTGTGCTGATGTAATGCTGTCCACAAGGGACTAGGAAAGAATCCACAAGGATCTCTGCATCAGAGCTGCAAATCAGAACCTTATGCATTACAAGCAGGAGAGGATCTGAGAACCCTCACGGCTGGTCATGAAGAACAAGCATCCGCTACATCTTCAGGCTAATTAAGAGAAACCATATTCATGGTACATTCCTCATCATCTCCCACACTTGTGAAGTAA
This sequence comes from Vireo altiloquus, assembly GCA_013396875.1. NCBI lineage: Eukaryota > Metazoa > Chordata > Aves > Passeriformes > Vireonidae > Vireo > Vireo altiloquus. The sequence goes on from VZRF01012833.1 coordinate 801,836, forward strand.
AACCAGTCTGACTACAGAGGTGATTGAATCACATCCCCTGGTTACAACCTAAAAGAGTTCCAGCCCCTGGAGCTAGCTCCTCTGCAAAGACAAGGCCACTTCCCCAGTCTGGGGCCAGCCCAGCTGAATTATAATTAAGAAAGGTGGAGCACCAAGAAGCATAAGCAATCACCTAGACCAGAGCCATGTCAAATGATCTACATGTGGGCTCAGCCAAAACCTAAAGTGCAACAGCACTTAAAGACAAGTAAAAAGAAAGGAACGGTATCCAGTGCTGTTGATGCAAAGACCTTTGCTGAGAACCCAGAGACTGCAGGGGAGACACACACTATCATTACATCTCCATGCCTATCCAAAATTGGGCTATGCACCTATCCAAAGTGTGGTATCACGTTTGAGAGGGATTCCCTGAAGCTACTGACCCTCAAAAAATATAAATCTTTTAAAAATGATTAATATTTATCTTCCTCATGGAAGGAATCTATGTTAATTTTTAAAACCTCACTAGAGGGCGATAAATAGATGGGCTACAACAGAGCTATTGCCTGTGCAGGCAGTGAGATCTTGGAGAAAACTGGTCAGCTGCAGGCTCATGCTGTAGGTTTAAAAGGTCTGTGCAGACCAAAACAGCCTCCTGAACACCTCTCTCTGGCTCACAGACTAAATACTTTACTTCTCTTTAGCTGTGCATAGGAAAGCACCAGTCCAGGGGCCCAGGAAGTTTACGCAGGAACTTCCCTGCAGCTGAGTGTGAGCCAGGTCTCAGCGAGGCATTGGCAGCTGTGTCATGACCAGGAGCATTTCCATTTGTACATAACCCATCAAGTAACAGTGGCTTAATGAGCTGAAAGTCTTGCTGGACAAACTGATGACCAGGTCCTTGAAGACATCAGTGGAAGGCTGAGGTGCAGTGCCTGGTCCTCCTTTTTGCATCTGGGGAATACAATCTATATAGAGCTTCATGCTCCTGCAGAAGAGGTGTTCATGGCCCTACTGCTCAGGCTGTGCAAGTGAGACACTGGCTGTGATGCTGAGGCAAAGACCACCCTGTTAAATGCCCTCATTTTCCATTGTCTGCAGATAATGCAGAGTTGCCACATCACAGCAACACTCTGGGTTACACAAAGGCATCAAAAGGGGTCTGCTTAGGAAAAAGAATGTCAAGGAATATTTTAAATATGGAATAACATCAGAAGGTAAAGGGAAATCCAGCCACAGCTGTCTTAGGTAGGACTCATAGGTAAAAACTGCAAGTGGTTTTAAAGAACTGGCAGCAATAGCTGCAATGAACCATCACTCTGGATCACAAAGATTTACCTGGTTGTGGGAACACTCCAGCCCCTGGCAAGCATTACAAGTATTACAACTAGCTGCAAGTTTTTAATTTTTTTTTTTAAACAGAACTTGCTATTTATTCCAGTGGAAACTCCCTGCAAAGAAAATTGTTCCACTCAGCCACTGTTTGTGTTGGATGATCATTTGAGAATTTCAAACTGGCATTTTAGAAAATGCTTACAGCTTTCCCTCTTATTTTCCATTATTTCAGGCTAACCTTAGCGCTAATACGATATTTTGTTGTTTGTTCTGTTGAGCTGAAAAATCACCAAGGACAGTTGCGGTTCCCCAAAACCTGGGGACTCCTGTCCGGCCGCAGCGGCTGCCGCCAGCTGCCCTCAGGGGCGGCTGCAGCTGCTGCCGGGGAAGCAGAGGGACGAGGTAGCGATAGCGATAGCGCCTGTCCTCCTGTCCTGACACGAGCCCCCGTAACGCACCCCCGACAGCTCCACTGGACCAGCGGCGGGATGCAGCAGGGACTCTGCGAACGCGCTTCACCGCACCGGCGCTCCCAGGGCCCCGCCTGACTCCCGTCCCGACCGCAGGCACGACCCCGGCTCCGCCGCCCCCGGCCCGTCCGGCACCTCCCGATCCGCCTCCGCGGAGCCTCCGGCGGCCCCGGCGTCGACAGCTGAAAGGCTCCGGCAGCGCAGCCACGGCGGCGGTGGCACACCCGCCCCCGTCCCGTGGGGTACTTGCGGTACTTGCCTGGCTCCGCGCGGAGCCCACGGCGCAGCTCTGGGCGCGGCCGCGCTGTCATGCCCGCGGCAGGGGCGCGGCACGGCCCATGGCCGGTAGCCGCTGGCTGCTGGCCGGTGGCTGCCGGCGGCGGCGGCCCCACTCTCGGTCCCAGAGCCGCGGCGGCGAGTGGGCGCGGGGAGAGGCGGAGCGGGGCCGGGCGGGGCAGGGCCGGGCGGGGCCGCGGTGCCCCCGCCCCGAGCGCGGCCGAGCCCCGGGGTCCGCGGGAGCACCTTCGGGCGCGTGAAGGGGTTCCGAGGCCGCCCTGGAGCTGCTTCTGCCCCCAGCTCGCAGTGGCCGCGATGACCACGGTGGGCGCTGCCCGGAGCTAGTAGGGAGAGAGACCCAGCAAGTGACGCCACGAGATCGATTTTCTGGGCAAACGCGGTGGGAGAGCCAAGAAGTGATAGGAGCCGGGACAGCTGGGCACGTGTGTTCTGAAAGGCCGCTCTTCCTGCACACCAGGGCAGCTGAGCACTCTGTTTCCCACCTCAAGACTTTTAAAGCTCCTCTTATGGGGATTATTGCCATACCAGAGAGTGCAGAGTGGTATGTAACAGACCTCAAAGACTGGCCCCAGCTCCTGCTGCGCTCCGTTAATGATGCTGCCCAGAGTGGGGTGTGCCCGGAGGGTGGGCTGGGGTGCTGGGCCTTCTAGGACCAGTTATCATAAAGAGGGCAGGAAAAGCAATAGGGACCCAAATGCATTCTCTTTCTGCCCCCATTTGTAGGTTGTAGTTGTTGTTGTGTAGGAAGTATCTTTTAGAAAGTTTTTATCTGCACTGCAGGGAAATTTTGTGTCTATGGAGAAGTCTGTTTGTGTTGAGAAAGAAGCCTCTTGAGACAGTATTCCAAGGTAAGCACGTACCAAGGGCAGATACTTTCACAGTTCTGTCACTTTGAGAAATATCTGAGCTATAAAATGCTCTCTGGAAATGTGTTGAAAGGGATATATTACATGAGAAAAATGTATTCTAGTCCACGTTAAGGTGTTTTGATCTCTTTCACGTCACAGGTTCAGTCCTGCCAACAACTACTCAAAGTGTTAAATAAATCTAAGTGTTTAGAAAATGAGAGTGTACCACATCTCAGTCACACTGACTGTCTTGGAGGGTCAAAAGATTTTTAAAAACTATAAAGAAATATGAGGAATACCGTATTTGCCATCTGGTACTCTCTGGTCTGATCTTCATTTTCTCTCTGCATACAAGATTTGACAAGTTGTGAAATTTCGGGAATGACATCTCTATCTCTAGACAGCCCTTACGAGTACTTTTGAATCTAAGTTATCTAGGAGATTTTTGGAAAATGAAAGAGTAGCCCCCTCCCCTCCATACATGTGATTTGCCTTTAAAAAGACAAAATAAAGCAGCCAGTCCCCTCCTTCCCTTCCTCCTTCCTGCCTACTCACCCCCCCTCGCCTCCCCACACACATTCACGAAGTATTACAAACTATGCAGTCCCTCCCTATCAGCTCTCATTCTCCTGGGAAATACCTCAGGAGGCATTTCCTGTAAGCGAAAAGGTACCACTGGGATGGACTAATTTAAGATTGCAGTCAAGACTAGTGCTTGTTAGTGCTTTTCATCCATATTTTTCCATGTCTAGTGCCCACAGTCTCCTTATGGTTCTGCTTACTGTTGTAGCAATAATACAATAATTAAAATGGCTCAGCTTTTTCCAAAGGATTCCCATGGATAAAATTTCTTGATCTTTTCTTTCCAAAGTACCTATTTTCTAATCTATGAGTGGAAAATGTTTCCTCTGCAGTTTTAAGTTCCTCTGAATTCTGAGTTTAACAACATCCATTATACTAAATAAAAATGCTTTAGAGCCGCTAAGCTTACAACATGCCCACTGGTAGCTGGGAGGACTTCAGCTGTGTTCCTTTATCTCCGCTGCATGGGCAAGGGGATTCAGGATTCTGTGTGCTATAGATCAGAAAAATGTGTCAGTAACAATGGGAACATTTCTCCTAAATTTTTGAGCAAACTTAAACAGAGAATCATCTTCCCTCCTCTTTGCCTCCTGCCCAGGAAATATCCATGAATGATCAGTTTCTGAAGAACAGTGAGTCTTCATAAAAAAAGAATCATAAATAGCCCACTGTGTTTTCAAACTAGTTTCTTTATGGTATCACAGCAGCCATGTAGGGAATCAGATATGGAGAAAGGAAATAGTTGTATCAGGCTGGGGTACAAATGTTCAGGAACTCTTTCCAAGGAGCAGAATTAGTGCTGTGGAATTTAGAAAGGTCATCTCTGCTTGTGTTGGCTTTGCCTGTGACTTTGTTGCTCCACTCCATCATCTGTGTATCTTTCTGAATCACTGCAATGCTGGGTTTGTTTTTTTTTTTTTTTTCCTTTTTGAAATCTGAATACACATCAAGCATGTTTTAAAGCTACAACTGCTCCAAGCCAGCTAAATTGGCAGCAAGCCTGGATATTATAGGGAGGAATTCAGTCTCGGAAATCTGACAGCATCAATGGTCTTTAGGTCCCTGGTGTCTTTCAAAGGGGCTCTGAATGTCAGTGCTCCACTGAAAAAACCTTTTCTAGCAGGTAAGCCCATTCGTAAACAGACCAAAACCAACTCAGTACAACTGTAGCCCTTAGAGTTAAAAAATCTTATTAAAAAAATAACTCAGCACCCTCCAAAAAATAAAACCCGAACAGTTTGGAATTTGTTTTCAAAAGGGTATTCAAAATAAATTCCTTGACAATTCTTATTCCAAATCATTGTGCTTTGGAGAAATGCAAACTGGGCATTTTCCCATGGGAGGCATCATAGAGGGACCCAGTTCCACACCTCTGGCTCCATTTACATCAGAAAATGAAGCACAAGCCAAGGGATTCCACTCCAATGCAATTGTTTCCTTTGCTGGTTATGGATTTGTTTCAGAACATAGTGCAAGCAGGGAAGGGCTTGGAAAACTCTGCTTGTTTATGGGACAGAGCTGGAAACTTTGCTGCTGTCAGATGTCCATGACGCTGCTGTGGGAGCAGCAGTGATGAGGTCTCTGTCTTACAGAGCCACTCAGACAGACCAGGGCTGAACAGAAGGAAAAAAAATTATCAACCAATAGGAATATCTTGTTTTATTTTTTAGAGTTATTATTTGATAATGAGGAGAAACTATTTCAAAGAGTCTACCAACACACGCGATCAACAGATAATTCTACCATGCTCGGTTCTCCTAGTTCCATACTACAGTGCTGTGAACACATAGTGCGACTCAGGGTTTGCCACACTGCTGACACTGCTACCTGTGCATGTAATGCTCTGATGTCCAGTGGCCCCAATTAGATGAACAAATCTGGAAACTAGCTAAGACGCCTCATCAAGTCTGGCACTGCACTGTCAGCGAGCTGAAACCAGGGAGGACCCTCCTTTTCTAATCCTAACCCTAATGCTTCAAGCACTAAGTCAAGGGCTACATGTGAGAGCAGGAGATTGGGTTAACTGGGGCATGGGTCAGATCTGTAAAAAAAAAAAATCTGTGTTCCTGTGCTGTGACTTGGATGGTAACCTTTGATGTGTGAAGGCTAGCCCATGACATCCTTCCTACACAATGTGATTTAACACAGTTGCTTAGACTTAATCTTGTTCTCAAGCCAAAGGTTGAGCTGGCCTCTGCTATGGAAGTAATACATCCTATAGTCATTGTGACCTCCTCTCCCTGATTTACATGGTGTTTCCTTTAGCAAGGCTTGCTGGCATCCTGTTTACCTGGTTCCTTTGTGTGTTGTAGCTTCATTCTGGGCTGAAAATACCATCAGGATTTCCACACAATGATTGGGCATGTCTGAAGATCATGAAGGCTACTAAAATGAATATGCTTCTAAATGGCATATACTCCTTTTTCTTTCCTCCTTTAGGGCAACAAGTCAGTTTTATGATAGGATTTCTTGCTGCAGTGCTCTGAACCCCCACATGAGGTATGCATTTCCCATGCCACTGTTGCCAGTCACTGCCCTTTCTTACCCTCAGCCTGAGGGTACCCTTACCTCTCATGGCTGACTTGCTGCTTTGTGACAGATTTTTTTTCCCAATTAACAATATGTTTCTTCACTGCTTGCCTAATATTCATTAGATGGGGTGACACATAGTTTTGCTGCTAGGTCAGGAAAAAAATATTTACAACACACGCAGGTTCTCCTAGAGGTTGAGAACTCCCTTCCTCTCCCCTCAGCTTGGGGCTGTGCTCCTGTTTGCAATACAAACACACAGAGTGTCTTTCTGCACCACTCATCCATTGAGCAGGATTGGATAACACCTCACTCCTGTTTTGGACCAAGTTATTGCTGCTTTTTTAATCTCATCTTTTGCATTTCCATGCACATAAGACCAGCCAGTTCCAGTGGGGTTAAACCATCATTTAGTTGTAAACACCCATTCAAAAATCCACAACCCACTGAAATTGGTGGGATAACTCCTTGGTTGACCCCCGTTCTCCTATTTCAATGAAACTTTAATCACATGAGTAAACACAGTGAGACTGAGCCATGATTTTAATCAATGTGATAATTAGGTTTTGCCTTGCTTCTGTTTCATACTTAGAGTCCTGCAGACTCAGAGGAGAAAGCTACAGGATTAGCAAAGCTGTATTTTCTATACAGTTTTGCAGAGATGTGGGAGGGACTGGAAGGGAAGAGAGCTGAAGAACAGGTCTTCAGATCTTTAACAGTAATGGCAGGAGAAAGGCTCTCCTCCCGTGCCTATTCTGGTCATTGCCTGCCTGGAAATAGCTTGACACAAAGCTGGTTTGAAAGAGCAGGAAGGTCTATTTGCATTGGGACTGCTTAATCATAGGTAGAATAGAAGATTAGAACTCAGGGCTTGATTCCCAGCTGAAAAGAGCACCTTCCCAGCTCTCTGATCTCATACACTGGGTCTTGTTGAGGTAGCTGCAAGGTAGGAGTTCCCTGGATGCTGAGAGACTTGTGACTTCTTTTTTTTTTCCTGAACAAAGGCCAGGTCTCATGAAGTTCTGCTTTGTGAAGCTGATGTTGAAGTCTTCTTCATGCAGGCTACCCCAGCAGAAACACTGAAGCAGCAACGACTTGTCCCATACAATGATGTAGAATAAGCCTTGGTAAGATTCACTACAAAATTGTGTTCAGAGGCCCCAAAGCACACTCAGGGGAAACTTTCAAGCACTGGTAGTAATTTCCCTCCAAGTTCCACCCTCCTGTTTCACTGCAATATACCATCACTGTAGCCAGATATTTAGTGGTGTTGGATTAAGTCCAGGTTTCAGACCTGGTCCTGAACTCTGCCTTTCATCTCTCCTCGATGAGAGGAAAAAAGCACAGCCTCTGTATTGGTACAGAGGGGAGGATTGCACAGTGGGGGCTTGGGTTTGTTTCTTTTCACTTTCCTTGAACTTGAAAATACCTATTGGGATTCTATCCCAACAAAACAACCTTTCTTAAGAGGGACCAAACATGAGAAATATGAGGTCAAATACTCAATGGAAGCAAACTCAGGATGACAGCAAATGTTGCAGTGTGACCTGACCTTGGTGGTGTCTGGTATCTGCTGTAACAGTACACTGAAACAGGGTCATTTTGAGAGAAAATACTCTAAATTTTGGCAGGCTCAGAGAGCCTCTTCTATGACCCTATGTGCCAAAGCTTTTGAAATATAGTCTAAACAGGTGATTAAGCAGTGCATTTTCTAAAATAGTTAAAAAAGGAGTTGCTGTGGTTATTAGAGTACACTCTATCTCCTTAAAGGTGGTTTGTTTAGCTCAGGGGATCCCATCAGATGCTGTCAGTGCCCAAGAGAGGCTGGAGTCAGAGGTGCGTGCTGCTTGGTCTGGATGTTCAGGAGCTGCTGAAAACCTATGTGTGCTAAAATGGGTCTTTTGTTGCTCTGTGTCCTCCAAGGGCTGTGGGGCAAGTGAAAGTCCCAAGCCCCATGTGCTAGCTGAGGGCCCCAAGTACCATCAGTGCGCATTGCGCTGGCTGTTAAGTCACCCACAATTTTATCCTGCAGTTCAGTCATGTCACAGAGCAGTTCCCTCATCACTAATGGACATTAGAGCTCCTCCCTATGCCCGCATCAGCTCGGGGTTGCTGGTTCTTTGTCACTGGCCATTTATGGGAAAATATGTGCTTTTGAGAGTATGAGTTTTTGCTATGGAAGCACTCTGCCTATGCAGACAGGGTTGTTCTTCTTGCCAGCTTTCAGCCTTAGTCCTCTGTACATGATTTAGCCTTTGGAAAAGGAGGTAATCAGTACATCCCATGTGTGTTTGGAGAGGAATGCACAGCAGCTTGTGAAAATGATCTAGTGCATGTGCTGAGCACCAAGAATGTCAGCAGGCAGAGCACTGATGCCTCTGCAGGGGCAACCCACAGCTCCTTGCAGTCATTGCTGAGAGCAGTTCTGAGCAACAACCATCAAACAGCCAAGGCTGTGAGGAGCACAATGTTCATCCTGGAAAACTGGACCCCCAGAAGCACCTTCCATCCTGTTTTAAATGGATTAGTCATGAGGAGCACAGCAAAGTTCATATGGCTTACCCAAAAATTATTTTAACCTGAAATAAGAGAAATAAGACCTTGTAATACTCCCCCAATCTGGGATCCAGGATCAGGAACTCCACAGGAGACATCTGTACTGCATGGCACAGGTTACAACTGATGGGCTGAGTTCACTTGCCTGTGAGCTGTGGGCTGGGGCATATCAGCTCTGGGACAAACAGCACCAACAGGGTGACTATGGCTGCAGACCCCGCATCTCCCAAGAGGAGCACATATGAGTTGACAGGAGACACATGATGTGTGTTTGTAACTGCATGACCACAGCATGTGTTTCTGGATGGGTGTGTTTACAGATGTTTTTGTCCCACTTAAAATATCCTTGGCAAGAGGCAGTTCTGTGAATCTGAACCAAACCAAACACATCTCTGAGGTCATTACTGCCATGAGATCACCACCTAGGCACAGTGCTCAGGACCTCTGAAGTCTCCTTTTGTCTTTAACTTTTTTTTTCTCTTACTTGAAGCTGATCGAGGTGAATTACAATCCACCAAAGGAAAATACTGAAATCCTTTACAAACCAGAGCCATGACAGCAGAGTGTGGAGATGGCATGCAGGGGCTAAGAAAAAGTGTGTGTTGCTGTGGTCTGATTATTCAGAAGGCCTCCAAATTCATGAAGTCAGTGTACACATCAGATTACCATGATCCTCTGGAATTTTGAGTAGAGCCTCCCACTAGGTCACTATTTCTATGTTTTCACTTTCTGAAGGATATTTATGAACAAGCTTGATTTTTTTTTCCTCTATTTTGTCTTCAAACGTGTTAGTTTTATTTATCAATCTCTTTGGCCCATGCCAACTGCTTTTCAGGAACCTGGCTTAGAGAGGCATCTGATTTCAAATGTCAGTTGCTAGCACCCCAGGGTGTTGGGGGTCAACTGCATCTTGGTCAGCTATGTGGGTCAGGCAGTCTCCAAACCAAGCCAATTTTTTTTTTTTTTAAGCAGAAGAAGAAAAACTTGAACTGCAAAATGTTGAAGTTGAAGGGAGGAGTGTAGTTGGAAGGCTCCTGCAATGAAGGATGAAGCTTTTGTTTTCCCTGTGGTAACACTGATATGTGTGAATACGTTTTGTAAGAAGATGGCTCATTGACCCAAAAATCAAAAGAAACATTTCTGGAGAGGTTGTTCTCTAATGACCCTCAGACCCAACACTACAGCAACTCTGAAGCCTCTCTGTGTGCTCAAAGGAGCTTTGAAAAAATGCTGTTTGTTTGCTTGAAGGGATGGACAGCTCTTGCTGAACCTTGGCACCCTACCCAAACTCTTATACCACAATTTTTCTTCTTCAGAAAAGGACACTGAATATGGAGGGTTAAGAGGGTAAAATGCGTGTTTAGTTGACGGGGTTGGAAAGGTGGTCAGAGCATCTGGGATGGAGTGTTCTATTTGGCAGCACAGAGCAGGCGCTGCATCCTTCTGCATGCCACCCACAAACATTCTACCTCTCATCTTGTCTTTGCAATCCTCTCACACAGAGCCATACACAGCCTCTTTTGTCTCGTTCCCACTCCCTAGACACCACCCACCCACCCATCTACTCTCTCTCAAATACTTTCTTCTGCTCTGGTTTTCATGCCTCCCCTCTGGACACTGTCTTGCACAACATCCCCTCCTGCCTGGCACTAGCACCCTCCCTCTCCAGAACATATGCAGAGCAGAGGCATTTCCTTTTATTGTCCATGCAGCCCCTGCAGCCCCACCCAGATCCCGTCTATTCCCTGCAATAACACATTTAGAGTGGAAGTAGTCCTGCTCAGAGCAGCCACACAGAAAACATAGGAGAGCTGTCATCACCCCAAATTGCTTCTACTTGTAGACTACTACTTCCCGCCAGTGGTCCCAGAGGAAGAGGCAAACTCAGGCTTGGAATATGTAGTGGCAGGATGCCTTGTGCTGCTCAAGGGCTGTAGGAATGTTTGCAAAGCACCTCTGTACTCTGCTCTTCAAGAACAAACCTGGTACAGGCAGCTTCAACAAGCAGTTCTCCAGCAGATACTTTCCTGGGACATCCACGTGGTCTGCAAAAATGCGTGAGCATGATGGGGATCAGAATGACATGGCAGTGTCTTTATGGGTGGTAAAGCACTTGATCTCCTTGTTGAGGGTGATGGCAAAAGGGCTGGAGAGGACCAGTGATGACCATCTGACCAGCTTGTGTTACACCGGTCACTGGCAGAACAGCTTCAGTGCAGTCAGAGAAATAACACCAGCCTGTGCATGCCAAGGAACTGACCCTAAAAGGTAAATCTTAGTAGAAGTCAATGACAAAAAAATCCACCAGAAACAAGATCATAAGCAGGACTCTGCCCATATAACCCATTTCTTCTTTAGAAAAGTAAATTTGAAGGCACAGAGCATTTCTGTATTGTGATAAGCTGCAGCCTACAGGACCACACTGGACTAGAAGAGATTTCCAACAGTGTCTCTGAGCTCTTTACTCAGGACTTCTCTGTAAGGAGCTCCTTTGCCAGTGATAAGCTGGGAACACTTTTGGCTCTCTACCATTGTCCACTCATGAGAGACCAAATACAAACTGGAGTCCCAATATTTAAAACAGAGCTCGTCAGACCTTTCACAGCAAATCTAAGTTTTCCCTTACTCCTCCTCATCTCTAGAATTCCCAGACCCTGCCACTGCACTGCCAGCTCCATACAGAGCCCAGAGGAATGTTACAAGACACTTGTTCCTTGTTTTATCTTCAGTATTGGTGTATTTTGCTAGCAGGGTACACCTTGCTCGTGAAGGATCAGTGATGCTGCACAGGGTCAAGGACCCAGTGAAATCAGTGCTGCAGTATGTCAGGGGCTGTTAGTGAAGCACAGCCTGATCCCAAAGTGATCAGACTCTGGCATGGAAAGGACGACTGAGAACTGGCTTATACAGGCACTTTCACACCTGATCCTGGGTAAAATACACGTGCTGTTTTGCTGAAATGAAGTTGGCATAAGATCCTCCACTTTGAGCACCATGCAAACCCTGTGTCAGCACTGCTGCTCCTGCTCCTGCTGCTGGTGAAACCACCTTATGCCAGTTTAAGGAGAATCTGAAAGTAAAATATGAGCAAAAGGACAGACGGAAGCCAAACCCCTGTGGTGGTCAGTGCCAGGGCTGGATGTGTAACAGCCCTGGCTGCTGACTCCTCAACCAGGGCAGCAGTCACTCACTCAAGCTCACTGTAGACATGCAGAAGCAAATAAATACAGCAGGGAAGCTACAGAACCTCAAGACTCCACATCTGTATCTCTAACCTCTTCCTCTCCTCATTTGGCCAGAGGCATTTGGCAAGGGATATTGTTACAGCCCTTCCTGAACTGGGGGACAGTGGCAGAAGCAAAGGGCACCAGCCCTGCCCCTTGATACACCATGGCTGTCCAAGAGTGACGAGGACCATGGGCATGTGGTAAACCTGATTGCTGCCTGGAGATGGTTTTAATAGAGAAACCTTGCATTGGGATCGCTTCTGGGACATAAACATCTCTGTCAGCTGCCTAGAGCAGGAGGGGTAGTCATGGGCTTTGAGGGGTGCTCAGTGCTGTTTTTTGGAAATATCTGACAACCCTAGTCCAGTAAGAACTACTGACTCTCCTTGCCAGGGAAGTAATTGCCAGAACTTTGTTCAAAGTTTAACTAATTAGGAACTTAATTACTTTTGCATTATATGTAAAAGGAAACCCTATTAGCTAGGACTTTTGCCACATAGGCAGATGAGAGGCCAAAATTTTTCCAACCAAAACTAATAAATCTGATGAAAATTTGGTGAAAATTTGGTGAAAATTTGCAAGTACTCAGATGTAAAACTTCTCAGTGCCTAGACCTTACTTCATTTATGTCTTGCCAGACTTGGTTTGCAATACTTTCCTTCCCCCTCCCCATATTTTGAGGTGTTAATAATGCTTATTAAAGTGAGGACTCTCATGTTTCATTGTTTTATATAATTTCTACTACTGAAAATGTAACTACCAAAGGTCATGAGAACACTATTTTTAAGCATGAAGACATGCAACTCCTCTGGCCTTGTAGTCTGACTGGGCATAATTCCATTAAAATTCATTAAAAGCATCATGTCCAGATGAATTAGAGCCTTCTGGTTTGTGTTGTAATGGATTTATTTGTTGCTCATGCTCAAAATAAGCAAAGCTATCTCTTCATGGCCCCTCCCATCTCATATAAAGATATATTTAGGTTTAATTGTAAAGTGCTTCACAATTCTTAGGTGAAAAGTTCAAAGTGCCAAGTACCACACTGCTGAAATTATCAGTTTGGTCCCCTAGTGATTCTGTGATGTGCATCCTTATTGCAGGGGGGAACCTTGTGATAAGGATGAACTCATGTCAATCTTTTCTTTTGGCGTGTTGGATTCCAGATTTCCCTTCCGCATCTGACTTATGGGTTTTATTGTTCAACTGGCTTTCTTCTTGCACAAGCATCCTGGCTGAAGCACATGGAAAGGGAGGAGGGCAGACATTCCTCTCTGTATATGTTTGGGTTTTTCTGTCTTCTTGCTATGTGGTCCCAGGAACACAGGGAGGTCCCTGCATATTTATAAGCTCTTTGTTTCCCGGTTTCCAAGGACAGATGGCACATTCTGGTGTCTTGTGGCTCTTTTACCTCTAGGCACTGAATCTGTTACAAACAGGACTGAGATGCCCACACCAAGGCACTGTGCAGCCAAGGAATGTCTTATTGGTAACTGCTGTGGTAATAGAGCAAGCTGCACCAGAAAAAAAGGCAGAAGAGATCCTGGCAAGGCACTTTTTTTGCACTAATCTTGGCAGAGGGCACTGTTCTCATCACCTTGTGTGAGATCTGGTACCATGCACTTGGCTACTGTCACAGCACAGGTAACAGATTTGTTGGCTACACCCAAGTCCACTGGACAGCATCAACATGCACAGGTACCTTCTACTGGGCTTTGGGCTTGGTCCTTTGTGCCTTTGTTAGCAAAACAAATTGTCAGATGATCCTACAAGGTTTTGGCATTAGCTTTATTATTAATCACTTTATTATTGACTGGATTGTTATAATACCTCAGTCTTATCTTTTATATAGACACAAGCCACGAGGTGGTACCTCGTAATCTCATTCAAGAAGAGGAGTAGAAGAGTCAGAGTTCATTCAGTTCATGGGCAAGCCTTTTCTCATTCTCTTTGGGAAAAGTGCTGTGAGCCATGTATGATTGAAATTGATTTAGATATTATCCAAACCTAATATGTGGATTAGGTTTCTGCTAAAGTGAAGGAAGTAGAAGAAGGTATCCATTTGTCAGCACAATGTCCTGTCTGAGATTGTAAAGTTATAATTTTTTTTTAAAGGACGATAAGATCCTTGATCTACAGGGCATGAAAATTCTTATTTCTCTTTCAGTCAAAACCTGCAACGTGTCTATTATGTCAGAGAAGGGATAAGTTACATGCTTTTCTGAAATGAAAACAGCAGGATGGCCAAGGCCCAGGGAGCTGAAGTGCTGGGGGGTGGGAGCAAAAGGAATCAGGACACACTCCTGGGGTAGCACTGTTCCCCCTGGGCTGCAGGGAGGGCACCCAAGGCGTGTGCTTGGCAGTGGGTGCAGCACACGTGTGCACAGGCACACACTGCTCCGCCTGCCCACAGAGCTGAGCAGTGACTCCAATGGCCAGTCCTCCCTGAAAGAGCTTATTTAACATCTAGGTCAGAGAGCACAAAGGAGGCATGGAAGTGAACACAGTGAAGCCAAACTTTCAGCTTTCCACCCTTTAAAGGATGAAAATATAAGGGAAGGTGTCACAAGTCAATTTTCTTTGGCAGAGAAAGGGGGAAAGAAACTCTGTGGGCTGGCTGGGGGCCAGGGGATTTGTGCTGGCCACAGCCAGGGTGATGCTGTTCTAAGGAACAGAGCAAGGTCTGTGTGTGGGGCTGGTGACCCCACTCTGAGCACTGGGGAGGACTGACGGTTCTGCAGGGTGAGGGCAAGGATGCACTGGCTGCTGGTATCATCCGAGGTCCTGGCCTATGTCCTGAAGGGAATTCCTTTCCTTGCTCCAAGATGTGTGTGTGTGTGTGTGTTGGAATGGGAGGTGGAGGAGAAAAAATAACCTCCTGGCATTAACCTTCACTTTCCTGGCTTTTTCTGCCCAGATGGACAAAGGAATCCTCTGAGGGATGAGCAAAGGAAGGTCTCGTTCCTCCATGCAGGGAAGCACACAGGCCTCTTTGCATGGAAGTTTTTAGGGAGACCTCAGTTTTTGTCTGTCTCTTGTGTCTCTCTCACTCTGTTTATGAATTTCCACATTCTGGAGAGTCCTGAAAGAGCCTGAACATTAAACTTGCCAACCCAGAGGAGACAGTCAGGGTTTTCATCTAAACTGGAAGTGAAAGGTGCATCTCTTCAGGCTCTTTAATCAGTATAGTATGATCATCATGTTGAGAGTTCAGCCCGTGTCAACCCCTCCCCACCTCACACCTCTAGCAATAATTCCAGCTCTGCTCCCTGACACATCTGTTTGCAGCTGATTTTATTTTGGTGAGTTGGGATTTTATTTTGATGGAGACCAAACCAGAAACCAGGACAGATCTTATTTTGAAGGACATGGAAATCCTGTTCTCATCTAATAAGCTGTCTATCTCCTAACCTGTAGTTCTTGTTTTTGAGTCCTACATATGGAAATTGTTACTCTGAGTTATTACAAATAATTACTTCGTGACACTGGAATTCCTGGGCAGGGTATCACACCCATGTTAAGGCTCCCTCAGACATGCTGCACTGTGCTGACTCTTCTTAGGACATTGTTGGGGCAGGAACAGGCTGCGGTCTGCAGCTTGTGATTGCTGTTCTGAGAAAATGGGCTGTATGCACAAGAGTTAGTCACAGTGCTCTGAACTGGGTGGAGGAGCTTTGCAAAACTGTCTTGCCCTTAGAAGCATCACCAGGACCAGATTGGCCAAAATGTCACCGAAGTGTTTCCCTCAACTGCCTCCTGCCTTGGACAGCTTCTTATTGAAGTGGTAAAAATCCCTCATAGCAAAGTGACAAACGTTTAGAAACAGTCCCAGTCTCCTTCCAACAGCTTAATAATTTGCCTGTGACCTCACTCCTTTTGTAAAAGTGCATGTAAGAATTCCAAGACTTTAATCTTACTCTCTTACACCATCATCCTGTGCTTCCAAAGGTGGAGGAGCTTAGAGAGCTCTCCAGGAAGTCAGAAATCCTCAAAATATTTCCAAGATGTAGCAATGCTCATATACAAAAGTTTGCCATCATCCTTCCTTGAACACTGAGGCCCATCGCACTGCCAGGAGATAAAAGCTCATCGTTGTGCAAGTCCTGGGGCACCATGAGGCACAAGTTGTGTGCATGAGATGGGTCAGAGAATGAGGCTCATGTGAGACAGCCATGTGACACCCTCGGTCATCACACTGGCATTTGGACAGAATGAGCAGCTTTTCTGCTGTCTATGTTTCCAAAGATTTTATGGGATCATTGTGAGACACTGTACAGTTAATAGACATAAGTTAGGAATAAAACAATCTCAGAAATGGACTTTTGTGACTCTCATGACAAATGAACAAAGATAATAACATATTTGTTTCTGTTTTCTTACTTTTCTGCACAAATGCCAAAACATTTCACAAAAGAAACAAAATGAAACCAAACCAAACAGTTAAAACCAAACAAATGAAACCTATGTTTCTTTTTCTATTTCTCTTTTTTTTATTTTTCATTAACCTTGGGTAACTTGAAATTAAACTATTAAAACATATAAAGCTACTGTCTTTTGACTTCTTGCATTTTCTCAAGTTTTCGGGACTGGATACAGGTGGCTTTGGTTGCTGGAAATATTGGGGGCATTTGGTCTGAATGAGTGTTCCTAGTTTGCTCAATATTGCTGATTCTTTCCGCCCATCTTCACCAGGAAACTGTTGCTTGCTGAAAAAGGAGGAAAACAGAGGATGAAAGAGAAATAAAGTTTGGGGACTTTGACTTCCATTTGGCCTTTAGGACTTTGGCTGGAGATGCTCATCACCTTCGCAAAGAGAGCTCACACAGAACGCTTGGGAAGAAATGGCAAGGAGGGGACAGCAGAGCCCAGGAGCTCTGTCAGGAGCAAGGTTTATCCAAGGGACAAGGTGACTTGAGGGTCTCTGAAACTCTCCGCTCTCCATCCCTGGGTCAATGGGTGTCAGAAGAAAGACATCTGATGGCAGCGAGTGTGGGAGTGTGGGGGCACTGGGGAAGGGGAAACTGCTGAGGAGAAGCAATTTTTATTCTATTCTGCTGTTTAAAGCTCATCCATTGGTTCACCCTGGTAGCCAAGACTGCCTACAGGGCTGGGAAGGGACAGTACTGCCTGAGTAGTTGCTTGGGAACACTGGAAAGAAACACTGATGGGAGAATAACAGGAACAGGGGTGGTGGTGAGCAGGATGGTGTTGGGGGAGTGTATGTGAGGAACTGCACACTGCTGCTGAACCCAGCTCTCTGCCTTCTGGCCTTGCTCTCAACAATGTCCACAAGGACTGTGAGGGCCACATCCAGGCCCTCTTCCAGCAAGAAGGAGCTGTTAGGGGGTAAGGTGGCTTTGTGAGGATATGCGTGAAGGTGGTTTCAAAAGACAAAATATACTGAGCTTTGTGCCTCCTTTCTGTGGGCCAGTTTAATCCAGCAGGGACACATTGAAGGGGGCAAAAATAAGATGAGATCTGATCTGCTCAAGGAATGAAGAAAATGGAATTTCTCCTGAGCTTTACCTAGTACATTACTGACCTCCTGCTTTACCACAGACCTCATTAAGATTCTTGTCTTAGCTCAAAGACCTGGACAAAGGTGATGCCTCTTCACAGACAGAGGTGTCCCTCCTCCTTGTAGGGCTCAGGGCTCAACTCTGCACATTTTGTCAGATAGCATTTCTCTGAACTGTTGGACTCCTGAAAATCCCTGGCCCGTGAAGCAAGAGTTGGGAGACGTTGTGTAACTTGTGCCTCTGACTTGCATGAAATATCCACTGCAGTCAGGCTCCCACTCACACCTGGAGGTGCAGGCGCACCCTCACGACATCACCAGCCAACAGGTTTGAAATTCACACCCCAAGGCTTTTAAAATGTTTTAAATTTTTTGTTCTTCTTCCTTCTTTGCACTAGTGCCACACACTTCCTAGGATAGGAATTAGTAGGAGGAAAAAATGATGACAGAGACAGGCAAGCAGAAACATCTGTCAGCCAAATGGTTACCCAGAACCGAAGCTCCAGTTTTCAGTCCGTGAATGGCACTTTTTGTCTCTGCCAGAGGGTGAATCTGGGTGAGTGCCCAGGAGCCAAACAAGAACTGAACAGAGAAAGTATCAGCACAGTCAGTAATACAGGAAAAGGCGGAATTTTTGTGGAATCTTCACTCTTTCCTGCTGGTTTCCTGCTTACTACATGTGAGCTACAGAGACATCTTTTGTATTGCAAAGTAAAGTACAGCAGTGATTCTGGGATGACCAGACTGAGAAAAATAGCCCATGGATAACCCACTGCCATTAACCTGACTTCAACTTTTGTTGTGATATGCAAGTCAACTAAAAACTGATCTGATTGCCAGGAGTTTGGTCAAAAATTCTCATTCTCTTTATTTTCTCATTCCTTTGGTAACAGCCTGGCAGCCACTCAGCACCAGGGAGGATGGTCATGGTGGAAGCCAGTGCTGTGACCAGACCTATCAATGTCACATACAGGCACCCAAACAGCTCCACATCTGCATGAGTTTTCCTTCTCATGGTAATAAGAGTTTCTATTTATTGATGTATGCTAACCTACATCTATTTATTTGGGAAAACTTTATCTGGAGATCTCCCAAAGCTTTTTTTTTTTTGTGCAAGGACTTGTAAAAATCTTTCACATGAGTTTCCTGCTGTTGAAGGACAGAAATAAAGCTGGACATTCACTAAGAAGTTTCTTTCATTTTGTTTTAGACTTGGTTTGGCAGTGAGGTGGTGTGATTTATGGTGAACACCACATCCAGCACAAGGCTGGTGTAAGCTATGCGAGTGTGTGTTTTTATAAAGAGATTACATTTATCTCAAAACTGGAAGGCTGCTGGGGGAAACTTTCCCAGGGTCCTTACAATATCTTGCACAGAAAGGAGGGGAAAAAACTCAACATAAAATCTTATTAAAAATATCACACTGCAGTTTTGGAATGCTTCCACTACAAAAGTTTGACCTACCCAAGAATAAAACTCAGACTAAATGAGTCTGCTTTTGAAAGAAATGCTTTCTTTCTTTTGAAAGAAAACAGTCCATGCCCCATCCCAAAGCAACTGGCTTATGAGCAAGTGCCAGAGACATAGGAGCCTCAGAGATAATTCACTAACCAATCCTCTGTTATCATGGCTCAAACATGATTAATTCATGTGGAACTTGTTGTAATAATATTAGTCTGGTGACCTCATTTGTTATACATGTTGCTGCCATTAGAACTCCAATACATTACCTCAAAGATACAGAGCTCACAGCCATCTGTGCTGTACCTGCTTGCGAGGTTCTCTGGATCTCCTTCTCCGCAATTGCTGCCCAGTTCTTTTCCCCTGGTAGCTGAAGCTGTCAAAGGAAAACTGCTGGCAGTGATTTGGATGGTTTAGTTTGAGGACTGGTCCAATGTCCCAGCATGTTCAGACTTTGTTTTGGTGCTGCTCCGCTCACTGGGAAATCCTCACTTCATTCAATTTGTTGTTATTGAGTTTCAGTACTAACGTTTTTTGTCCTCTTTCCCATCACCCTCATCAAATCTCTCCTCTTTATCCATCCTCTTAATTCTCTCACCTGACAGCTTACCTTCCTTCTGTCCACAGCATGGCTCTCGATTATTAGAAAAAGCAGGAAGGTTAAAATAAGTTTAAAACTCTCTTTTGTTTGCCAAATATATGTGGAACAATCACAGCTACTGTCAGAGGTTGCTGGGCTTGGATTTTCTGCTCAGGGTTTAGTCTAGAAATCCATTTTCAGTGCAGGCATCACTAAAATTCCCTCCATCCTGTTTGGCTCTCATACAATCAAACAAAGTTTGTGAGGTACTTAGAGTCAAATTAATGTACTTTCCTTGAGTTTGAGCCCTGCTCCCAGAAGCTACCCACTTGTCTGTGCATTCCCCAAGCCAGCACATCCAGAAGATTCCTGTGGGGATGCCCAGTACTGGAGATGACCTGGTTGTGTGGGGACAGGCACAGGGCTGCTTGATAACTTATGAGATTGAAATGCACACTCTGTAATTCCCTACCTTGAGCTACCCTGATCACTCTGCAGGTCTGCACTATGAGGTTAATGCATGGGGACCTCGCAGCAATTACAAAACTTCTTTGGTGTCTGCATCATGAAATGTGTTATTAACAATCAATTTCTTTGTTCTCCCAAAAACATTTTGTCCCCTTCTATCAATGTACTCTGCAAATATCATTTAATGCATTTCCCTTGGCTTCATTTCATGTTGTTCTTCTTCATTTTAGTTTGTACCTGAAACTAGTGGGATGAAATGGTTTCATCAAGTGCAAAAGGACACTTAGGATTGAAACTGAGTAAGAAAAATTCCCTAACAGCAAGAGTCATAAAATCTTAGCAGCATTTCCCAGCGTGAGGGGATGGAAGCCCTGCCACTTAAATCATATTAGCCTGGGCTTGGTCTGCAGCTCAGGAATGTGTTGCAGGGAACCAAGTTCTGCTAGGCCAAAGTGCCTTTCCACTCATACGAATATTTCCACCTCAGGTATGAGGCTTGGAAGAGGTGCCATGGAGTACAGGCAGCTCTTTGTAGTCTTCCAGTTTGATTTTCTTCTGCCCCCACTTTTCATCAAAAGTCCCTGGAATAACTGTCAGATAGAAACATCTAAGAAATAATGAAATCATGTAAAAGTTTACTGAGAAAAATTGATATTAACTATTTAGGGAAGTGCAGCAGATAAAGCAGTTCCTTGTCAGTGGCCATCTCATTGGAACAGTCTCACCCTATCTGAGCCAGGTGTATTCACTGGGAAGGTGCTGATTAGCGCACCTGAGCTGGGAGCTGGTTGTGGCAGAGGATGTGATGTCAGACTGGACACACAAATAGTTTTAAACAGTGAGTAAATAAAGAAAATGGTGGGGAAGAGTGTCAGAAAAGAAAACTTGCAGAGGCTGAAGTGTATTGGATTAATTACTGACTATGAGCAATTTCTGCTGCACTCAAGAGAAGAAAATGAGCTATTTAAAAGATTCTAATGTTCTTCACAACGCATTAAAAGTCTTTGTACTTAAATGCTTTTCTTTTAACTTAATGACCTTGAGATGTTTTTGACTACTTTTCCATGGAAATGTGGACCACCCTGATTTTAGGAATAATCCACATTGATTCCTTCCCGATCCCAATACTGCTCCCATGGTATTTGTTTCCCTACAAATAGTAGGAGCAAAGAAGTTTGCTCAGCATTTGAAGAAAGCAGCCCTTCAAAACCGTATTATCAGTGCATGCAGCCCTGGTCCCAGTTGTTTTAGTATCCACAATCTCTGAGTATGGTACCACAATGCTACCTGTGATGCTGTTACTCTCCTTGGAGAAAAGCCTCCTCCTGCTCTCCAGGTGGCAATCCTCTACAGACCCAGCACATCCATTGCATACCATTCCTGCCTGAACCCCTACACAGGGTGCAACACTTCATTCACATTCCTGCTCTTTTGAGCCAAAACAACCTTCTTAGTAGAACTGATTATGTGATTATTTATATAAGAATATAAATATTACAGTTGCTTGAATTTTGGTATGGCAGCTGATGGTCACTGAAAAAGAAGAAACGGAGCAGTGTTGGAGGGACCAAGATTTCCTGATGCTATGGGATGTGCCAGTTGGCAGAGCAGTGTATAAACTACATACCTCCCAGATCATGTCCCTCCAGCTTCCATTGATTCCCAGGCTGTGGTTATGCTGCTGAACAAAACATTCTCAGCTTAAGAGCTTCAGCACTGGACCACTGATAGTCTATCCTACTTAATTATTAGCTCACATCCTGGCACTATTTTAGCCTTTGCTAATAATACTCCTAAATGATGCCTGAACATTGTTTGGACAATATTGTAAATCAGGAACAATTGCCAATAGGCAGCATGGGCGAGTGTACAGTTTCATGCTATGCAAGCACTACTCAGAGGAACTGCAGCACAGGATGTGTTTTTTTCATGTGCTTTGAACTGAAAAAAAACCACATGAAAAATTAAGGCTTATGCTTTAGAAACACAAAGGCTCCACATGTGTATTTGAGGGCTTTGTAACGTGGACACAACCAAACTCATGCTGTTTGATCCTGGGGCTTGGGAATGGCCTGTTCTGTTCAGAGCTGTGGGCAGAGCTGGGTGCTCCCCGCAGGGTGGCACTGGCTGGACCATGGCCAGCTGAGGGCACCAGGCTGTCTGGCTGATTCTGTGATCCAGGCTCCTCAGGGCACTGCTGGGCCGTGCTGTGGGCTTCAGGTTAGGAGGGAAGAAGCTTTTCTGTTGGAAGAAAAACTCTCCTTTAAAGACAGAAATGAAAGAAAATGGGAAGCAGTCCCACTGTGCCACTTTAGCCTCTACTGGACCTTGTCAAACTTTGTTGCTAATGCATTTAAATCGGGTGTACAGCTGAAATGCAGAAGGTTTTAGGGGTTTGTGTCTCTCAAGTTCTTCCTGCTAGAAAGAGTTTTCACTGCAGTGGTCCCACCAGGACCTCTCTTCTCACCAGACAGGTAGCTTGCCAGCAGCAACATCAGGCTGGGCTGCAGTCAGCACTGGCAGGGCTGCCCAGTCACCCTGGTAGCAGGTTCAATGGCTGCTATGGCTCCAGATCCATGCCTGGCTTCTCAGGCCCCAGAGGACTCCAGCCCCTTTCAGACATGCTGTCTTCCTCAAACTTTGCAGCTCTCTGCTGCCCTGCACAAAGGAAGGGAGATAGAGGAGAGCTGAGCACTAGCACTGAGGCTGATGGCCAGGGCTGCTGGGCAGGTATCCACTCAAAGTGGCAGATTTGGGATAGGCACGGGATAGGCATGGGATAGGCATGGTCTAACCGGCCAAATGCTGTCAGTGTGTGGCAAGCTCAAGAGAGGCTAAAGCTAGGATTTTGTGAGAAGTGAAATGTTCCCAATATTTTTTATGTGAGCTAAAAAAAATTGGGGAAGACAAACTTGCTTTCAAGCTATTGTCATACTGTACCTGCAGGGAAGTGTGTGTCCGTGTAAACTGAGAAAAGGTTTAAGAGACAAAGAACCCCAAATTCTCAGGTCACATGAACTAAAAGATATTTGTTATCATTCCCATGGGCACATGATGCAAAAGGCTAAGAACCAAGGGCTGAAAGAAAAAAGTATCTGAATATGCATTTATTTTATTCTTCTCATGTTTTTGCAAGTGAAAAATGTTACATATGTAAAGAAACTGGAGAGCCCTCTCACTCTGACAAATAAATGAAAGGAAATGTGAGAAGGACTATGCCCCACTGAGTATGCATATATACTTTTATTTATCTCCCAAAGATTGATTAAAGTGAAAAAATGTGTCCCTGAGTAGAGAAACAAAATGATTCATTCCCTAAGAAAATGACATTGCAAACCACATTTTCATTGACAAATTGTACCAGTAAGAGTGTGACTTGGGAGCTGCTCAAAGGGGATGAATGACCTCTGTATAGCTGTGAGCCAGAAAGCTTGTGGGACCCCAGGGATGGGAGCCAGAGCCCTGTAGAGATGCACAGAGAGCTCTGGGTCTGCTGCAGAAGTGAGGTGTGTTAGCATGGCCACACAGCTAAAGAGCAGGCACTGACATTTTGCCTGCATCAGCCTTGGCTCTCCCCACCACACACTCATAGGAATTCCAATTCCCATTGTGAAGTGATGATTCAACTTAGGTGTCCTTGAAGACTAATAATGTCTACTTTTTTGCTCCTGCTTCTCTGTGGTTTGCAACTGCCATCATTCTTCTCAGCCCAGCCAAGCCTGATGTCCCTGCTTTCCCTGAGGCTGGTTCCCCTTCCTTAGGATGTGAGCTGCCTGTGGGTCAGTTTAGTTCCTCGTCTCATTTTGCATCCTCTCAGGCCTGCCACAGGCCCCTTTCCTGCAGGACATTCCAGTGGTGAGTACTCACTTGCACCCTGATCAAGGCCACATCCATACACCCAGTGCTGGCTGTGTGACGCGGTCTGTCACTCACCCATCCCTTTTGTTCCTTGGGTTTCCACTGTTTCAAGGCATTAGTAGCATGAAACTCATTACAGTGCTCATCCCAACTGGAAACACCTGCAAAACCTGAGAGACTATAACTGCCAGATAGCAAGGAGGAACTTTGCCTGGGTCAGGGTGAAGGATGCAAAGTCAGGCCAGTGAGGGAAAGATGGTCACTGTGATCCTGTGCAGATGCACGAGGTGCCCTGTGCCCAGGAATCAGGCCCATGGCAGGTGTTTGCCATCAGCTGTATGCACACAGTACCCAGAAACACTTAGGTGACAGTCCCTGAGCACACACTGTGCTTGGGGAGCAGTGCTGGGACAGGGATGATGGCAGGCAGCACACTGTGAGTTTGTTTATGGTTTGGGACTGACAAGAACCAGGTTCTTGCCATTACTGACAATGGCAGGCCCTGCAGAGTTTTCTTTTTCAACCGAGTCCCAGCAGAAAGCTGTGGCTGACACAGTAATATCGAGGACCACATCAGGGCTGTCAGGAAGGCAATTGCCAGCACAAAGAATTCTTCGGTCCTGCAGCTTTCTGCAGTTACTGAGCGGGACTGGCCGGGGCTGACTGCGAATAAGCAACCGGCTCAGGCTTTATCTGCAGTATTTTTACACGGATTTTAAAAATAAAACCCGGTCCCCCGCCTGGAAGTCGTCCTTGTCCCTTTCTGACCAGCAGTCCTCTCCCTGGAGAGGCTGCGAGCCCAAGACCGACAAGAATGTTCCCACGCAGCTTCCACGGCACCACCCGCCGCGGAACGCGGGGCTCTGCGGGCCGCCAGCCCGGGCGCGGCTCCCTCAGGGCTGGAGCGGGCCCGGCGGGGAGCGGCGCCACAGCGACACCTGACGGCCGCGGGAGGCAGCGCGGGAGCGGGGGGAGCGTCC